>JACBWV010000610.1:135884945-135992531 GCA_013435795.1 Chlamydomonas sp. ICE-L | reverse complement strand
AACACAACACAACAGTAGTGTCAAGCAGAGTGGTGGGAGAGATGGGTACCCTGCGTAACATAGTAGTGTCAACACAACACAACACACCACACCACAACGCAGCACAACACAACACAACACAACACAACATAACACAACACAGCATTACACGACACAACACAACACAACACAACACAACACAGCACAGCACAACACAACACAACACAACACCACACAACACAGCACAACACAACACAACACAACACAACACAACACAATACAATACAACACAACACAGCAGTGGGGTCAAGCAGGGTGAAAGAGGATGTGCAGAAGCCATGCATGATTGGGATCTTCTGTGTATGCAGCAGTGGGGTGGGAAGAGGGGTGTAAACCAGAGTGGTGGTAGTGATGGGCACCCATCGTAACACTGTGGTACCAACACAACACAACACAACACAATACAACACAACACATCGCAGCAGTGGGGTCAAGTAGAGTGGTGGTAGTGATGGGTACCCTGCGTAACACTGTGGTACCAACACAACACAAACACAAACGGGCTGCCCCCTCAACCTCACGCCTGGTAAGAAGGTGTACTATTTATGCACACAGACATCAGGTTCGTTGAGCCTATTTGTCAAATCAGTATAAGTTACATCAAATCAAATTAGTATAAGTCAAATCTCTGTTCCTAAGAACTTACGTATGTTCTTCACTTCAAGTCCACCTCTTGGAACCTGGGTGGTGGTGGTGTTGGTGGTAGTGGGGTGGGTGTGTATGTGGGGTTGTGTGTGTTGGGTGTGTGTGTGGGTGGTGGGGGGGGGGGTATGTAGAATTGGTGTGTTGTGGTGTATGTGAGTGTGTGTGTTTTGTGTGTGTGGGTGGGGGGGGGCTTATATGGTGGTGTTATGGTGGAGGTGTGGTGGTGGGGTGGTGGTGTGTATGTGTGTGTGTGTGGTTTATGTGTGTGTGTGTGTGTGTGTGTGTGGTGTGGGTGTGGGGTGGGTGTGTGGTATTGTTGTGGTGTGTGTTGGGTGTGTGTGTAGGGGTCACACTTGGGGGGGGGTTTTTTAATGTTGTTGTTGGTGGAAGGTGTGTTTTGTGGTGGGTGGATTGTAGGTTGTTTAGCCCTGTGGGTTTTTGTATGTTGGGGTGGTGATTGGGGGTTTTGGGGTGGTGTACTGGGTGTTTATTGTGTTGGGTTGGGGTTTGATGTTGGGGTAGGGTGGGGTGGTATTGGTGGTGATAGGGTGTTTTCTAGGTAGGGGTTGATGGTGGCCCCCCCCCCCCCCCCCCCCCCCCCCCTGTGAGGCTTCATATCTTACGGTCTACTCCCTGACTTATATGGGAGTGACTCCGCCGATCACATCGACAAAATTCTTGAGTCTATGGCTAGCGCATGGAGACCCACCCTTTGACGCAAACAAACGTTTTGTACAAATAGAAAACAGAACCATTAGGGGAAGAACCAGTAGGTCTCGCTTGTCGGTCAGTCAGACAGTCAAACAGACAACAAGGCGAATCTGGGGGGCTCCGCCAAAAGACAGATTCATTAAGTTAAGGAATAGTGCAAAGTTATGAATTCTTGAATCCTTTAGATGGTCCAGTCCTGAATTGTCTATTGGTTCTGATGGTGATGATAATCCATTTTTATCCTGGTGCTCTACTGAACTCCGAATGTGCCGCAGCTTGATGAAGCCAAGGAGGACTTATCATTACCTTGTTCCAACTCACCACCTAATCAGAACCAAGGGAATCTTATCACCACCTTGTTCGAACACACCACAGTATCCTCCTCCCTGTCTACGGTATGTTGTGTGTGTATGCATGTACATATATTTATGTCTGTCTGCCTGTCTGCCTGTCTGCCTGTCTGTCTGTCTGTCTGTCTGTCTGTCTGTCTGTCTGTCTGTCTGTCTGTCTGTCTATGTCCCTGTTGTGTATGTATGTATGTCCATGTTGTGTATGTATGTATGTCCATGTTGTGTATGTATGTATGTATGCATGTCTATGTTGTGTATGTTAGTATGTATGTGTGCCCATGTTGTGTATGTATGTATGCATGTCCATGTTGAGTATGTATGTTTCAGTTCAGGGGTTGTCTAAAAAGGCTGAAGGGACCTGCTCAACCGTGACTGGAAGGGCTAAAAATAATAAGTATTGATGAACTGAACCCCAAACAATCATTCTACCAATGGGAGCCCTGAGTTCGTGCTACACTGATAATTTAATTCTACAATTGTAAGTCGTCATCCCACAGACAGAAGGGGTCACAGAGTCTTTTAGATTATATATAATTATGTATGTATGTATATATATATATATATATATATATATATAGTCCCTCTAGCCCCTTTGGCCATGCCTTTCTTGTTTGTGCTACACTGATAATTTAATTATACAAATCTGACTCACAACAAGATCCTCCTCCTTGTCCATGTTGTACGGCATATATATATACAATTGAATTTCACAACTCTGACTCACAACAAGATCCTCCTCCTTGTCCATGTTGTACAGCATCTGTTCGTAAATCAAGTTGTGGCGAGGTAGCAATCATAAAGAGTGGATGAGGTTCCTGATGCACATCAGAAGGTTGTGAGATAGAGAGAGAGAGAGAGAGAGAGAGAGAGAGAGAGAGCGAGACGCTATAGCTAGGATAGAGATACTAGTCATAGATGATAGAGAGCGAGTAGAGAGCAGCGTAGAGAGAGAGAGAGATAGATACGAGATAGGAGGGAAGCGGGTGGCCTCTGGTTTTTGTGTTTGTTTTGTAGATCGCTCTCCCTCTCTCGCGCTCTCTCTCTCTCTGCTCGCGCTCGCTATCGCTCTGATGAGATGGAGAGAGAGAGAGCGAGAGGCGAGTTGGGGCATGGTGGGAAGACTGGAGGTGGGAGTTGTGGAGACAGAGGGTGAGGTGAAGGTGATGGGCATGGAGTAGGAGAAAGTTGTGATGGGAGACAAAAAGCAAACATATAGGAATGGCTGATCAGAATTGTGGGAGATAGATGAGGAGCAAAAAGGAATGACAGGGGAAAATAGAGTGGGGGAGACAGAGGGGCAAGTGCGGATTGTGGGGCAAACTGGTGGGTGGGGGAAAGAGGGGAGGCGATGGGCAATGGCGTAGGAGAAAGCTGTGTGGGAGACGAAAGGCAAGCATATGGGAATGGCAAAGCAGAATTGCGGGAGATAGATGAGGGGGGAAGAGGATTCACAGGGCAAAATAGCATGAGGGAGACAGAGGGGCGGTGGAGGTTAGCTGCCCAGAAGGCCTGCTTGCATTTGCTTGCAAGCTTGGGCGTCTTTTTAAGCAAGCTTAGGCGTCTTTTTAAGTTAACAGCTTATGCAGCGTTGCAAGCAACGGGAAAAATTGGCAGAGTGTGTTGGCAACAGAATGACAGGTAGCAACAGACTATGGCTGACCGAAGCCAGTTAGTTATGAGACAGTTGGCTGACGTGTCAAGCTTCAATTTTTTGTCGCACAAACGGACAAATGGGTAACCCTGGGGACTTCCGCCCCCCAGAAGGGGGGGCTCCGCCAAAAAACGACTTAGGTGGTTGAAGCTACGGCGTCTTTTTAAGGTTAACAAATCAACTTGGTGGTTGAAGCAAGCTTCGGCATCTTTTTAAGGTTAAAAAATCAACTTGGTGGTTGAAGCAAGCTTCGGCATCTTTTTAAGGTTAAAAAATCAACTTGGTGGTTGAAGCAAGCTTCGGCGTCTTTCTAAGCCTATCAGTCGAAAGAAAAGCATTTCTACATACCTCTGCTTCATTTCCCACCACCCCTTGCAATTTCTACATACCTCTGCTTCATTTCCCACCACCCCTTGCAATTTCTACATACCTCTGCTTCATTTCCCACCACCCCTTGCAATTTCTCCCTATCTGTGCGAGGGACAATGGCCAAGTCGACGTAGCTGCAATATTAGCAAAGGGGTTGAGGATGGTAACGGTATTCAGAACGGTTGCAGTGTGGGAGAGATGAGATCCTTCGCCTGCCTTACGTAGTGAATCCAAAAATGGGAGGTTGGAGGTTGGGGTGGTTTGGGTTGGGGGGTTTGGGGTTGGGGTGGTTTGGGTTGGGGATGGGGTTGGGGGGGGGGGGGGGGGGGGGGGATTGGGGGACTGAGGCATAGTGGGAATGAGCTTCAATGTGTGCACCTGTTGGAATATGCAGAATGAAAAAGAAATAGGAAAAAGAAAGAGGGATTAGCCTATCACAAATGCGTGTGCGCATGTCATGATTTAATTTTTCAGGTTTTATGACAAATGCAGAATTAAAGAGCATGCAGGAACACAAATTCAGAACACATAACTACGACAGAAATCTGCCCGCAAGAAGTAACCCCAAGCTTCAATGTGCACGCCTGCTTACATTACATTACATTACATGTTAAAGTCTACTTGACACCGAGAGGGTGTATGAGACTCTGTGCTTTAAACAAAAAGAAAAAGCACCCACAAAGCGAAAAACCCCATTACATGCTTGAATGCACACATTTTGGAACATGCAGAATGGAGTGTTGGAATATGCAGAATGGACTGTTGGAATATGAAAATAAATGAAAATAAAAGAAAGATACGCGTAGTGCACAATGCGGACCAGTGGAAATATGCAGGGTGAATAAATAGACAATAAAGATACACAGAATGCACCTTTCACACCTGCTGGAATATGAAAATAAATGAATACAAAATAAAGATGTGCAGAATACAAAATGTGCACCTGTTGGAATATGCAGAATGGAGTGTTGGAATATGAAAATAAATAAATAAAAATAATCGCAGAATGCACAGTGCGCACCTGTTGGAATATGCAGAATGAAAGAGCATGCAGCGATAGAATGGCGAGTGTTGGACTACGAAAATAAATAAATAAATATACATATAGTAAAGATACGCAGAATGCACAGTGCGCACCTGTTGGAATATGCAGAATGAAAGAGCATGCAGCGATAGAGCGGCGAGTGTTGGACTACGAAAATAAATAAATAAATAAACATAAAGTAAAGATACGCAGAATGCACAGTGCGCACCTGTTGGAATATGCAGAATGAAAGAGCATGCAGCGATAGAATGGCGAGTGTTGGACTACGAAAATAAATGAATAAATAAACATAAAGTAAAGATACGCAGAATGCACAGTGCGCACCTGTTGGAATATGCAGAATGAAAGAGCATGCAGCGATAGAATGGCGAGTGTTGGACTACGAAAATAAATAAATAAATAAATGAATAAACAAATAAATAAATAAATAAATAAATAAATAAATAAATAAATAAATAAACAAACATAAAGTAAAGAAACGCAGAATGCACAGTGCGCACCTGTTGGAATCTGCAGAATAAAAGAGCATGCAGCGATAAAATGGCGAGTGTTGGACTACGAAAATAAATGAATAAATAAACATAAAATAAAGATACGCAGAATGCACAGTACGCACCTGTTGGAATATGCAGAATGAAAGAGCATGCATGAGCACAAAGTGTCATCCTGGCCCCACATCTTCAGCATCTGGATGGCAGGCAATGTGTATGTATGTTACACGTCGCATGAAGGAGTCCCTACCGCCTCGTGGGTGACACTTACTATGTCTGCCATGCTGAATTTCCCCAGGGAGGGTCCCCTTAACACCACGCCCCTCCAGGCGTTATCTTTTATATTTTTACAGTCCAGGGGTAGGCCAAATAGGCTTAAGTGACCTGCCCAACCGTGACAGGAAGGGCTCAAAAAGAAAAAGCACTGATGAAATGAACCCCAAACAATCGTTTTCCGACGGGGGCCCTGAGTTCGTGCTACAGTGATCATTTAATTATACAATACAATTAAATCATCATCTGGATGGCAGGCAACAGTGGGGTGGTCAAACTATAAGGGAACAGCGATATAATATGATATGATATCACGTCACCATACATGCATGTGATGCCAGCAGTCTGTCTAGGCTAAAGTTTTCATTTATATACAATATCATATGATGCAGCTTGTATGATACCATATGATATCATACTTGCCTTTGGTCAACATCATATGATATGCCGGTTCCTACAAACTATGCACATGTGAGGGGATGCAAATATTTGAAGATTTGAATTTCAATATTCCAATATTTAACAATTAGCTATACGTAGTTCAGGCCACTTATATTACTCGTGGCTTCCTGTATACTTATGTATCAAATGATGCCTTGCATTTGCCATAGAGGCACATGAATTCATTACAAGAGACACTTGTGTGAATAAATAAATAAATAAATAAATAAATAAATAAATAAATAAATAAATAAATAAATAAATAAATAAATATATTTGCCATAGAGGCACATAAATAAATTAAAAGAGGCACTTGTGTGAATACGTGTATACATTATAAGTAATGAATATAGCCATTCGTGGCAATTTATGGAGGCATTCGTGGCGATACAGGAAGTCATGTTTGGTGAATAATTGGAGCAATTGTCAAAACTCATCAATCTTATGGAACAGCATTGTGGTACTACACTTTTTTGTTGCCACGAATTCATGAATTCATGCAGCTAATACAATCGATGTATGTTGGGGCAATTGTCAAAATGCGTCGATCTTGTGGAAAGTTGCACATGGTTTGGATTTGAACGCTCCAGGCCCCCGTGACAGTCCTAATGGCATTTTTGTTGCCAACAGAACAGTAATACAGGTTGCTGTTGTTACATGAATTCATCAATGCATCATCATAAATTCATCAATGCATCAATGCATGGGATTCCATGGGCCTTGCATGTCCTAATGGCATTTTTGCTACCAACAGAACAGTAGTACAGGTTGTTGTTGTTGTTGTTGTTGTTGTCATGCATTCATGAATTCATGCAGCTTATACAATCAATGCATGTGATTTCATGGGCCTTGCATGCCCTAATGGCATTTTTGCTACCAACAGCAACGTAATGCAGCTTGTTATGAATGCACAAATTCATGCAGCTGATACAATCAATGCATGGGATTCCATGGGCCTTGCATGTCCTAATGGCATGTTTGCTACCAACAGCACAGTAATGCAGCTTGTTGTGAATGCTCGAATTCATGCAGCTTATACAATCAATGCATGGGATTTCATGGACCTTGCATGCCCTAATGGCATGTTTGCTACCAACAGCAACGTAATGCAGCTTGTTATGAATGCACGAAATCATGCAACTGATACAATCAATGCATGGGATTCCATGGGCCTTGCATGTCCTAATGGCATGTTTGCTACCAACAGCACAGTAATGCAGCTTGCTGTGAATGCACGAATTCATGCAACTGATACAATCAATGCATGGGATTCCATGGGCCTTGCATGTCCTAATGGCATGTTTGCTACCAACAGCACACAGGTACAGGTTGACATGAATTAATGCAGCTGATAAAATCACGTTTTATTTTTTTACAAACAGGATTTAGTGTTGTGATTGGATATTGTGATGTGATTGGATATTGTGATGTGATTGGATATTGTGATGTGATTGGATACTGTGATGTGATTGGATTTTGTGATGTGATTGGATTTTGTGACGTGATCGGCGGAATCACTCCTACACATAGAGGATTCCATGGGCTTTGTACATCAAAGCTGAAGGGGGCAGACCGCGCATATCGTAGCTTTTCTTTTCAGCATCGAGCAACAGCTTCCAGCTAGCTCCCCTGTCAGGCTATTCAGCTAAACCGAATGTGACCGAGTACACCTTGAAGCTGGCTGATCAGCTGTCCAGAAGTCTTGAAATATTGAGGTTTAGCTCAGCGTCTGGCTCAAAGAGCTGCCTATAAGCTACTGCTCGTAGCCGGAAAGAACAGCTATCACTAGGGAACGGCAATATGACATCATATGATATCATGTCATCATATGATATCATATGATGCCAGCAGTCTGGCTAGGCTAAAGTTACCATATAAATACAATATCATATGATGCAATTTGTATGATATCATATGATATCATACTCTCCTTTGGCCAACATCATGTGATATGCCGATCCCTACTACTCAGCCATACCTGATAATACCTAGCATGCTTTGAAACTAAAACAACAAGCTTTCCTGTATTGAACTGAAGGAACTGAGAAAAGAACAGCTATGACGCATATCAAGATTACCTGATATGTATGGTAGAGGTGTGCCTGCATGGGAGGGTAGGAGGATCAGGTTAGGTTGTGGGCAGGTGTTAGAAATCAGTATACAAGTCAAGCTTAGATTTTTAGTCAGTTCCAAAACTAACTCTCCCAGTCATTGACTAATCATTTTCATCTGAGCCATATTTACTTATGACCCAACATGCAGACATTTTTTTAGAATTTAATGAGCCATGTCTCATTTATATACGCCGCCTTAATGTGTCTGCGTGGAGGAAAGTCTCACATTAAATAAAATTAGTGCTGACAGAACGCTTGCTTGTGGCGATTTTGTTTGTTTGCTGCAATATTGCCTATCTAATTTTGAGGATTAGTTGGAAGACCCCCTCCCAGAGCGGGCAAGCTGGCAAGAAGTAAACAAGCTGGGAGTCCAATTTGGACGGAAATGGAGTGAATGAGTCCTTCACAAATATGTTTACTTGTGCGCCAACGTACAGACATTTTTATGGCGGAGCCCCCTGTTCAAGGGAGCGGGAGCTCCCAGGGTTACCCATTTGTCCGTCTGACCGTCTGACCGGGGCAAAGCCTGACACGTCAGCCAACGGTCCCATACATAAATGGCTTCCATTGCCACTTGCCGCTCCGTTGCGAACACTCTCAGCCGATTTTAAGCGTCGCTTGCGCCGCTGCATAGAACTTGTTTCTGATTTAATGAGCCATGTTTCAGTTTTGTCTGGTAAGGTTGAAATCAATCTCCCCCCCCCCCCCCCCCCCCCCCCCCAAAAAAAACTTTTGGAATAGTTATGGCAAATATTTTCTGCGTCTTTCTAGCCCCAATGTAAAATGGTGAACTGATAGAACAATTGGTTCAAGCGCTGCACCTTCGACCCATATGTAGGGACCGGCTAATCATGTGATATTGACCAAATGCGAGTATGATATCATATGATATCATAAAAATTGCATCATATGATATCATATGCTTTAGTATTTAAATGGTAGCTTTTGCCTAGTCCGACTGCCAGCATCATATGATCTCATCTGATGACATGATATCATATGATATCATATTGCCGTTCCCTACCCATGAGTGTATTGTTGGCTTTGCTTATGCTGCACACGGATGAGGTGATACAACAATAGGTGCCCTAATTCCACATGCATTGTTTCTTTGTGCTGGTGTGATCTGTTTGCCCTGTGTACAGATACAACAACAGTTTGAAGCTTTCCACCTTCAACCCATGTTTGCTTTGCTGTGCTTCGTTTGTGCTGTGCGCTGATAAATGAGAATGAGCTGGTACAAAAATTGGTATCAGCTCATAGTAAGCTCCTCAACAGCATGAGATGGAACTTTGAAATGCTAAGCTTGTATGGTTCCCCCTCTCACACCTTGAATGTGCTTCGTTTGTGCCAGCACTCGTTCGAGCCAACTTGAGTGAGCATTTCCAGCCATCCGTTCAGCCTTGGGTCGATCGCATCGAAGTCCTCACGCAGGAAGCTGCGAGCTAGAGGAGTGACGATATCGTCAGCCTCGTCAGCCATGTTTCGGTGGACTCGAGCCCGGCAACTTCGTGCCGGGTGGGACTGGACAACAACAGAGGCTAGTGGTGAGGGTTCGGTTGAGGCCGGTCTGGGAAAGTGGCGTTAGCAGATGCGCGAGAATGAGAGGTGGGGAGTGGGTTTCGACAGAGTTCTAGTACTTGCCCACAGAGAGTTGGGAAGAGGGCGGACGCGGACGGAGGCAGAGTGGGTGATCTGGCAACAAGTAGCGATGGCACTCCATGTCACCCAGTGTAACCGATCAACCGATCAACCGATCAACCGACCAACGATTCAGAAGGTAACTGAACCGACTGCCTTGGGTTCAGTTCGGCCCACTGCCGACTTCGGCCGTTCTGGCTCAAATGGGAGTTGGCTAGCCCAGTCAGCATCCTGTAGTCAGTTTCGTGGTTTCGTAGTTTCCCTCCATTATATTCTACAAGTTATTCAAGACCTTCACGCCACGCCAGACCACATCTGGCCTTTTAACGCGTTTTCACTGATTCCAGCAACATTCTCACGTCAGAGATATTCGCAGCCCCGGGTGAGGAGGGTCGAAAAACGGTCGAGATGGCGACGAAGAAAGTAGAAGATGCTGAAGCGCCCCAGGACTTAGTGGATAAGACCATCAAGTTCTTGGCAAAGAGGGAGGGAATCGATAAGGTGAGGTTTTCAGACTAGCTCAGTACGCCAAACATGCCCTGTCATTCCATGCCAGTCTTGCCTTGTAAAGCTATGTGTATATTAGGGGTCTAGTAGGGCACCAGTTTAATGGAAGCACCACCATCAATGCATGGGGGCTCAGATGACTGAATATCCTTTTCCAGTCACTGTCTTTACATGTGTTATATTTATTATTTACACAAGAGCATGCTTGTACATCCCTGCATTGCACCTGCGCAGCACCTACATGCACTCCTGCTATGCTACGCTGCATATGCATTTATTCTATGTACACTGCACCTGCACAGCACCTACATGAGCTACAGATACACTACGCTGCATGTGCACTAATCCAATGTGCATTTCAAGTATGTTCACCTAAATGTGAAATAGCTGGGCTATGATGCATTTACACTAATACTAATGCACTACGCCTTTGCTCACTGTCATGCCTTACAGCTACGCTGCTCTACACCTACGCTCTCCATACATCCATATACCTCCTCCTTCTTTCATGCGCACTGCACCAGCATACAACACAGTCTCTATGCTGCACCTACGCCACACGTCATGTGTATTTCACGCGACTATGTCTTGCTTTACCTACATCCCCTCAATATTGGTCATGCATGCAGACCCTGAAGCTAATTAGATACTCCTCGCGCTTGATTGCGGCAGTTTCACCAGCTGACAGCGAAACACGAAAGCGCTTTGATGCGCTTCAATCCAGTGTTGGCACCAGCAGGTGAGGGAGGGGGGGAGGCCAGAGTTTTGGTTGGTTGGTAGAGTAGGTGAGGGAGCGGGGGCAGGGAGGCCAGAGTTTTGGTTGGTTGGTAGAGCAGGAGAGGGAGCGGGGGCAAGGACGCCAGAGCTTTGGTTACTTGGTTGGCTGGTAGGTATGTGAGTGGGTAAGGAGGTAGGTTGGTTGGTAGGAAGGTGAGTTGGTAAGTTGGTAGGGGGACGGTAGGAAAGTGTTGGCACCAGCAGGTGAGGGAGGGGGGGCAGATAGGCACGAGGTTTTTTCCTTTTCATATAGGGGGTCTTATGGTAGTGATCAGGGATGTGGTGCCTTTCAAGGTTGGGCTCCTGGTAGTGATTTGGGTAGGCGGCCTGGGGGGGTTGGGGGGGCAGGGCCGAGATTTGAGTCTCGTAGTAGCGGATGATTTGGCCAAAACAGAGTCCCAGGCAGCAATGGCCATCGGTAGCAGAAAAATAGCTCTGAGGGATCCAGAAGGTGTACAGATTTAGGCGATGCCGGAACGCAACAGCTTTATCATTAGGTACTCAATACATTTCAGAACCGGTACATTATTTTCAATACATTTTAATCCCTGTACATTGTTTTCAATACATTCACTCTTCGCTCAGGTACTTCTTGGGAGTTTTCAATAAACAAATGCGTCTAAGAGAGGGGGGGGGGGGGGGGGGGGGGGGGGGGGGGCATTGAGGCTCGTGTGTTTCAAACTCTTGAGTGCATAATACTGTATTAAATATGACTGTTAACAGATAATATGTGAAAGGGAGGGAGAGGGGGTGGGGGGGGGGGTGGGGGGGGGGGGGGGGGGTAATGAAACTTAGGGTGTTGTGGAGCGGGCTTGTCTTGGGTCATCCGTGGCCTGTCTGAAACAATAATGTAATGCAATGAAATTTAGTGTCCTCACCCTTCCATCTACCCCAAGTGACTCTACTGGAAAGCCTTTCGCTTTGACAAGTTGTATTTGTGTGTTTGTGGTGGTGGTGGTGGGCGGGATGTGTGGGTAGGTTTATGGGGTAGAGGGGGGGAGGGGGGGGGGGGGGGGGGGCATAGGATGTAATGAAGTTATGTGACCAGCCAGTGACGTTTTGAAAGCACTGGTTTGTTCAGGGGTTGAGTGTAGGACGGGGTGTATGTCTGTCACTAACATTAACTCTGCTTACATTAACTCTTATCCCCGTACTTGTATCAACCTCTTGTTGCTCTGCAGGAAAGCCTTTCGCTTGGGCAAGTTCTTGCAAGATGTGAACAAACTGCGCAAGAGCAATGCTACTGGAGAGATATACCTTCTGGAGGCCCTGGCATACGGTGGTGAGGGGATCTACTACTTCATTGAGCAATTTGTTTGGTAAGTGCTGGTGCAGAAGTCAGTAGGGGCATGGCACGGCATGGGCAGCAACTTGTTTGGTACTAGCAGGTGCAGAAGACAAATTAAACCCTCCCCCCCCCCCCCCCCCCCCCCCGCCTCCGCCGCCCCACTACAACGTCCACTTACTCACTCACTCACTCACATATATGTATGTATGTTGCCACTGACCATGTACACGAATTTGCAGCATGATTGAATTAAACGCAATGTGGAACACGCCGTCCGGGAGGCCTTTGACTTTGAGCTCCAGAAGCGTACCACTGGTCGCGGCCTCCGCACCTCTGCTTTGTACCTTCATCCCATGCACGCATCGATGACAGCACCTAAGACTGGCCTTGACAGCAAGGACAGGACTTCCTATTGGTTGTCCTGGGTTGCCGGGTATTACCGGTAATACCCCAAATCAACTAGGAAAAAGTGGAATAAAAGGGTCATACCTTTCTCAAATTGCATGGGGATTTTTACAGCGTCAACTTAAAAAGTAGTGTAACTCATGTACATCGTCTTATAAGCTATAGTGGTACATCCACATGTTTGAATTTGATTTTTTCACCCAACTTTTCGATCATATCCCTTTTGTGGTGGACAACACCTACCTCCTCACAAAGGATGGCTCAATCCGTCACCAAAAAATTGGACTTCCCATGGGCACTAATGCTTCCCCAGAACTTGCTAATGTTACCCTGTTATAAAGCAACCTATGTGGATGAACTCCTCCATCATAGCCCCTTTCAGTGATATACAATGGTCTAGTGGTAGACCAGATCGCTTGAGGATGAAGAGTCGGGGGTTCGACTCCCCCTTCGGTCGCTCTTGGCGTTGCAGGTCGTTGTCAACCGCGATGGTAGCTTGTCCAGTTGAGGTAGGAGACCGCTCCCCACCCGCGTACGACAGCTCCCTTAACACCACGCCCCACCAGGCGTTATCATTATCCTCCAACATGACCCACCGGCAGCCCTCAAGCACGCACACACCCGCCGTTTCATCGACGACCTTCTCACTTGGGAGACCCTTCCACCTTCCTGTGCACACTATGGCCTGGAGTGGATGGAAACTTCCAACAGTGATGGCTCCTGCACTTTCCTGGGTACCACCATCACTTCACTCCCCAACACCCTACGCCTGGGAGTGTTCGACAAAGCTGCAGCTTGGACCTTCCTCGTGATCCGCTACCCTGGTGCTACTTTGAACACACCGGCTCGCCAACCTGCATGAGTATTCACTGAGAAACTAACTATGCATGCAAGCATTTGCATCAACTGGTAGAATCTCAAGAAGGCTGTCACACAGCTCCCACTCCGCATGCTGTCGCGTGGACACCCCACTTCAACATTGGGGAAAGGATGGATTGCCCGCATTCGCAGATACCCCCCAAAATTATCAAGAATGAAAATGGCCCTCACTCACTGGCATCGCCATATGGTTCTCTTTCAGTTGCCCACCACTCACCCATACCACCCATACCACTATCTACCCTAGCATGAGCGCCTACTAGGGGAACAACAGCATTTGCAGAGGCAGCAACAACGCCATGCTACAAAACAGCACGCCAAGCTGCAGCGACAACAGCAACGCCATGGGTCCCACCAGCAGCTGCCAGCAAACGTCACAGCGGCCACCAGCAGACATCACAGCGGCTACCAACGGCCAACCAGCGGCCAACCAGCTACCAGCCAGCAGTCAGCAGCGGCCACCAACAGCCTTCACACCCACGGGCATACACGGCGCGACCACGTATTACTAGCCCACCAGCTCTTCCAGGACCTCCAGCTCGTCCTCGTCCACCGATTCTTCCAGGGCCACCAGCTTTTCCAGGTGCACCTCTCGGACCTTTTCCTGGTCCACCCAAGGGACCCTTTCCAGGTCCCTTGGAACCTTATCCTGGCTTTTCCTGGGCGGCCAGCTTTTCCAGGACCACCGGCTCTGTCAGCTTATAAGCTGGATTACGGACGTAAGAGAGGAAACTTAAGCTTGGTAGCTTTGCAAATAATGTTACAGAGTCTTGGTTAGAGACTATGGATTGACAGTGGTGCCGTCTACATTACTTAGGGTACGGGGCTTACTCAGAAGCACGTGTAACCACGGGCACATGCTCGACACCTACGCGTGTCTAGACGTTGTAAAAGACATTAACTGACTTTATTGTGTCATGGCTTAAGACAAAACACACGATAGAAAAGACTTAAGAAAGCTAGCGCTAACAGGCTCTTCTAGGACCGCCCCCACGACCACCCTCCGGACCCCCCATCACCCCCCGGGAGTTCTTTCTCCCATGGAAGTGGCTGCCCCCGATACTTGGGGCTCCTTTACTTCTCCGATGGACGTCGATGCCCCCAATACTTCCACCCTTGATAACCTGCTAGTCAATGTGAGACTAGATGGTCCTACCTAGTGAGACGGTACCCTGCAGGGGGTAGGACCATTGCTAGTCTAGTCTCACTCAAGCACCTCTTGGGTTGCATCTTTACATAGGCCTTTGCATTTGCATTTGTATCCTGTCTGTTTTTGTTTTACAACTTAAATGTATGTATATATGTGTGTAGGTCACAGTCGAGCACCTCTTGGGTTGCATCTTTGCATAGGCCTATGCATTTGCATTTGTATCCTGTCTGTTTCCCTTACCTTTTCCCATCGTCCTGTTGTTTGATCATCTAAATGTATGTTGTTACTGCCGAGGGGTGGGCCAAATATGCTAAACGGACTTGCCTAACCGTGACAGGAGGGTCTTAAAACGAAAATACGCTGATGAACTGAACCCCCCAAACAATTGTTTTACCAACAGGGGGCCTGAGCTCATGCTACAGTGAATATTTAAATATATGATTATAATTTAACCATCATCCCAAATGGAATGATGATCATGCGATTCTTATCACATATGCGTAGGGAACAGCAATATGATATGATATCATGTCATCATATGATATCATATCATGCTTGCAGTCTGACTAGGCTAACGGTACAATTTACATACAATATCATATGATGCAATTTGTATGATATCATATGGTATCATACTCGCCTTTGGTCAACATCAAATGATATGCCGGACCTTCAATATGCGCAAACAATTTTGCAGGCTCATGACAACTGGGGCTTTGTCCAAAACCCATGAGAAGGAGCTTGCTCAACTTACTGCCTGGTCGGAATTATTATGTCCCCCTAGGTCTGCAGACAGCACTACCAGGCCTTATCGACGCAAGCACCTTGGGCGCATACCTGCTTTGTTCGTCCTGCCTGTTGCACTGCCTTATCACAAATTCGATTTTGCAGGCTTATGAAAACTGGGGCCCTGTCCAAAACCCACGAGAAGGAGCTTGCAAAACTGAGTGCCTGGGCAGAATTCTTGGGCTATCTAGCCAACATCACAATGCTGAGCATGAAGCTGAAAGACATCTGCCAGAAGCACAAGGCCCTGCACACAAAGATGGAGAAGTTGAGAAAGGTAGGTAGTGGTGGTGGTGGTGGGGCTTGTTGTGTTGTTGGTGGTGCTGGGGGTGATTGTGGTGGTGGTGGTGGTGCTTGTTGTGGTGGTGGAGGTTCTGGGTGTGTTGGTGTTGGTGGTGCTTGTTATGGTGTTGGTGTTGGTGGTGCTTGTTATGGTGTTGGTGGTGGTGATGCTGGGTGTGGTGTTGTTGGTGCTACTGGTAAACCTCTGTGCTGAAAGACATCTGCCAGAAGCACAAGGACCTTCAAACAAAGACAGAGAAGTTGAGAAGGGTACGTGGGGGTCATGATCCTCCTTGCTACACAAAGGGTTGATTATGTAGCAATTCATAGGTATCTGAGTTGCAATGTTACACTATTTGGTTAGGTCTCTCACTTGCACTGTTACGCTGTTTTCACAGGTTAATGAGTTGCACTGTTATGCTGTTTGCATAGGTGTCTGAGTTGCACTGTTACACTATTTTCTAAGATCGCTCAGTTGCACTGTTCCACTTTTTCATAGGTCTCTGAGTTGCACTGTTACACTTTTTCATAGGTCTCTGAGTTGCACTGTTACACTATTTTCTTAGATCGCTCAGTTGCACTGTTCCACTTTTTTCATAGGTCTCTGAGTTGCACTGTTACACTGTTTTTATAGGTCTCTGAGTTGCACTGTTTCACTATTCACATGGCGCTGCAAGCAGACATGGAGATTTTTAGAAGGGTTGGTGGTGCTCGTTGTGGTGGTGCTGGTGGTGCTTGGTGTGGTGGTGCTGCTGCTGCTGCTGCTAAACCTCTCTGCTAAAAGGCATCTGCCAGAAGCACAAGGCCCTAGAAACAAAGATGGAGAAGTCGAGAAGGGAAGGTGTTCCTGCATCCTTTCAAGGACACAAAGGATTGATTAGGTAGCACTGTCTAATTTATGGAGACGTTGATAAGGGTAGGTGGTCCTGCATCCTTTCAAGCACACAAAGGGTTGATTACGTAGCTTACTTAAAGCTTTGATGGGGTCATCCTTTAAAGGGGGGTGCAAAATGGCCACCCCCTCTAAAGGGGGCCCTACCTAAAGCTTTGATGGGGTCATCCTTTAAAGGGGGGTGCAATATGGCCACCCCCTTGATAGGGTGTCCTACCTAAATTTGTGATGGGGTCATCCTGTAATAAGGGGGATGCAATATGACCACCCCCTCTAAAGGGGGCCCTACCTAAAGCTTTGATGGGGTCATCCTTTAATAGGTGGTGCAAAATGGCCACCCCCTTGATAGGGTGTCCTACCTAAATTTGTGATGGGGTCATCCTGTAATAAGGGGGATGCAATATGACCACCCCCTTCAAAGGGGGCCCTACCTAAAGCTTTGATGGGGTCATCCTTTAAAGGGGGGTGCACCATCTTCTGTTTTTTTATCATTATTTATAGCCTAGGCCTGGCCTAGGGAAATATTATAAAGAGACAAAGCCGAGATGGGTAAAGGAGTCTTGCCTGTTGGCTAATTGGATTGGATTGTCACATGGTTTTTCAGCCAACTGTACGCTGCGCACTGTCTTCTAATTTCAAGTCCCCCCGTTTGATGACCAAGGAAACCAAGGAGCATAACAAGCGAGTGAGACAGTTAAAAGACTTGCCAGTCCTGTAGGCTCTTGCTTATTTAAAAAAATGGGCACTCCCCTTTTGCCTAATTGGCCACCGCCTGAACTTAGCATGTCATTGCTTAGCCTGTAACAAACACACATACCAGCTAAGCATTTCTTTTTTGGAAGGATTTTGGCGGAGCCCCCTCTTCAAGGGGGCGGGAACCCCCATGTTTACCTATTTGTCCATTCGACCGACCGACCCTCTGACCGCAATGAAGCCTGGCACGTCAGCCAATGTTCTCGTAACTAACTCGCTTCCGTTGCCACCTGCAGGTGGCAACTGTCGCTCCGTCGCGATCACTCTCCACCATTTTTTAGCGTAGCAGGCGACGCTGCATAGAACTTGTCACCCCAGGAGATAGGACCCCTTCCACAAACCAGCACCACCGAAGATTAAGAAAGAAAGGCCAAGAAATTCCTACATAAATAAGCACCCTACAATGGATGCATGTATGTAACAGTCCAGGGGTAGGCCAAAAAGTCTTAAGGGACTTGCCCAACCGTGATAGGAAGGGATTAAAAAGGACAAGCATTGATGAACTGAACCCCAAACAATCGTTATACCAGCGTGATGAGACTTGATTTCTCCTATAATCCAACACCCACCCCCAACACCCACCCCCAACACCCACCCCCAACACCCACCCCCAACACCCACCCCCAACCCCAACCCCAACACCCACCCCCAACACCCAACCCCAACCCCAACACCCAAACCCAACACCCAACCACATCCCCAACCCCAATCCCACCCATACCCAGGCCAAAGATACACTGACACGCACTCACACAGACACACACACTCACCTGTTCTGGTCCATGCCACAATCCCCTGCAGGAGGAAGGCTACTTGGAGATGGAGATGGAGATCAGTTTGCGAAAGCTGACAGCTGATCGGGCCCTTCAGATTGCTCTTGTAGTGCAAGATGTGGCAGATGCAGCCATGGCAATCAACGACATCAGAGGTGGGTGAATACATGTATAAATGTTATGCCTTGTTACGAGATGTAGATGTATATAGATATAGATATAGATATACTTATGTATAACTTATATCTGCTTATATAATATTATTTACAACTAACTTTATTACTACATAAGTATATATACCGGTATATATATACATACAATAGTAAATCATTATCAACTCGTATGATTTCTCTGAATCTGTTCATGGGTCGCTTTGACACTCGCACCATGCAGGTGGGCTCGCGTGTGAATTTTGAATTTAAATTTATGCGGTGGCTGGCACAATGAATTTGTCCTGATTACGCCCTGAATGCTAGCTGGTTTATTCACAATCCAAATACAACAAACAAACAGTTTCCACGAATGCTCTGGTACGCATTAAATGTCCCTTCAACAAGGGTACTTCCAAGCGCGCGCTTTTGCGCTGCCTTTTTAAGCCCCACTGCGCGTTTTGCGCAGTTTTTTGCAACCCCCTGTGGGCGCAGCAAGCAATTTTTGCGCTTTTTGCAGTACAAAGCGCAGTTTTTTGTTTTCAAGTGCGCTAAAGCGCTGGCCAATTTGGTCAATGGAAGTACCCTGCCTTCAACCTGTTTGGCTGCCCCTGGATTTGAACATCCATACAATCATTACAATGCTCACTAACACCACATACATGCATAACATGCATACAATGTGTATACATGTATACAGTGCTCTTATACCCCATTTTTCAAACTGCCCCTCTGCCTCCAGGGGGCGTGGATCCTTTGTTGAATCATCCTATCACACTTGCCCTCGCTGGCCTCATATCTGGCTCCATTTCTGCGCACAAGAACTGGAACGCATGACATCACCAGCAGCGTCTCTCTTCAGCCCCGTAGTGGATCACAGCTAGAGCTGGAAGCCTATAAGCAGTGCCTGCTATCAGCCCCGTGGAAACTTTCAGCTAAAGATACCATGGAATAAAATACCAGCAGCAGCGCCTGCTTTCAGCCCTTTAGAAGCTAACAGCTGCAGGCACCAGCCCTCACAATATAACCAGTACAGTCTATTTTCATCCCATTGGTATATCACAGCTAAAGATGGCAGCCTGAACAACACTACAAGCTGTGACTGCCATCTCTAGCTGTGATATTTTGACTATATGTATGTAACAGTCCAGGGGTAGGCCAAATAGGCTAAAAGGACTTGCACAACCGTGATTGGAAGGGCTAAAAGCTCATTTTGACTGTTAGTGTTTGATTGCATGATCCATCAGCCGTCAGGCTGTTCGCTATGTGCGGGCACAGTAACCATGGGTAGTATAGACGCTTCTACATCACACTATTGAGTTACTGAGTACAGAATGCAATCGCATATAATTAGGGACCGGCATATCATATGATGTTGATCACAGGAGAGTATGATGTATGATATCGTACATACTGCACCATATGATATGTATATAAATGGTAGCTTTGGCCTAGTCAGACTGCCGGCATCATATGATATCATATGATGACATGATATCATATTGCCATTCCCTACATATAATTAAATACTAGCATTGCACCAATCTGGCACGCTCCTTAGCGCAGCATGCAATCTTCAGGGGCTGCTGTTACACCCGCTTTTTACAATAAATGATCACTGTAGCACGAACTCAGGTCCCCCATCAGTAAAACGATTGTTTGGGATTCAGTTCATCCGTTTTTTTAAGCCCTTTAAAATACGGTTGGGCAAGCCCCGTTAGCCTATTTGGCCTACCCCTGGACTGTAACATACATACATACCCACCTCGCGCCTTCACTTTTCGTGTCAACAATTACCGCAATTGACTTGAGAGAATATTTGCTACCAAGTGATATGGTTGCTGATTTTTTGATGCTACATTATATAGCCCCTTTAAATCATCTGCAAAGCAAGAACTCCGGGCCCCGTTGTTCAAGACTTGGGGGTTTAAGGGGAATTGCCCCCCCCCCCCCCCCCCCCCCTTTAATTTGATATGTGTAGACTGCAAACAGGCGGTCACTTGACCGATCTACATTGCTGGCTAAAGCTATGTACCTTTAACCAAATTCAAGTTTAAATAGCAATTTAATTGTGGTCGAAAGACAACGATATGTAAGCAAACAAAAATAATCACGCCTATCCTTTTATTCTATACATTCTGATCGTGACGAGTACTTGACTAATGATTCCATGGGGGCCAGTTCGTCAGCGGGAGTTCCACGTCCCATGTGTCTTGAGGCGAAGGCATGCCAGCAGCTCAGGGATCACGTAGTTACTCAAATCAAGACCAAGTTTTGGGTTTTCAGCGTAGGCATAAGTGGAATCGCCCCTAGCGAGAAGGGTGAACAACCACGCCATCTGACTGGACGTGGCCGTGTCAAGTCTGTTGCGGTATTGTTACAGTTGACGAGTTGCACACTCTTCAATGGCATTGACACCTTACACGGACAGACTATCCTGCCTAGATCGCTCCGCCTTGGCTGCCAAGTCAGCCTGCACTTTATGACCTCATACTTCTCGTGTTTCTTTATGGCATCCATCTTGCTGTCCAGCGTCTTTGTCGCTGTTTTTCTTCTCGGCTACTAGCAGCAGCTTCTAGGCAGCTCCCTGAGCCAGCCCTTTCGGCTAGGCCCCCAAACTTAAGCAGCACTAGAAAGCTGATTACGTCAGCTTAAAGGTGCACTAGGTTGCTTTAGGTTTGGCTGATTAGCCAGCCAGGGGAGCTGCCTAGAAGCTGCTGCTCGTAGCCGAAAAGAAAAACAGGGCTCCTCGCATATGAGACCGGGCCATAACAGCACTGGGGGATTAAACAGAGATCTCCCCGTTGATTAGACCTAAAATACTATCAACGGGCAAGTGAGGCATTTCGCAGTCTGGGGAAACTAGGGGCATGCAAAAGTCTGGTATCATCGAGTCATTGCTGCAGGTGAACACGATAAGGCCGTTGGAATCATTTGCCAGCTGGTGGCTCATCTTCAACGATTGCATTGCGTCTTGAACCACCGCAGTGCGCATGCGTGGAAGCTCCACTGCGACGGCATCCACAGGAATCACCTTGTAATGCTGAACCTGGGAGTGCCAAGGGGTAGTGTATGCTCAGCATTGACAGTCCTGTGGCTGCTCAAAGTTGAAGTGGCCTGACCGAATCAATCGAATCTATCCGCGACAAAGGGAAGCAAGCCTCCAAGAAGAGAAGCATCCAACAACTTGTACAAATTGGATTAAACACTATCCCTACACAAACAAACACATTAAAACAAACATGCACAAACTTACTTTGAAGTAAGGCCTCTTCTCCAAGCGCTCAGTAGTCGAGGCAATGATATGATTATCACGTTTCTTGTCTAGGAGGGTGGCCATCAAGAGGCCGAAAAGGGGGTGCCATCCGATTTAGCCACTGCCTCTGACGATCAGTGTTTTTTATTTCAGATTTCTGTAGTCCAGGTTGAGTAGCTACTTGGGCTACTCAACCCTGATTTCAGGATGGTTGCGTAGCCATCGCATGGAGGAGCGCGAAGCGAGGAGCCTGGGGGGTCGGGGGGCAGCGCGTCCCGATATCGGGGGGTCCGGGGGGTGTAGCATTCTACGGAATGGCGACGGAATGGCGACGCGTCGTCGAAAAATGAAACACTGCTGACGATTTGAATAGAGAGTCCCTTCATCACCGTGTGCCTCCTGATATAGCTTGAGTGCTTGCTGATTTTTCTTGCACCTTCAGGGAATGTTCGAAGGGGTGTGTGAGACGGGCAGTTAGTGAAAGCATGGGTGGAGTGTGAGCAGGGCTGTGCGCATAGGTGGAGTGTGAGCAGGGCAATACGTGAAAGCATGGGTGAAGTGTGAGCAGGGGTGAAAACTGACGCTTGGGTGCATAGCTTATTCCTCCTGGTTTCCCCCTAGTCCCATCTGTGATATACCGATATGTATTGTCCCTTGAGATGACACACCCACAGGGATGGAGCAAGGGGGGAGTGAGGCAGTGAGCCAGAATGACTTGACTTAAACTGATATGTGTCGCTTGGTATTCCTCCTCTTGGATTATCAGCAGTGTGGCAGGGGGGTGGGGGTGGGGTGGGGTGGGGGTGGGGGTGGGGGTGGGGGTGGGGGGGGGGGTATGGTACCGTATGGCATGTTTAGGTGATGGCATGATCATGGCCTGGCCTGGCTGGCACGGTATGGCATGGTGAACGCCTGCTGGTGATGGCATGCATGACGGTGCACAGCATGGGATGGGATGGGATGGGATGGTGATGGGATGTGGTGGGATGGTGATGGCATGGCATGGCATGGTGGAAATCTCACATGGGTTTGTGTCTTGGCCAGTCTGCTTTCTGGCATTCCCTTCCACAGTATGAAGCACGGTGGCAGCTCTGACACCACTTAAGCTTCTTGACGCACCCTTCCTCCACACACTGCCCGCTGTTTGAAAAGCGACCCGGGCGCAGTGCTGCCGCTGGCGTCGCTCATCGAGAAGGAAGGGAGAGCTACGAGCGAGACAAGTCCTAATTAATAGGATATCCAATAACAAGGTCTACTCGAGGCACAGCGCATATTCGCGCTACTTTCCTTGTCCCTCGCTGTCCCTCTACCCAGGTCGTATTGCCCACCATCGCCGTACTGAGTAGTTTGGTACGTGCCTGACAACTATATCCCCCGAAACCTTAGCTAGATATACTTACCTGACAGGAAGGTAACCATGATCACCAAGGTGGTTTCTTGGTAGTCGTGGTCCACCTTGCACTCAGTGGACCGCATCTGCCGCAGGTCTCTAAATGGGATACTGCACCGTTTAATTTTTGCCTGGCCGAGGATCGCGCAATGCGCGCCTCGGCACCCACTGAAACCATTGTCGAACACCGAGACGATAAAAGTTGAGTAGTCGCCACTGAACTGTGTCATCTGGTATATTTAATATGTGCAGAACAGTGTGGTAACTGGTTGAACTTAGCTGATTAGCGGAATGGTGTCCTATTCAAATATACCTGGTCAATTGACAAGCTACCGGTAGTCAATACGCGGAGAGAGCTTACGATACAAATACTGAACCAGTGCTCACTAACACACATCGCTATCCGTCATCACTATTCACTCTTCACTCAGCTCACCATCTGCGGGTGAAGTAAACATTGGGCTCTATAAACGCTGCTTAGTCACACATTTAAGCACAACATGGAAACAGATAGACACATCAGTGTAGACTGTAGAACATGAATTGAAATTGAAATTGTTACATCCGAGTAATACAGTTACTCATAGGACGTGATGTTAAGGACACCACAGCGTAAGCTGGAGCTAGCTATACCGGTAGTCACCGTAGGATCACCACATTGAAAAGAATCACCGCCGATGCATGCAGTATTGCAGTTGCAGGCACCGTGGCCACATCATGCCAGCAGGCTACTTCCAAGCGCGCGCTTTTGCGCGCTGGCGTGCTGCCTTTTTGATCCCCACTGCGCGTTTCATGCAGTTTTTGCAACCCCGTGTGTTCGCAGCAAGCATTTTTTGCGCTTTTTGCACTACAAAGCGCAGTTTTGTTTTTTTCAAGTGCGCTAAAGCGCTGGCCAATTTGGTCAATGGAAGTACCCTGCATGCCAGTGCAACATACTACGGGGGGGTTTCACCCCGGTTTGGGAGCACCAACAGAAAGAAGCTGGCAAAACAAAAAAATAGGGGGGGCACGGTCTGTGTGCTATGTATCGACCTGGGGTGTGCCTCCATAAAACGTCGGCACTGTAAAATACTTTGAAAGCTAGAGATAGAGATAGAGTGGAATCTGTCCGCTAGTTTAAGGGCACACAATCTGTCATGTCCAAGCGTAGTCATAGAAGTCAAAAAAGAAGTTGGGATAGTACCCGTTGTTCCAACGGTGATGACTCCGTAGTGAACAAGATATCCAGCCAGTTGGGGGCCGTTCACTAGTCTAACATGCTGGGCATGTTGAATGATGAATTTGGCAGCATGGTTGGTATCAGAGCAGTAACCAAGCTCAAGGAGCCAGATTTATTTATCAGTTAGGCAGGTAGGACAGTCTATGTCAGGTTGGATGGCAAGGCCAGGTCTCATTCTATTCCAGTCTTCTTCAGTAATGTAGGAGGGGCGTAGCCAGGCGGGGAGACGTTTGCCTACGACCCCCCTGGGTAGGTCCTCTTCCTTTCCAGCATCCATGATTATTCTGTGTGAGCCTTCGGAGCCTGAGAGTGTCAGGTGGGGTTATGGTGGTGGGCTCCCAGTGGGAAGAGAGGCTGACCATGTGGTCATGCCAGAGCTGGATAAATTCTGGAAGTTTGGGAAAGTAGGTAGATTGACTGTGGGGACTGCAGATAAGAATGAGGTGTAACTTTTTAGTTGATGGAGAGGTGTGGAGTTTACTGCCCAGCCAGGTGTCAGAGGCAGCATACAGTTCAGAATGTGGCCTGGAGTCAACGTACCGGTAGTGGACCCATGGATGGTGGATGAGTTTTTGAAAGGGAGCAGAGTAGGTGTCAGGGATGAGCATGAGTGCATGACAGTGCATGTAGGGATAAGACAGGTCTCAGCATGATCCGCACTGGCTAGGGCCCACCTAAGTGCTAGGTGTGCCATAGTGACAGAGCTAGGGAGCCCCCAGTCCAGATGGTGTGGAGGGGGTCCTCGTTGGACCAAAAGAGCTGGTCGGCAGGGTGGATAGAGGAATAGCTGTTTAGACTCTGGTCATAGCTGAGAGGGTTGGAGGTACGATGGTGGGTGATGCCAAGTGCTGCTGTAGCTTGATGAAGAACGGGAGAGAGAGTGTTAGTGGAGACGGGGGTAGCTCTGTACCTAGTGAAGAGAGCAGCTAGGTCTGTATGGAAAGTTCCTCCCTGGGTTAGTTGTTGCCATTTGGTAGGGTGGTTAGGTTTGAAGTGTTAATAGTTCTGCTGGAGGGAAGTAAGTCTGTCGTTGGGGGTGTGCCCAATGCATTTTCCAGTGGGATTGTAGAGGTATGAAGTGTTTGTGTGGGTGTGGGTGTCCTGACCATCCTGGTTGGTGAGGATGCCTGTTTGGATGGTGTAAGCAAGGGGTGGTTGGATGTCCCAGTCTGGGTGTCTGTCTTGTGTGTCCACTTGTAGCAGTTTGTGGACAAGGGCGTGGTTGTCAGCTTGGACGCCTGGGGTGGTAGTCCATTGGCCTTGCTGTTGAGGGTTGGTAAGGTGGGAGTCTTTCCTGGGGTTTTGACGTGTGGTGGTAGGAGGAGCCTTGGTTGCTGGGTAGAGCATAGCCTCGCGGATCCTGTCAGTGTGCGAAGTTTTGGTTATGTCGTAGAGGCTGAAAAATCGCGATGAAGTGCTCTTGCGGATCCAGGGTTTACACAGGTAGTGGCGGGCCGCCCAGGTTTCGTCTTTGCTGTTGCAGCCCCACGCTTGCTGTGCGTAGCTGGCGTCAGTTGTCCGTGGGCAATCCCCACCACTGGTTCCCTTCGATGTTCCCAGGGGAGTCCGCCTTGTAGTCTGCGTCAGTGACAGGGGTGTAGGGGTGGTAATGTTGGGTCGGAGTGGCAGTAGGGTCAATAGTGGTTGGAAGCTTGATGATGTCAGTGTTGTTGGGCGTGACTGCGTACTCAGCTGTGAGCTGGCGGTGCATGGACGAGAGTGGCTCGGCGTGAGTGGGAGGGTGGTCGAATTTAGCCAAGGCAAGATGGGCCGTGAGGCGGTTAAGAGAGCGTTTGTGATGTTTGGTGATTTATGAGGAGTAATAAGAGGGAGGTATGTAGTGCTGATAAGGTGGGTTCCCATAGGTGTGACCAGGTCGTGGTAGGTATAAATGTTCAGGTCGTGGAAGGGGGTCATGAGTGTGACTGGTATGGCGTGTGAAGGGGAGGGCAGGGGGTGTATGTTGTCTAGGAGTTTTGTGTCATTCCAAGTAAGTTTGATGTTAAACTGGTTGAGAATTTCTAGAAGGCGGGCTAGGGACATGTATTTTAGCTGTTTAGGGGAGAGAGAGAGAGTGGGTTAAGGGTAGTCATAGTGGCAGTAGATTTATTAAGAAGGGCTCTGGTGAGAATGCCCGGTCGTTCATGGCTTGTGTGAGGGCTGAGGCCGTGATTTGGGTGTTCTTAGTGAGTAGTGAGGGCACAACAAGACCTGCTTCTGTTTTAGGAAGTTGAAGGGCTCTGGTGGGGAAGGATCTGGAGAGTGTGCAGCAGAGTTTGACTGTTTTGAGGACTGCTCTATCAATGACATGGATGTCAGTGAGTGAGATGGGGGCTACTATCATGGGATATTTGATTGCTGTACGTACACATTGTGTGATGATGTGGATAAATTGATCTGGGGTTGGTCTGGGATTGGCTTTGGTTAGTAAAATCAGTCCCTTGGCATGAATGGTTGCTATAGTAGCTTGCAGTTGGGTTTTCCAGTCAAGGGTGAGAGAGATGTGGACTCCCAGGTATTTGTAGGCCACGTCAGGGGGTTGGTATGTTGCATAGGAGTCCCCCAAAGGTATTTTGTCTAAGTGTTGTTCAACTGATATGTGTCGCTTGGTACTCCTCCTCTTGGAATATCAGCAGTATGGCAGGGGGGTATGGGGGGTATGGTACCACATGGCATGTTTAGGTGATGGCATGATCATGGCCTGGCCTGGCTGGCACGGTATGGCATGGTGAACGCCTGCTGGTGATGGCATGCATGACGGTGCACGGCGTGGGATGGGATGGGATGGCTGATGGCATGGTGATGGCATGGTAATAGCAGGCATGGCATGGCATGGCATGGTGGAAACCTCACATGGGTTTGTGTCTTGGCCAGTCTGCCTTCTGACATTCCCTTCCACAGTATGAAGCACGGTGGCAGCTCTGACACCACTTAAGCTTCTTGAAGCACCCTTCCTCCACACAATGCCCGCTGTTTGAAAAGCGACCCGGGCGCAGTGCTGCCGCTGGCATCGCTCATCGAGAAAGAAGGGAGAGCTACGAGCGAGACAAGTCCTAATTTATAGGATATCCAACAACAAGGTCTACTCGAGGCACATTCGCGCTACTTTCCTTGTCCCTCGCTGTCCCTCTCCCCAGGTCGTATTGCCCACCATCGCCGTACTGAGTGCTTTGGTACGTGCCTGACAACTATACCCCCCGAAAACCTTTACAGTCATACTTACCTGACAGGAAGATAGATGGTGGTTTCTTGGTAGTCGTGGTCCACCTTGCACTCAGTGGACCACTTCTGCCGCAGGTCTCTAAATGGGATACTGCACCGTTTAATTTTTGCCTGACCGAGGATCGCGCAATGCGCGCCTCGGCACCCAAGTAATATATCCTGATATGAAGACGGAACTAGTAGTACGCCCTAAGGGCTCCTGTGGTGGTGCCAAGGGTTGAATTGAGCGGAGCCATGCTGGCAGGCAGATCACAGAACCACGGCAAGTCAGCCATGTCGCAATCGGCATGGGGAGGCGAGTCGAAGATCACAAGACGCAGGACGAAAAAATTAGACGTTAGAATATGCTTCGAGGAATTCGACGATTATGCCCTTCAAGCTTTCAGCGCTTGCATCTAAGTCGGACCTAAGGACTTCAGATCAGCAACTTTCACGCCGACGGCAACAGTCACGGGATGGTTGTATTGTTTAACCAGCTTCGCACAGCTTCGACGAACCCAATCAAACTGGATTCCTGACAATTCCAACGGACTGTTCGCCATCTTCGGCTTTATGGTCAACCGTTCTAACAGGCAATATACCTAACAATCTTTTTCGCCAACCGTTTCTCTGTTATTTTCGACCGTCCCAACCGATTTAACGACAAATTTCTCAAATTTCTACGATGCCGGTTAATTAACCAACATTTCGACCATTTTTCTCAGTTCCTACAATATAGGTCAGCAGCCTACGGGCCGACCAATACTGTGTAGTCGCCACTGAAATGTGTAATCTAGTAATATTTAATATGTGCACAACAGTGGGGTGACTTATGGAACTCAGCTGTTATGGCAGAATGGCGTCCTATTCAAATGTTTCTGGTCATTTCGTGAGATTTGGTAGTCAATACACGGAGAAAGCTTACGTTACATATACTGGTAATGTGCACGGTGTGCACTGCACACTAAAACACATCGCTATCAGTCATCACTATTTACTCTTCAATCAGCTCACCATCTGCGGGTGAAGTAAACATTGGGCCATATAAACGCTACTTAGTCACACATTTGAGCACATCAGTGTAGACTTTAGAACTTGAGCTTAACTACAACTTACATGGCTCCAGCCTACAAGGCTGCTCGCCGTCTTTGGCAGTTACATAAATGTAGACTGTAGATCAGGGTTGTTCAAAATGCTGCGCCTTGCGTTGCAGACGCAGATCTCAGAAGGTCCGTTGCAAAAACAAAGGAGAAGCTTGCACCAGGCTTGCACGCCTCTAAAATATTGGTAGGGCTGTCAATATCCTACGATATTATTTTTTAATATCGTTATCCAACGATAACGATATTAAACACCCATTACATGATATTGTCCGTCGAGTCGGACACTGAGTTGGCATAGTGCACGCGTGGTCCTGTGGCTCCAGGACCCGGGTTGCCTGCCGCCGGGCCATAGGCTAGCTATGGCCCGCACGTGTCTTCGGAACCTTCATGAAGACTTCCTTTTCTATATAGCCGCACGAGTTGCGATGATAAGCTATCTGCTCTTTAGTCTTCATTGTGTAACAACTCTATCGATTGAAAGGTTATCGGCCCAACCGCTACCCGCAGACAGCGCCCCTGCGCCCGTGCCAAGTGGATCATCAGCCCTGCACAAGGTGACAGTATTCCCTCAGACTAGCTCGACGGCTTGAGTACTGCTTTTGGCCCTGGATTGTCTACGTATTCACGTAAGAAATCTAACCTGCGCTGCCTCGCCTACTGCCCACACAACTCTCCCGTTGTCTCTACCATCCGTCACCGACGAAACGTAGACGCAGTCCAGGAGTCTGAGTAGATCTTCGACGTGAGTTGCAAACTCATCAGATCACACACAGCGTTGCGCAATCCCACAAGGATTGCTTGTGCCACGGAGTATCAACCCTGCACACCCTCGAAGACCCCCCCCCCCCCCCCCCCCCCCCCCCCCCCCCCCCCCCCCCCCCCCCCCCCCGATTCCGTCACCCATACCCCACTTCCTGCTACTATCTCAACCATTACAGACCAACAAGACCCATTTGGTTCCCCCTTTGTTGTCACCACTCCATCACCACTACCTCCGAATCGCATACCAAAGACTGAAGCCCGACAAGCTTCACACCCGGATTACCCACAGGCCGGTTTATTAACCCGGTGTGAAGATCAAGACCCCAAGACCCCAGCGCCGCGACAGACACCATGGCAACTCCAGCCAAGCTCCCTGCACTCGTCTTCGACAGCACACCTGCTGTCCCATGGCACAAGTTTGGACCCTTCCTTCTCCGCCACCTCAGGTCCCACCCGGGGTGCATCTCGGTTGCCATTGAGGCAGCGAAGGACGTTGTCCCCGCAAATGAGCCAGCAGATGCCGACGGATACCCGCTGGAGGAATCTCACTACCCGAATGTGGACAATGCTAATCAAGCTATTGCGGCTCGTGCTGTTCCCTACCCAATCAACATGGTAAAGAACGCTGTTGCACTGAATGAGATCCTCAAGCATTGTTCTGAACCCATCCAACAGGCCGTCCTAGCTAACACTAACGTTGCTGCTAAAGCCTACAGGTTTCTCAAGACCTCATATGGAGAAAGGAACTCTGACCTTGAGACAGGGGCAGTGAGATCCATGTATAACCTCAGCATGACAACTACTGAGCCACTACAAACCTACCTCTCTCGCAGTTATGAACTCTATACCCTGCATCCCCAAGTGAATGGGGTCAGCAACACCTCCATCCCTGCATTCCTCAGCATAATTGTTCAAGGACTTACACCTCGTCCAGAATACAATGGATTCAGGTTTTCCTTCCACAACTGTGTATGCCCTGATTTTGCCTCCTTTCAGACCCAGATCATCAGGTACCAGGTGTCTAACCAGATCTCTGACTCCAGCATCTCTCCAGAAGAGACTGAGCACATGGCAGCTGCTGCTTTCCAAGGCCGCCCAAGAAAGGACCGTCTCCCATCTACTCAGATGACATGCTGGAACTGCAATGGCTATGGGCACAACTCAATCACTTGCCCTAGCCCCACCACAGAGCTGAGGTACAGGCCACCACCGTTCTCCTCCACATCTGCACGTCGAGGATCGTCATCACCACCCAAGGATGCAGCCAAGAGGTCATCCAGCAAGTCCAAGTCCCCTAGGAGAGACAGCAGAGCATCTGCCAGAGACACCAGAGGACGCCGTGACAGACGTGGGCATGCCCATGTTGCAGATGATGACTGTTCCACCTCCCAGTCCACAACAGACAATGAGGATGAGCACAACTTCATGACCCACAGCCCCTCCAGTTTGCAGACTCCAGAGGCAAGTCCAAACCCCTGTCTGACCCACATGCTCCCATGGATGATACTGCTTTCCCTGGACCCACACCTGATCCTGATGCTTGCCATAGTAGGAGAGATGAGTCTATGCCAGCCCTAGTTTCCAGTGATGGCACCTCTGATGATGATGATGATAAGGGTGCTCATGCCCAGTTCCAGACAGCCCTCCTGGCAGAGTGGATTTTAGACTGTGCAGCCCACTCCCACTGCACCAGTAACCCGTCCATCTTGCATGACATTCAGGATCTCCCCCAGCCTATTAGTCTCCACCTGGCAGACCTTGGAGCATCACCACTGCTCTGCCTCCAGAAAGGAAAAGCCAACATCAGGGGTCACCTTGGATCCATGATCACACTCAACGATGTGCTCCTTGCTCCACCCTTGACTGTGGTCAACCTACTCAGTGTGCATGCAGCACACAAACTCTGCCCCAACCTCCAACTCCATGCATTTAGCGTTGCTGCTACACTCTCCCTCCCCACTGCCAAGGGCTCCAAGACTATTCTCTTATGCCCTAAACAAAATGGCCTCTACATCACTAGCACCTCTAAGCCTCCCTCTTCCCTATACCCCTGTAATACCCTCCCTTCTGTCATCATGATGGTCACCCAGCAAGACCCCAAGAACATCTGCTACAATGATGATGCTGCTGCCAGCTGCACCATTCCCCATGACACTGCCAGCAGCTCCAGCAGCCTACCAGACCTGGTTTCTGCAAATGGTGAGGATGAAATGCCTGACCTTGTTCAACCCATCATGCCCTCAATGATCCAGTCAGACATTGGGGGGGAATTCTCACCACACCAACATGACCTGCTGGAAGATGACTTGTATACCACATCATCCCATGACTTCATCCCAGATACTGATTACTCCACAGCCCCTAGCCAGCAGATGCCCACTGTTCCCCATGATGAGCTGTGTAACCTGACAGAAGCACAAGCCAGAAGAGAGATGGACCTCCTGCTGGACCAAGCCAGAACCAGCTATGAAAGTCCCTATCCCATTGATGGACAGGGGTCCTGCACCCAACAGGAGCTATCCCAAGCCCTTAGATTTGACCAATGGATTCCCTCAGCTACCTCTCTCTCTCTCCTGATCAGCCCCTAGCCCATGTCAACATGAACACCCACCCAGTCCATTTCCTGAACAACTCTGGCCTCTCCAGGACCAAGTTTGGAACCCTGCTGAACACCCTCAACAATTCCCCTTCCTCCCTTAGAGCCTTCAGCATCAGACCTAGACAGCCTGTCCCTATCCTCATTGCCCAGCTAGCCACCAAGTTCCCTGCCCTTCTAGCTGCTGAACTGTCCAGGTTCCCCAGCAGACAGATGCACAACAGTCACTTCTCAGTCTGTGGACCCCTCCTCAAGCATGTCAACAGATTGCAACACATGGTGCACATATAACCCACTGTCTCCACAGCTGCCAGGCCCACCATTCAGTGGGCCATATGCCTCCAAGCAGCTATGGTCCAAGCACATGCAAGGGTACTGGTTTCCTGGCCCAAGATGCTTATGCACCCCATCAGCTGTGTGTATCCTGGGGGCAGAGTAATGTGTGTCAACAACCTCAGCATGCACTGGAGCCCTATGGATTTCACATTCATCAACATGCTGGACACCCCAAAAATGTCTAGGAAATCTTTCTCCACCCTCCTGAAGAAACTCAACACCCAGCTGGACCTTGATGGTTACCCAGCATCTGGCACCTAACTTGACCATAGTTGGCATTCTTGTTTTAGCCATGAACACTCTAGGATTAATGTGCTGCACTGTACTTCCCCATGTACTGCTGTTTTCTTGTTCTTTAGTATCTCTCTCTTAAAGCTTCTACAGCATGTCTACAATTCTCTAATTTAGGGTAATCCCAAATTATGGGGGGGAATCCGTCCTACCTGATAGACATCCTGGCAGCCCCACTGGCAGCTACCTGGCAGCTTCCCCTGTGCCTCAGCCTGACCCCTAGGCTGCCATAACTCTTAAGCATAGTCCATAGCTTTCCATAGTATTAATAGTCTCCTCTGAGTTAAAGCTACCTTATAGATGACTTTGGAAGTATCTCAGCATATCTCTCCATCTGGATTGATTACATGAGCCAGCGGGGGACGTCTACCTAAAAGAAGTTGCTTACAGCCAGTCAGTCCTTTATACTCCCTCTCATACCTTCCCCTGCAGCCTTCCTGGCCCCTAGCAAATATTGACCTAAAGATCCCTGCTTTCAATGTGCCACACCCCTTTGGACTGTCCCAAACAATTTCTCATTTACAGTTCCTCTTGCCAGCCGTTAGCATATCTAATAGCCTTGTCAGCCTTTATACTCCTGTATTTTCTTTATGCCCCTCAGCTAATTCCAGGGATTCTTGTACCCAAGAATACCTTGAATTGGGGGGGAAGTTATTGTCCGTCGAGTCGGACACTGAGTTGGCATAGTGCACGCGTGGTCCTGTGGCTCCATGTGTAACGGTACAGAACCCTTCATGGGTACTCTGGCCGTCCAGCAAGGCATACGGGTACACCGTACCCGTAAGCCACGTGACGAACGCACATGATACAGTACCATACCCATGTACTGCCTCATCTCTCACAACGCACCCGTTGCGCATATAGACACGAGCTACTCGGAATGAACCCTTCTACTACTTCCACGAAGACGTTCCTTCCCTGCCACCACTCGGGGAAGTCCACAGATCGCTAAATGCGTACGAGCGCAGCGGAATGCACGCGGGGTCCGCGATTAGTCATAGTCCTTTAATGACCTGGCACTTCTGACTCTAGCGGTAAGCCCTATACCCGTGTCGCGTGTAGCTCAGAATCCTGATACATTTCGCCTAGGCGGATTGTCGTCGAAATGTCTCAGACTTTTGAGATATTTCGACGGCATCTCGCCACGCACGGCGGCTTGTGCACGGTAATGAGGCGAAATGTTCGGTCTTCTAAGCCTTTTCGCCTGTACTTCGCTTGCAGGGCGGTTTGGGCACGGTGGTCGGAGAGGTCACATTTTCAGGAATATTTTCCAGGAGCATTTCTCAATTACATCAGGATTCGAGAAGATAGATTACATACATAATGCCTACCGTATGCATCTATTAACTTATTGATCTACCTATATATCTATGTAAGCATCCTTACACATGTACATCCGCTACATCCCATATGTTTCCTCTATATCCATTAACCATACATAGACAGCGAGTAAAAGACGACGAGCAGCCAAATTGCTGGCTGGAGCCATGTAGCTAATTAAGTTCAAGTACAAGTATATAGGCAGCCTTCAGGCAGCTATCCATTTGTCTACTCATGAAGACATACGCCCATATATCCACTAAGTAGAAACGTCCAAGCAAAGCTATACATCTATATATCTTCGCTGCTTCTATTATATATTTCCATCTTCGGCATTTATAGTTCCTTCATGGCAGCAATCTTCATCGCAGCTGTAGCATTTCCATCCATCCTCTTGCCCTGCAAGACATGCAGAGCAAGGCAGGCGTTAAAGAGCAAAGAGGGGCAGGGATAATGGCAAGGGGCAGGACGACAGTGATGAGCAGAGCAGGGCAAGCGATAGAGAGCAGAGAGGGGCAGGGATAATGGCAAGGGGCAAGACGACAGTGATGAACAAGGGAGGGCAGGGTAGGTATTAGGGAGTAAGGAGGGACAGGGATAATGGCAAGAGGAAGGACGACGGTGATGAACAAGGGAGCGCAGGCGTTAGAGAGCAAAGATGGGCAGGGATAATTGCAAGAGGCAGGAGGACAGTGATGAGAAGAGCAGGGCAGGCGTTAGAGAGCACAGAGGGGCAGGGACAATGGCAAGGGGAAAGACGACAGTGATGAGCAGAGCACGGTAGACGTTAGGGAGTAATAAGGGGCAGGGATAATGGCAAGAGGCAAGACATCAGTGATGAACAAGGCAGGGCATGCAATAGAGAGCAAAGAGGGGCAGGGACAATGGCAAGGGGCAAGACGACAGTGATGAGCAGAGCAGGGTAGGTGTTAGGGAGTAAGGAGGGGCTGGGATAATGGCAAGGGGCAAGACGACAGTGATGAGCAGAGCAGGTAGGTGTTAAGGAGTAAGGAGGGACAGGGATAATGGCAAGAGGCAAGGCGGCAGTGATGAACAAGGCAGGGCATGCAATAGAGAGCAAAGAGGGGCAGGGATAATGGCAAGGGGCAGGACGACATTGATGAACAAGGGAGGGCAGGCGTTAGAGAGCAAAGAGGGGCAGGGATAATGGCAAGGGGCAAAATACGACAGTGATGAGCAGAGCAGGGTAGGTGTTAGGGAGTAAGGAGGGGCAGGGATAATGGCAAGGGCAGGACGATGGTGATGAACAAGGCAGGGCAGGCGTTAGAAAGCGAAGAGGGGCAGGGATAATGGCAAGGGGCAGGAGGACAGTGTTGAGCAAAGCAGGGCAGGCGTTAGAGAGCACAGAGGGGCAGGGACAATGGCAAGGGGCAAGACGACAGTGATGAGCAGAGCAGGGTAGGCGTTAGGGAGTAAGCAGGGACAGGGATAATGGCAAGAGGCGAGACGGCAGTGATGAATAAGGCAGGGCATGCAATAGAGAGCAAAGAGAGGCAGGGATAATGGCAAGGCCCAGGCAACATTGATGAACAAGGGAGGGCAGGTGTTAGAGAGCAAAGAGGGGCAGGGATAATGGCAAGGGGCAAAAGACGACAGTGATGAGCAGAGCAAGATAGGTGTTAGGGAGTAAGGAGGGGCAGGGATAATGGCAAGGGCAGGACGATGGTGATGAACAAGGGAGCGCAGGCGTTAGAAAGCGAAGAGGGGCAGGGATAATGGCGAGGGGCAGGAGGACAGTGATGAGCAGAGCAGCAGGGCAGGCGTTAGAGAGCACAGAGGGGCAGGGACAATGGCAAGGGGAAAGACGACAGTGATGAGCAGAGCACGGTAGGCGTTAGGGAGTAAGGAGGGGCAGGGATAATGGCAAGAGGAAAGACATCAGTGATCAACAAGGCAGGGAATGCGATAGAGAGCAAAGAGGGGCAGGGATTATGGCAAGGGGCAAGACGACAGTGATGAACAAGGGAGGGCAGGCGTAAGAGAGCAAAGAGGGGCAGGAATATGGCAAGGGGCAAGACGACAGTGATGAGCAGCGCAGGATAGGTGTTAGGGAGTAAGGAGGGCAGGATAATGGCAAGGGGAAGGACGACAGTGAGAATAAGGAGGGCAGGCGTTAGAGAGCAAAGAGAGGAAGGGACAATGGCAAGGGGCAAGACGACAGTGATGAGCAAGAGCACGGTAGGCGTTAGGGAGTAAGGAGGGGCAGGATGATAATGGCAAGAGGCAAGACGGCAGTGATGAACAAGGCAGGGCATGCGATAGAGATCAAAGAGGGGCAGGGATAATGGCAAGGGCAGGATGACAGTGATGACAAGGCAGCGGCATGCGATAGAGAGCAAAGAGGGGCAGGGATAATGGCAAGGGGCAGGATGACAGTGATGATAGAGCAGGGCAAGTTGTTAGAGAGCAAAGAGGGGCAGGGATAATGGCATAGGGGCAGAGGACGACAGTTGATGAGCAGAGCATGGCAGGGCGTTTGAGAGCAAGATGGGTCAGGGATAATGGGAAAGGACAGGACGACAATAATGGGCAGAGCAGGGCAGGCGTTAGAGAGCAATGAAGGGCAGGGAGCACGGATAGGGGGCAGGATGGTGATTAGCAGAGCATGGCCTGCGTTACAGAGCAATGAAGGGCAGGGAGGACGGCAAGGAGCAGGACAGGGACGTGCAGAGCAGGGTATGCGCTAGAGATCAATGGAGGGCAGGACATAGACAGAAGCATATTACAGATGCAGTACAGAGACGATGACAGAGACAATGACACAAACATAGAACAGATGCAACGTGGGCATTACCTATGCATGAATCAAGACACAATTCCTATGCCACACTACTGTTGCAAAACCGCACCTACAAGCAAGCTTCAGTTATCACTTACGTTGTTGTCTAGCAGCCTCATGTGACAGTGGAACATCAGAACTGGGCGGGAAGACAGAGCAATGGTCCCTGCAAATACAGAATGCAGGCATAGTTAAATTATGTAGCACCCTTTACTTCATTTTTGATGATAGGTTAACCCTCTTCTCCTGTGTCAACAATGGCCAAGCGCTCAAGCAGACAGACAAGCAAGTAAACATGCGTGCAACAGACAGGCACGCAGGCAGGCAACCAAGCCACTTTTCCATGGGCTGAACACTCTATGCCTAGCACCTCCAAGCAGAAGTCACCATCCAGATAGTCAGCCAATCAGTCACTAGGGAGGAAGATAAAAGGCAGGCATACAGACAGGCATGCACGAAAGGAGGCATGCAAGCAGGTGGACACTATTTAGGCGTGTGATCAAGTCAGAATTCCCTAGGCCACATTGTTGTGAAACCCTACCTACAAGCAACCTTCAGACCGCTTCCACACATAGCATGGGTCCCTGCAAAAAAGAAGGGCGGGCATAGTTACATATATTGACACCCTTTGTGTTGTTTTTGCGTATTGGTAGGGAGATCCCCCTGGAAGTACAACCTGCCTCAAGCTTAGGTACCTGAACCTCAGGTCCTACCCCAGCCTTGCATTGTCCACACTTGCCTGAGTTTAAAGACCCAAGCATAAAGACAAGGTTGGACTGTCACCCAACACCCAGCAAAGCAAGGAGAACCAGTCTCCACCACAACGCAAGAGGCAACATTCCAAGACTACCACAACCACTACAAGTGAACCCAATGTGAAGATGCATGTCATGGACATGGGTCTAGTGCGTCAGCCAAATATACACAGTGCTGCCACCATCTATCATGCAGGGTCTCAAGGGATAACTGCCACGCATGATCTCCTGATACAATGCTCAAGGGCACCATGCAGCGAGGGCAGTGCATGATCCCACTAGAGTGTAAGGCCCCATGTCCTTTCAAGCTCTACTCAGGCCCAGGAGAGAACAGGTGGAAGTATGACTCACATAAGAGTTGGGAGCAAGTTGTCCCAGCATCCTACTTTGCACAGAGCCAACTAATCATGCTGCCACCCCAAGCTGAAGCCATGCTCCTGGGACAGTACACTCCATATACCACCATATTTGACCGTGTCCAGAGCAACGTCGGGTGGGCTGCCGAGATGCTGCAATTTATGCAGCTTATTCATGCGGTGGCAGTACAGCAGCGCCGACCGGGCTTCCTGGTTGAGGAGTTGACGACGAAAGGGCCGCTGGCTGCAAGATACCATGCATCCAGCAGATGCACTGACAACCTACACAGGTCTAGCATAGACGGATCGGTTGCAACAATGAGCGGAACCGATGTAATGGAATTTGTGTAGGAGATAGGACGAGAGCATTGGTCAAATTTCAAAAACAATCTGACGCACTACCCCGCGCTTGTCCATGCGGAAGGCGGCAGAGGGCGTTGCGCAGTAATCTGAAAATAAAGCTGGAAAGAAAGGAGGTAACAAAGCAGGACGCCAAAAATATCAAGTAGCAACGAACACATGCGTTGGGCGAGGGAGGGAAGAATATCATGTAGCAGTACGAGAGGTAGAATGAAGGTTGGCGTGGCTTACCTTGGCCATATTGCAAAGGCTCTAATCGTACGGCCATTTCGCCATGCCGCGTCCAATCCGCCTTGGTAAATGTACGTGAAAGGCTGGTGAAAGGACACCCTGCGAAAACATCTATCAAAATTAGTAAGAGCACTGACAGGTCATCGCAAGTCAGAATAATATTTCAGTGTGACTTAGGCTTTCATCACAGTGATTAAAATCGTCCTGGTTTCGCCCTACAACAGCGCCATTTTCGACGCATGCAGCGAAAGCACATCGGTGACTTCGGGTGACCTTTTCCCGAATGAAAGCTATTCGCCAACAAGAAGTTCGCGCTAGTACTTCGTTGCCTAATTGTTCACCCTATCTCGGAATCGCTGGCAGAGCTTCGCAGGTTCGCAAGAATGACCCCTCGAAAAGGTTGCTAACAGACCCTCGAGCGACAGAAAGCTGCATACCCCTTCGCGTATTACAACTCAGTAGTTAACGTGCGATCGAGGAGTTATCGGTCACGCTTCAGTCTACGAAAAGTTCTGGGTGTCTGTCGGGATCGCTGGTTTGCGGCGAGCCGAGACATTTCGTCCATTGTACGCCTACATTTATCTGTAGTTCCGCTGCAAATCGTGTCTTTCGCCTACATTTAGCGAAATTGTCACTTCCCCGAGTGCACTCGACATCCCTACTTAGGTAACCCTCCCCCTGTTCTGCTAGTTCACTCATATCAACATACACGTTAACACACATCACGTATCACGTTACTCTAGATAACCCCTCAAGCTGCTATCAGCATCCTGAGCTGTTACACTGGTAGCGGAGCTGGTTTCGTTCCTTAGGGACCTCACGCATACACATACGCACGCATACGAATTTTTCTTCGAATTAATCGCACCCGCCAGGACATCCTGTCGGCTTTCTGGCATTTGCTGCTCGCTGTTCCTGCTCTTCCCTGTAGGCTTCGAGTACACGTAGCGCCTGTTAGGTTCTCGCAGGGAACGGTCCTGTTAGGCTCGACACGCCCTAGGCCGCCTGCGACCTGCCTTGCATGGGCATCTTTTCCTAGCCTGCCCTGCCCCTGTATGGCCTACGCTTTCGATTCTCGCTTTCCCGTCCTGTCCTTTTGGCCATAGCTTCTAACGCTCCATTCCCGAGCATCTTGAGCGGGGTTTGATCAATTAGGCAGCATCGGCTACATTTGCCACCTAGGCCGTACTTGCTTTAATTAGCGTACTTCACGAGCCTGTCCTGCGACTCTTCCTGCTTGCTGCATCATCTTTTGTTGCTGTCCACCGGCACGATTGCTCATCCTGTCGCGCAATTCGGTTCGTCGTTGTCCTTCCTGGTTGCCCTGTGGTTCGTGCCTTGGCAGTGCTTTATCCCTCATCGTATTCTGGACGAACGCGTCATTTACAGTTACGCTTGAGGCATTATCAGCTCGTTACGCTCGCAAAAAATTCTAGTCCCTGTGGCAGGTGATTTTTTGGCCTCTTGTAGTTGCGAGTAATTCTCCCTCTCTCGCCCACCACTCATCCCTGTCCAGCCTACTGACTTGTTCTGTTGCCTGTGCAGAATGGCATCCCACAAAACAACCAAGGTAAACGACGACGCGGCTGATGTAACAGCTCAGAAGCAACGGCGGAAGGGTTGTGTACACGAGAAGAGTTATTAGCTAGAATGACAGGAGATTAGAATAAGGTTCGGAGGTCTAGCTAGTAGCTATAGGATACTACGTCACTAGTATGGTTAGTTGTTAAGTATGGTAAGGGATGTAGGATGTTCTCGAAGGCTCGTCAATAGGTATAATCATGATGGCCGTGAAGAGAGCTTTCCGATATTGTAATGCAGCCGGCAGGCGTGCTTGTGAGAGAGGCAGTACATGAGGAAGTACTGTCTCTTCGTGCGTACGCTGTTACTTAGACCAGAGGTATGACTGTACCTAAAGGTCTAATAACGGTCAGAGCCTGTGAAGGAGTCTGTACCGTTACACTCCCCCCCTCCCTGAAGAGATGCGGACCCCGCATCTATCGGAGGGAAAGAAAAGGTGAAACACCCAAACGAGACGTGCGTGGGCTCGAAATATACTTGCAGAACACAAGTTGGTCCCGGAGGAGACCATTTAACATCCCTTTCGTGCCAACTCCGGATTCTTAGACGGAAGGATTCTTGCGTTTCGTGCGAGAGCCGGTACGATAGTCGCGGTCTCTTTGAGACCGTTGCAGCCAAGCTGTCACAATCTGGGGCGACTTCTTATCGATGTCCTTGGCGGATTCCCAAGTGTCTTGTTCGATACCGTAACCCGCCCAACGGATGAGGTATTCCTCTTGGCGTTTGGAAGAGTTTTTAATCACGCGCGATTTCTGGCGCATGATACATGCTGCTGTCCAAGTGGGCGAACCATCGGTGTCGAACTCCAAGGGCTGATTGAGGTGCGGTTGACCGTCAGAGTGCCAAGGTTTGAGAAGGCCGACATGGAACACCGGATGAAGCTTCATCATTTTCGGGAGGTCCAGGCGACACGCCGTAACCTGTCGGACGTCCTGAGTGACTTCGTCTCGCGGACCAACTACTCCATAAATTGTATATGGTCCGACCCAGCGAGGGACAAATTTAGGCTTGCCTGTTGCCTTGAATTTCATATTTCTGGTGGAAAGGAGGACCTGTTCTCCAACTGAAAACGTCCCTTCGCGGCGACGCGTGTCGTAATTCGCTTTTTGCCTACTTTGGGCTGCCTTCAGGCAGTCTCTGCAATGGTTTTGGCGGTCAATATGGGATGCCCACCATGACTTAGCAGCTGGGCATTTGGAGTCTACCTCAGCGGCCATGGGGGTACGAGGGTCATAACCCAAGTACGCACGAAATGGGGTATTTTGGATAGATTCCTGCCACGAATTGTTAATAGCAAACTCAACAAGAGCCAACGATGGGTCCCAATCATCGTGGTAAGGACCGACGTGATGGCGAATCATATCCTCGATAACGCGATTCATACGTTCCGTTTGACCGTCGGTTTGAGGGTGGAAAGCGGTCGAAAAATGCCTGTCGTGTTCCCATGAGACGCTGAAGTTCTGAGCCGAAATGGCCTGTGAACCGGGCGTCTCGATCACTGAGCAACTTCTAAGGGATGCCGTGGTGGCGGACCACTGTGTCCAAATAAATAGCTGCAAAGCCAACAGCCGAAACTGTAGTCGAACATGGTGCGACATGCACCATTTTGGACAGCTTATCCACGAAAACGGCAATAGCATCATGACCCGAAGTCGTAGGAGGCAGAGCTGTTATCAAATCTGTGCTAACACAATCCCAAAACTGTTAAGGGATTTCGACCGGGACCAACGTGCCACCAGGCTTTAAGTTCCCTGGCTTGTTGGTCTGACACGAATGACAACGTTTGATGAAGTCCTTGACGTCGTCAGTGACACCATCCCAAGTGAATGTACGGGTGACCAGCTCAAGGGTTTTCGTGCGACCGCAATGACCCACATAAATCGGATCATGCTGTTCCCGGATGATGTCCTGCTTGAGAACTCGGTTGTCCGGGACACACAAGTAATCTCGTCCGGGCTTGGATTTCTTGAACCAAAACCCGTCGCGCAGCAAAAAGTGGGTCAGACGCGTAACCCTCCAAGATTCTATCCATGATGGATTTGATTGGCAGAGGTGAACCCGTAATTGGCTTTTTCGAACGAACACGAGGCTTGCACTCCGTGACTGACAGCGAGTATACCATGAGGTGGAGCGAAAGATCGTGGTCGCCTGGTGTAGACAAGTTAGGTTTACGGCTGATCGGATCAGCCACGTTATTACGGCCGGCCCTATACTCCCATGTATAATGAAAAGGCGCGAGAGTCTCTTGCCAACGCCCCATGCGACGAGAGAGGACACTCTTGGTATCGAAGTAAGTAAGAGGGTTATGGTCCGTGACCAATGTCATCCGGGACCCCTCCAAATAACAACGCCATTCGGTCAACGCATGGACGATACCAAGCATTTCCTGTTCCGACACAGTATAGTTCTTTTCAGCAGTGATGTATTTCTTGCTAGAGTAAGCTACAAGGTGTTTATCCTGTAGTAAAACAGCGCCTGTGCCCAGCAGAGAAGCGTCGGAAATAACCTCGGAGGGCTTGTCAAAATCGGGGAGCATGAGAACCCGGGCAGAAGTCAAAGCCGTTTTCAACCCTTCAAAAGCGGATGAATGGGCCGCTGTCCATTTTGCTCCAAAATCGCCTTTGAGTTTTGTAAGGTCCGAAAGAGGAGCTGCCATGGACGAATATCCTTGGATGAACTTTCGAAAATAATTGGTCAAACCCAAGAACTGCTGAACGTGTTTCGCATTTCGAGGGGTTGGCCAATCTCGGACGGTAGCAACTTTTTCGGATTAACCTTGACGCCGTTACGACCAATAATGTGGCCTAAGAACTTAATCTCGGATTGGTTGAAAGTGCACTTAGACAATTTCGCATAGAATTCCTCGTCTTGTAAGACCTGCAGGACCTTTTCGAGGTTAGCTGCGTGCTCTTCGGGATTACGACCGTAAACCAGGATATCATCGAGATACACCACCACGAACTTGTGCAAGTAAGGAGCAAAAATCTTGTTCATTACTGCCTGGAAAGTGGCTGGAGCGTTCGCTAAACCCATGCCCAGCACTTTGAATTCGTACTGACCCATCGGAGTGGTAAAGGCCGTCTTAGGGGCGTCTTCGTCCGAAATCCGAATCTGGTAATAACCCGAAGTGAGGTCAAGGGAGCTAAAAATAGTAGCCCCGCTCAGCCTATCGATGGTTTCGTCAATCCTAGGAAGGGGGGGTACCTGTTCTTGATAGTAATGTTATTAAGCGCTCGCCAATCGCAGACGACGCGATAACCGACACCGCCCGGTTTGGCAATGAATCATAATCGGTGCCCCATAGGGGGAAGAGCTCGGTTGTAATGAATCCGTGCTTTAACAAGCCAGCCACGTATTCTTCGCAAAGAGCTGTCTCCGCAGGGCTCATGCGTCGATTGCGACGGATAAGGTGCATACGCGTTTTCCTCAGTCTTGATAACATGAGGGGAACCTATTACGCCAGCGCATGCAGAGGAGTGTCCGCAGTATGCATGTTGACGCCAAAATCGACCAATAGGGAATAGAAACGCCAGCTGAACTTAATGTCGAACTTACAAAACTTTGCTAGAAAATCCCACTGTTATCGCAGACAAAGTATCGGACCAAACAAGGGGGGGAAATAATAGGGGCAGGATATCCATGTTCCGGGACAATTTTCTGTCGACACAGCGGTTTCGAATTTATCGCATGCTCAATTCCAGGGGGGTCGGAAGCAGGGAACGATGAACAGAAATGGGGGCGACTCAACAGCCTTTAGTCAAGAAGGTCCGCGGTTTCGCGTGGACGATACAATTTAGAGGGGGGTTAGTCCAATCGGACGAGAACTCGCGAATGTGTGACATTAATGTTGATTGGCCACCATAGAGCGCTTACAAAAAAAGTTTTTTGCTGACCTTACGACCAGAAATGACAGGGTCGAAATGATGAGATCACCCGAAAGTCCATAGTGAAATAACGATAATGAAAGATGAACCAGAAACAATTATCTGTCTCAGTTATGTTTACTGCATCAAGCTACAACCATGACACCTTCTTGAAGAGTAAGGAGCTATTGTCGTCATTAATCGAGAAGGCTTTGTCTAGTCACGCATCCATCGAACCGTCCGAGGATGAGAGTGACGACCACAGAGAGTTTATCGGACGGACGTGAGGACATGGGCAGAACCTTTTGAATCGATGCTGGAATGCTGAACGCCGAAGTGGCATGTACCATTGCCTTACCAATGATACATTCGTTCGCAAACGTGAAACCTTCGACGGGATAGCCCAATTCGCTACCCATGGTGCAATGAATGCACGGAGCTGGCCTTAACAGACTCAGACCATGTCTGAGCCCATTCATCAAAACAAACCGTAGCGACCTAGAATCGGCCCAACGTGGACCATTTTTGATTCGAAAGCCCGAGCACGCGTGCACAGTTCAGACATATCTGTCAGTGGCCAGTCTTGGTAGTTGAACATTCTATAAAGTCTGGCGACCAATCGGTTTAAGTTTGACCGGGGAAGCGCTTGGTATCGCCGGGTTGTTGATTCCTTCCGTCGGTTTTATATTGGTGGGGGGGAGCGAGAGCGTAGCGATATCTGCAGTGCTCTGCCTTTGGGATGTGACCCGGGTTTCCCACCAGTGTTTCTGTTAGAGCGGACCTGGAACGCCTCCGACTTGGGCAGGGAGCAGCGAAACCTCAGACGACGTAGCGCGGAAGTCAGGACCAGGGGACCTTGGGTTTTTTCTTCCGGACCAAAATAGAGACTGCCTTCGTGGGTTCGTGATCGTGTGCCATTCTTTCATCTAAGACAAGCCAACGTGGAGCGGCGTCAAGGTCGGAATAAGTCGGATCATACAAACACGAGTAGGCCATGCGCGAGGAGTGGGAAACCATCCGGAGGAGGCTTTAATGAGGTTATCGCCCGACTGGGAGTATTAAGCGAGGTCCATGCCCTTCAGTAACCGAGCGAACGTGTTTTGTCCGAAAACTAGCTGATAGGGAGGACGAAAAATACCGGACGTTCGTCTGGAGAGTCCATTTTTGCTTTCCCAATTATGTTCAAGTACGGGACTCATCGGACGGGAGAGGAGTGAGAATAAACACAAGATCCAGCCAACGAAACATGGCATGCCATGTCCGTGGAAGATTTGTAGGGACAGGGAGAAGATTCCAGTTAGTGCGCGTGACATCAATGGTAGGGGTTAAGCCAACATCTCCAAAGTTCTTAACTGGGCCGCCCAAGGTAATTCTAAAGGGAAACACATGACATTGAAAAGTGTACATCCGTGTGTAGAACGTACTCACAGGACCGTGAAGTTAAGGACACCATGCGTGTAAGGGGAGCTAGCTATAGTGTGTCACGGCCCCAATGATGACACAGCGGAGCATCTCAGTAAAAAGAGAAAACAGAACAGAAGGGACTTTACACCGATGCATCGAAACGGAATAGGCAATAGACAAGGCCAAGCCAGCAAAACGCCAAAGAATGCACAACTGCCCAAGTGCCCAACCTGACACCTTACTACGGGGGTTTTTCACCCCGGTTGGGAATCACCAAAGCAACCGACAGACATCTACCAATGACCCGCTGGCACATAACAAAGGACACTGAAACCTGAGAGGGGGGAACGGTCTGGATGTGCTAATCAGCACAACGGGTATCGAACCCCCCGGGAGTGCTATGGGGGTTGCTCTCCAAAAACGTCTGCCTGGTAAAAGCAAAATTACGCGTATGACAAACGCAGTGACGAGATATGGCATGGGAGGAAGTAAAGACATAACGAACGGAGACTGCCCGTACTGTGAGGGAGTACGGGATGTGTCCGCCAGTTGGAGTGGAAATGGCGAAGGTAAGAGCACATTGATCTCTGAGTGAAGTTACCAGACCAAGAGTGGCTTCATAGAGTCACGCAAAAAGCATGGTAGCGGGAAATACTGAGAAGTCCCCTGAGTGGAGCAGGTCCTCCATACTGTGACGAAAAACTTCTATAGTGAACGAGGTATCCAGTCTGCATTCTACGTCCCATTTACGTACGAATGCTGTCTAGCAATCGCAAAGCGACCAGCTAGGGGAGTGTGCTTTACTAGTAGCAATAATCAACCATGGTTAGTAGCAATGGTTGGTATCAGAGCATAATAGTCCAGAGCTTCCAAAAAGGAAGAAACAGGATAGCAAAAGTCTCTTAGGTGATAGCACAGAGGCACTCACGCAGATGTAGGAGATAGAGCAGCTCTTATGTCAAGGGTAGGATCGAGTAGCTAACAATGAAGTCAGGTTCTCTTCTATTCCAGTCCGCTACAGTAATAGTGGAGGGGCGGAAAATAAATCGGGGACGCGATGGACGTAGGGAGACGTTTGGAGGAATAGGAACTAGATGTAGACACACCCCTGGGGAGGTCCTCTTTCCTTGCAGCGTCCATGATCATTCTGCGGGATCCCAGGGCTCCGGTTGCAAATGGCCTTGTGGATGAGTCGCACTGCGGCGTCATGTCTCTTGATATAGAGCCCCTTGAAAGTCCGGTGTGTGCAAGCCCGCCAGGATGTGGCCCGCTCCGTCCTCACAGGTGTGGCAAATGGGGCATAGGGAGTTCGTGGGTGGGTGAGTGCTTGTAATATAAGGGAGTTTCCAGCGGAATGCAAGTTTACGGTTCCACAGTCTACCCCAGCGGGCTTTAAAAATGTGGAATTTAGTTTTATGTTGGATAAGGGTTGAGGTCCAAAATTTGTTACTTGCATGAGGAAGTTGGTGGGGAGTGTTATCAGCCCAGGTGGTTGCATAAATCCCTTTAAGAGGGTGTTGGCCAAGGTGGCAGCTAGTGGGCAGGTTAGAGGTGATACCTTGTGTAAGGTTAGGTGCTAGGATGCGTGGGGGAATATCTCCCATGGGTGTGCGAGGAGGTTGAACTGTGGGCCAGTAGACATTGTGGCGGGGGATTTCCCCAGTGTTGTCAGTAAAAATTGGTGGAGGCAGGGTGCTCAGCTGCCTTGCGTGCCATGAATGTCTGCCCTGTCATTTCCAAGGATACCTGTGTGGGAACGGACTTTACAAAGAGTGGTGTGTGAGCCATGCAGGATGCGTTGAATGAGGTGTTTTTGAATTGATTGCAGAAGTTCAGTATGAATGGAACGGGTTGTTGTGGTAGGGTCATGTAATCATTTTTTTAATAAGTTGAAGAGAGCAGAGGCTGTCTGTATGGAGTGTAAGGGATTTGTCGTAGTCAATGTTGAGAAGGGCTTGGTGGATGGCTACCAGTTCTGCCCTGTTGTTAGTTTTGGTGGCCCCTATTCCCCAGGGTTGATGGTGTAGCTTTGTCCGGCAGCCGGGACATATACTGCAGCACCTATTTTACTAGGGTGCCCTGGTTTACCTTTTATTAGGCTACCATCTGTGTAGACCTGGAGGCCTGAGGAGGGGGGTAGCTAGGTGAAGACAAGGGTGAGTAGTGGTAAGAAGAGAGGGAGGAGGGTGTTGGTGGAGTGGATTTTGCCAAGGATTTTTGGCAAGAGATTTGAGTTTCCGGGGGTAAGTAATGACAATGTCAGAGAAGGTAAGAGTGGGAGGTGGAGTGATAGTAGAGGGATCCCAGGATGAGGAGAGGCTTTGCATGTAGTATGTCCATTGGTCAATAAAATCTGGGAGTTTAGGAAAATAGGTATCTTGGCTGTGGGGGTTGCATATAAGGATGAGGTGTAGTTTGTGGGTGGAGGGTGGAGTGTGAGATTTGCTGCCAAGCCAAATTTCAGAGGTAGTATAAAATTCAGACTGCGGTCTGGAGTCAATATAGTGAATCCAGGAGTGGTGGAGGAGGGTTTTGTAAGGGGCAGCAAGGTCGTCAGGGAGGAGCATCAGGGTGCAGGTAGGGCTGAGAGTATTTCAGCATGGTCAGCACTGGCTAGGGCCCACCTTAGAGCTTGGTGTGCTTGTGTCGTGGAGTTAGGAATGTCCACCAGTGAGCCCCCAGTCCAGATGGTAAGAAAGGGGTCTTGGTTGGAGCCAAAGAGCTGATCAGCAGGGCTGGTAGAAGAGATGCTGGTGAGGCTTTGGTCGTAGCTAAGGGGGTTAGAAGTACGATGGTGAGTAATGCCCAGAGCAGCTGCTGCTTGGTAGAGAAAAGGAGAAAGAGTGTTGGTAGCAGCAGGAGCAGCTCTGTATCTGGTGAAGAGGGCAGCTAAGTCAGTGTGGTATGTTCCTCCTTGGGTCAGTTGGTTCCATTTGGTAGGGTGGTGATTTTTGAAGTGGTCATAGTTTGTTTGAGAGAGGTTAGTCCTGTCGTTGGGAATGTGCCCAAGACAGTGACCAGTGGGGTATAAAGATATGAAACGTTGGTGTGTGTGTGTGTGGATTGGTCATCCAGAGTGGTGAGGATGCCTGTTTGTATATAATGTAGGCTGAGGGTGGTTGAATGTCCCAGTCTGGGTGCCTGTCGTGTGTGTCAATTTTCAGAAGTTTGTGAACAAGGTTGTGGTTGTCAGCATTAAATCCTGGGAGGTGGCCCATTGGCCTTGTTGTGAAGGTTAGTAAGGTGGGTGTCCTTCCTAGGGTTGAGGTGTTGTGGTTAATGGGGGAGTAGTTTTTAAAAGTGTGGGTTAATTGGTCGTATGCTGGTTGTCCCAAAAGTTCAACAAGGTGAGACGCATGGTGAGATTGGGGTTTCCAATGTATGGTGGAGGTAGTGGAGGTAAGAGATGTGCTGTGGTGGATGCTGTATCCCATGTGTGTGTAGGAGTTGATATGTTCGTTGTGCATGATGGTTGGGGCCCATTGAACGTGGACAACAGTGGAAGTGACTAGTTTGTCGTCGTTGTAGGAGCGCTTGCCCCGGCCAGCTCGTGATGTGCAGGGCTTTGTATTGGGATCCGTAGGTAAGGTGGAGCAGGCGCGCCGGTGGTGCAGGTGCGCTGCTGTCGGGGGATGTCATGGCCTCGCGGATCCTGTCAGGGTGAGTGAGGTGGGAGTTATTCTATATGCACGGTAAAATTAAGAGGTGGAGGAGTGACGGATCCAGGATTTGCACAAGTAGTGGCGTGCTGCCCAGGTGGCATCACTGCTGGGGCAGCCCCATGCTTGGTGCGCGTGACTGCCTTCGGTCTGCGTGGGCCACGCCCACCATTGGTTTCCTTCCAGGTCCCCAATGGAATCCGCCTCGTAGTCTGCGTCAGTAACAGTGGCGTGAGGTTGGTAACGCATGGGTGGGTGGGGTGGAGGGTTCATAGAAGCAGGAGATTTAACGTTATCGGTTGTGTTCTGCGCAATTGCGTAACCGGGCGCAAGTTGTCGGTGTGAGAGGGGAAGTGGGTCAGAGTGTATTGGGGAGGCGACAGTTTGGAGGGGAGGAGAGGTGAGCGGTGAGGCGGTTCAGGGACCGTTTGTGGTGTTTAGTAACTTTGTGTAAGGTGATAAGAGAGAGATCTGTAGTGCTGACAAGGTGAGTTTCCCATGGGGGTGACCAGGTCATGGTATGAATAGATGGCCAGGTCATGGAATGGAGTCATGAGTGATACAGGGATTGCCTGTGGAGGGAGAGGAAGAGAGTGTATGTTAGTTTGTCAAGAAGTTCTGTGTCATTCCAAGAAATTGTTATGTCAGATTTTTTAATAATTTCCAGCTGGCGGGTTAGGGACACATACTTAAGTGCTTGCGGGATAGAGAGAGAGGATCTAGAGTGGTCATGGTGGAAGTTGATTTATTAAGGAGAGCTCTAGTGAGGATTCCCAGGTGACCTTGGTCGTTCATGGACTGGGTGAGGGCTGTTGCAGTAATCTGGGTGTATTCAGTGAGTAGGGAGGGCACCCCTAGTCCTGCCTCTGTTTTAGGGAGGTGGAGTGCTCTTGTCGGAAAAGATCTGAGAAGGGGCAACAGAGTTTAACTGTTTTTAATACTGCTCTGTCAATGACGTGAATGTCGGTTAGTGAGAAGGGAGCTACTATCATGGGGTATTTAATAGCTGCTCTGATACATTGTGAAATTATTCGTAAGCATTGGGTGGGGGTTGCCCTGTTTTTTAGCTTTGGTGAGGATACTCAGCCCTTTATTGTGAATGGTTTCAATAGTAGAGTGGAGTTGAGTTTTTCAATTTAAGGTAAGTGAGATGTGAACCCCAAGTATTTGTAGGCTTGGGTCAGGCGGCTGGTAGGTAGCATAGGAGTTTCCTAGTGGAATTTATCTAGCCTTTGTTTGAGAGTGTTGTTGTGAGTAGGTTGAGAGGGGTGTGATTTGTGGAGTATGCCACTGACCACACATTTGGTGGCGTTAAGAGGAATGCCCGACCAGATGCTAAAAGTTTGAAACTTTACCACATTGGATGCGAAGGTCCTCTGAGCTGCCGGTTAGGACAGCAGTGTCGTCAGCATACCCCAAGCTGCTGGTGTGGTGTTCATCTGCTGTTTTGGAGGGTAGGGATGCTGCTCTGTATCCTCGTCCCCCAGAACGGAGCCATCTGTGTAGGGGTTCTAGAAAGATAATGAAGAGTAGGGGGGAGAGAGTATCCCCCTGGATGGTGCCCCTAGTGATGGGGATGGGGGAGCCAGGTGTATTGTTAAGGAGAATATGTGTAGTAGAGTTTGTGTAGATTCCTTTAATAGTGTCTATAGTGTCGTGGGTGTAAACCCAAGCTGTGCATGATGCAGAGAAGTTTTTGGTGATCAATCATGTTAAAAGCAGAGCTAAAGTCGAAGTAGGCAGCATAGAGGTCCTGGTGGAAGAGGGCAGCGTCCTCAATGTTGTGGAGTAGGTTCAAGAGTTGTCTATGGGTACTTTTGTCTTTTCTGAAACCTTCTTGGCAGGCGCTAAGAATGTGGTTGGTTTCAGAGTAGGTAGTAATAGTGTTAGTAACAAGGGAGGTCCAGAGTTTGGCTACAGCATTGTTAAGGCCTATTGGCCTGTAGTTTTGAGGTAAGCAAGGATCTGATTTTTTGTAGAGCATGCCTGTGTGTGAGGTTTTCCAGCAGTCTGGTGTTTCTCCCAGGATCCATACTAGCTGCATGAGTTTGTGTATGATGAGGTGCATTTCCTGTGGGAGGCACATAAGTAATTCATTAGGTATGCCGTCTGCGCCAGTGGCTTTGTTGGTAGAGAGTTTCCTAATACAGTCAGCATAGGTGGTTGAGGAGGAGAGAAAGGTGTAGGGAGAGGCAGTGTTTTGTATGGAGTTGGCTGGAGTTTCCAAGTGGTATTTGTCTGTGTGTATTTCCCATGGAGGGGGGGGTGGCGTGTCGTGTATAGTCATCTGAGATGGGTGGAGTGGGAGGTGACATGAGTTTTCCCATATGTTTAGTCATAACTTCCAGGAGACCCTGGGTGCTAGTGCTGAGTGTGTTGTGTGATGCGTCCAGTAGAGCAGTGGGTGTGGTGTGTGTGATTTTCAGGAGAGAAAATATACCTGTGAGTTTGTCGTTCTTGTGTACTGAGGCGGCGTCGGAATTTCTTAATGGAGGCGGTTGCTCTCTCCTCTTTGAGTGCAACCTGCATGTGACGTAATTCTGTAATACTTTGTTTAATATCAGCAGTTAAGGAGAGACAATAGTCAGAGAGGAGTAAATTTTGAAAGTGCTGTTGTATTTTAATTTTATTGGTAGGTGAGTATGTGCCTGCCGTGTGAGGTGTGCTTCTAAGTTCCATGTATTGTTGTTGGTCAAGGTGGTTGGAAGCTGTTCGGAGTGCTTTAATGTGTTTAATATGGTAGTTAAGTCTTTTGTAGGTTTTGGCAGTTTGTCTTGGCAGGAAGGTGCCTGGTGTACTAGGCTTGGTAGGGCAGGTGTCAGTCATGATGGAGAGAGCTTGGTGAAGAGTGACCATGAGATGATTTGTCATGCTGTTAAGGTCTTCTGGTATGGTGGCTTTGAGTTCTTGTCTAATAGATTGAATGTGTGCAGATGTTTTATCTTCTCCCAGTAAAGTTTGTGCTATAGTCCAGGCTTTATCTATGTTAATGTGGCTGTGCTGGAATTGATGGAGAAATTGATTAGAGATGGCTTCTTTAGCTTTGGCCATGTCTTGTTGCTTGAGAGGAAGCTGCAGTTGAGGTGTTGGATTGTGAGGTGGTATGTCAAGGTTAGGAGGGGGAAAGAGAGAGGAGGTAATGTGTTGTTCCAGGGTCAAGTGGTCCAGTGTGTCTCCCATTTGGTGTGCAGTTTCTGTCACCGTGGTTGCAGTTGGGGGGTTGATGAGAATGATGTCATCTATCCTGCTACTGTAGGAAGTGTTGTCTGAGTAAGTGTGGGGACGTGGTGACGGTTGAATGTGAATTGGATATTTATTAAGGTGTTGATAGCGGGGCTGGTCCTCCAGGTGCTTGATTGTGTTGCTTCTATCAGTAAGGTAGTAGGCTGCATTCCAGTCTCCCCCTGCAATATAGTGATGAGAGGGGTTTTGGATATAATGTAGTGAATGTGTTCATAAATTCGGGCTCTTTTGGCAGGGTCATTGCAGGGCATGTAGACGCCTAAAATGTGGGTAGTGTTGTTAATAGTTTGATGAGTGAGATGACCAGCTATGTCAGTGGGGACTTCATGTTTAATTGGATGTGTAGTAAGAGTCTTTTTTATAAGTGTGATAACTCCAGCTGAGCGGGTTACAATGTTGTCTGCATTGGTAGCTTGCTTAATGGTTTTGCTGCTGTGATGAAAGTGGTAGTCAGATAGGTCTTGTTTGATCATATTAATTATACCTGTGTTGTTAGAGGTGAGTTTTGTTTCGGTGAGAATAGCAATGTCTGGCTCATTAGTTCGAATATGGTCGTAGAGTGTTTCCCAGGATGAGAAGATGCCTCTGCAGTTGGAAGTGATAATGTTAGTGAGATAGAGTGCAGTTTGCTGCTGTTGAACAGGATATGAGGTAGTGTGGGTTATTTTAATTCTTTTCGTTGGAAGGGTTTTTGTGGTGAGTCTGGGGGGAGTAGGTTTCTTGGTAGGAGGTTCTGCTCCAAAGATCCTGCTCTGGCGCAAGTAGGGATAGGAAGGTTAGTCTTGGGAGGTTGAGTTGTATCCCTGGGTGTTTTTTTGGTGGTCGGTGATTTATGTGTAGAGTTTGAGTGGAGGGAAGTGGGGTTGCAACGGGTAGAGGTTCTTTTAGGTTTCTAAGATTTGGGAGGCTCCTCATCATCAGAGACAAGGTCTACAGTTTCTGTAGGAGCTGGGGGCTCTGTAGTATCTGCAGGGTGAATGTGATCTGTAGGGTGTGGAAGGTCTGAGAGAAGTTGTTGAAGTTGTGAGGAGTCTGTAAGATCCATCTGGTCTGTAAGAACTATCTGGTCTGAGGAGTCGGTAGCATTGTGAGTAAGAGTGGTAGGTAGGTCTATAATGATAGTTTGAGTTGGGTTGTTTGGTTCATAGTAAATTTCAGGCTGGAAAAGTTGAGGGCAGGGTAGTCCAGATGTGTCTGTAAGGGTGTAAATGTGCCCTTGAAGATGTTGCCAGTCAGGAGGCTTCAGGGGATAGGGGCCTTCAGAGTTCATATCCCACCACTCACCGTCCAGTTGCTTAATGGCCTTAGCATGTCCATATCCAGAGTGATAATGTAGGAGGAAGCAAGAGCAGTTGGTAGGGATGCGTTGTAGGATCTGCATCTGTGAGCTGCCCAGCATGATACCTTCAGAGTAGGTCAGTGAAGTCCCTGCGATTTCTGTGTGGGGGCTAATATGGTGGGGAATGTATCTTGGGTTGGTGTGCTTAGTAAGGAGGCCAAGGTGAGATTTGTTGGAAGAAAGGTAGAAATTAATAAGATTGCTAGAATAGTTACCAGTGAGACTGTCATAGTGCCCTTCTAGGGTCCATTGTTGGCACGTATAGTTGCGCACATGAGTGTCTAATTTTACAGAAAAGTCTAGGATTTCGTCAAGATCAAGAGCTTTGTACCCCAGGTAAATGTTGATGGAGTGTATTTGGCAGTTGGAGTCGATTTGGGGTTCCCAATATGGGAGATTGGTGCGGTGGGTGGTCTGGGTTGTTTGTACGGCGGGGGTGGGGGTGGTGGCTTGGTCCTCCTCCATGGGGTCCTCCGGGAGGTCCTCCTCCATAGGGTTGATGGGGTTGTGATCTAGCCATGCTTCATTGGGTTGTCCTGGTTGTAGCGTATAGGTGTGGCCCTGGATGCTCGCCCATTTACGAGGGGTGTTCAGGAGAACGGGTTGGTGTTTGAGAGAGTCTATCAAGTACCACTCACCCTGGAAGTGTTTGATTGTGGCTGCATGGCCAAATACCGTGCTGAAGTTGAGTATGCATGCCTGGTGGGGGTGGAGGCGCTCTAATATCTGTTCCTTTGTGCTGCCCGGCATGATGCCCTTGGGGTATGTCTCTCGGTGTCCATGGTTAGGAAGGGGAAGCTGAGCAGGGGTGTAAGGGGGGTTATACAACGGGGTGAGGATGCCCACAATGGGGTGGTGTAGATGCAGGAAGGAGCTAAGCAGGGGGACTGAGAAGTTGCCCTGGCCGTGTCCAGTTGTGTAGTGCTCGTCCCTAATTCTACGGCGGCTGGTGTGGAGGTGATCAGCGTATGCGAGGATAGCTAGGGGTTCTATGTACGGACCTCCTAGGTAGGTATTTATGGCGTGGGACTGGCAGAAATTATATGCTTGGGGTTCCCAGTATGGGAGGTGGGGTTGGGAGGGGAGAAGAGGGAGGGGGAGAGGGGGTTGGTCTCCTCCTCTACACGTGGGGTGGGGGGGTGGGCAGTTGGATCTGGATGTGTTTAGGCTGGTGGGGATGGCTGGGTGGGGGAGGCTGTTGGTGGCCTGGGGACCCCCAAGTTGGCTATTCATTGAGTGGGCCTGGCAGAGGTCGAATACTTGAGGTTCCCAGTATGAGGGGTGGGGCGGGGGTAGGGGGGTATGGAGTGGGGGCGAGGTCTGACCCCTTCCTCTACAGGTGGGGTGAGGGGGCAGGCAAGCGGGTTGAGGTGTAATTAGGCTAGTGAGGATGGTGAGGTGTATGAGGCTGGTGATGACCTGGGGAGTCATGAGGTAATACAAGCAGGTGGTTACCGGGAGGTAATATAATAGCATGGAGGTTCCGATGATGAGGCAGGGGGCGGCAGGGGACCACGTCTTCTTACATGAGCATCTCCGTGCCTTATAGATAACAGCCTTGCTGCCTCTTCCCTGTCTACGTCTAGTAGCTCTGTTTAGGGTAGGGGGGGGGGGGGGCAATCTGGCAGGGTCAGGTAGATGCATGTGGTGATTAATGCCCATCCCGCTATTATAAAGTTCCATAGTATGAGCCCCTGGGCCCATGCGTCTGAGGCATAGGGAGTGAGCCACCACCGAAAAATACTAGAAATGGTATCACCATGAGGGCACATGCTCAGGTATGGATTTACCCAGGAGTGTCTTTGGGCCATCCTCTGATCACACCTAGGTTGCACATGGTGTACATATTGGGCCAGGGTGCCTACTCTACTGGATGCTTTTGGGGAGAGGGGCTTTAGCTTCTTTGTGGGAAGGCTTGTTACTTCTTTGGGGGAAGATTTGTGCTTCTTTGGAGGAAGGCTTGTTGCTCCTTTGTAGGAAGACTTGCTCGTTTGTAATGAGGCTTGTTGCTTCTTTGTAGGAAGACTTGTGCTCGTTTGTAATGAGGCTTGTTGCTTCTTTGTAGGAAGACTTGTGCTCGTTTGTAATGAGGCTTGTTGCTTCTTTGTAGGAAGACTTGTGCTCGTTTGTAATGAGGCTGTTGCTTCTTTGTAGGAAGACTTGTGCTTTGTAGGAAGACTTGTGCTCGTTTGTTATGAGGCTTGTTGCTTCTTTGTAGGAAGACTTGTGCTCGTTTGTAATGAGGCTTGTTGCTTCTTTGGAGGAAGACTTGTGCTCTTTTGGAGAGAGGCTTGTGCTCCTTTGGGGGGAGACTTGGTGTTTATTATGATGATGACTTTTTGGTGGGGGCATGCTGTGTGTGAAGGGTCGTACGATGGTATGATTGCAAGGTGGCATGGTCTCTTCAGGTGGGTATTGACAGCAAGTTGGTGATCTAGATTTTGGGTGTTGGCATGGTCACCTGGTCGCATGGTTGCATGGTTGAGAAATCGTCTCATGTGGGTCCTGGCGGCAGGTTGGTGATCTGAGTTCGCTGCATTGCCCTGATCGCATGGTCGCGTTAGGTTGGAATTGGTAGCAAGGCGGTGTTCTATATTCGCAGAGCCGCTAGTATGGATCTTACCCTGCTTCGGCTTTTCTTGTTTCGACTCTCCTTGCTTATGCAATTCTTGTGCGGCACGGGGGCTAATTTTGTACATGATTGGGCAAGTTGTGTCGCGCTTGAGCTGTTCGAGTGATGAGGCCTTAGTATTTGTGGTAGTTGCCAGGAGTCGTTTATGACGATCGGTCTGCGGGTCCGCGTTCAGAAGGGTAATGTGACGCTCGGTGGGAAGGTCCGCGTTCGAAAAAGCAGGTAGCTGTCCTGGGTACCTGCATGGAGGGGGAAAGTGTTCGTTAGTAGGTTTCTCGATTGCATGGAGCCTTCGCTCCTGGCAGCGACCATCAAGAATGCACCAGGGATACGCGCTTTGCATCCCCCCCTGTTGGGAAGTCCAGGGGGAGGCGCATTCTGTCCGGAAATTCATACTTCCGACTGCCCAGAGGTGCAGCCGACCAAAATAACCGCATATCACCCTGCGATCACAGCGATTGCTGCGACTCGCGTCAGATGTTGAAGACAGCCACTTCGATAGCAGCATCGCCTCTGCGGAAGCATGAGCTCCGGTTTGGTTGCAGTTTCGGGGAGAGTTGACCAAAACTGCACGAAACAGAGAGCAGGTGGTATCATTCGGTAGCGCAGACGCAGGAGGATGCGAATGCGCTACGCGAATGCTAAGAAGGAGAATGAGTAGCGAGAAGGTTACATGGGAAATTCGAATGGTGTAGTTTTGGTACTACTTCTGTACTTTCTTAGAACTATCGGTACAGACAGTAACTCCTGTTCTGTCTGTAATGTGTCAGCTTCCCGTAGACTGTGTCATCCTACATGACACAGTGACAGCTTCCTGTAGGCTGCGTCCCCTGATCCTCTGACACGCGCTGTATTGCCTGTGCCAGGCTTAAGATTCCTGGCTTAGGTTCTAGGCTTAGGTTCCGCCCCTTCCACCGCTGGTGTCTTTTGTGATTCCCTAGTCGCTGTAAACATTCTCATCTCCTTGTATAGATTTTGTTTGACCGCTGCAAGCATCTCTCCACTCTTGAAGTGTTTAAGCTGATAACAACCACCTATCAGTGCAGTTCCTTTCCTTTTTTTTGTACAATCACAACCACCTATCAGTGCAGAAACACAACCTGACCACATATCCGACCACCGTCCCCAATCTGGCACAATCCCATGTGACATACCGCCTCAGACTGTCCATGTAACACTTAACAATTTGACTGCTGAGCATGCCATCGACCAACGGAGCATGCCCACGCTGCAGCTCTCCGTACTCTTACCGACTCTTACACTGACATTTTCACCAAAGTCACTGGTTTACCCCCTTTTCGTGACCAGATTGATGAACTCATTCCTCTCCAACCGAACATACCGAACATACCGTACCGAAATTGTTACCGCATGAGTCCAATAGAAATCTGAAGTCAAGACAACCGTTACCGATGTCCTGTCCAAAGGATATATCTGACCTAGTCTATCTCCATTTGGCTCCTATCAGCATGAATAGCGGTGCTCTCGCTTGTTTTATGTCTTGGTGACTCCTTGTGTACTCCCTTAGAACTATCGGTCCTGACAGTACTATGTCAGCTTCCTGTTGACTGCGTCATCAGTTCTTCTGACACGCGCTGTCTAGCCTGTACCCTGATCAGGTTCGAGGCTACCGCCCCCTTTCCTCCACTGGTGCCCCTTAATGGGTCTCCTGTGCTTGTAACTTATTCTCGTCTCCGCATTTATAGATTGGCGTGCTGCACACACAAAGTCCACTCTCCGGAGTGTTATCCAAGCTGATAGGTTATACGGCCCTTCATTTACTACCACTGCTTTGCGATGCAACTTCCGCGAGGACCTCCCGGCATTTTGAGAAACTCCATGACATGGATGGTCTTTCCTGGACGCGCGGGATGCGCAGTATCATTCTCAGCGATGGCTGCGACCAATCCTTCCAACGGAGGAACGGCTCCTCTTGATGATTGGCTAGACGTTTGTGCACCAGCTGCCTCTGCTAGCGGTCATGAGAGTCCTTCCGCCATCGTGGAAGTAACCCCCCCCGGTCATTCCTCCATCTTCTCTTCTTTTTCCTCCCCTGCCGTCTGTCGCCTCCTCCCGTCTGTCGTAGATGACTGTGACGTGCAGACTCAAGTCGGCGACTAGCCTGGACATCGGTGGAGATACCCCGTCTTCGTCTGCTCGCGTCCTTGACGTCGCTAACCTTTCTCCGGTGTTTAAGGCTCTGCCTGCATACCGGAGGTTGCCAAGCCGACCAAGCTCCCTGCTGATGTCTACGTCGTCTTTGCCCCCTTTGCTCTGCCCAGCCGACGGTCGGCTACTGGCATGAGCTTGCGCTCTAGTGGCTATGTGCTACCTGCTGGAGAATTTTTTCGATCAAGCTGGCGGATCGCCGGCACTGCCGTAGGGTTCGCCAGAGGAGGACGACCTACGCGTCTGGACCTGGAGATTCTGGAGGTGGTAGGAAGCAGGGGGGTATGGTCAGCACCACTACGGGTGCTGCTCCCTCTACCCCCCAACCGGGTGAGTCGAGCGATAGAGGGGGGGACTTGAGATTGACTGATCATCGACGGCGGGATATTAGGACCTTTACATGCCTCGGCTCTGCTCTTCGCATCCTAGCGATAAATGTTCGAATTCTGCCCTTGCGATTTGCGATTTTCTGCCATTGGTGCGATTTTCTGCACCAGGTGTGACTTGCTGCACTGTCATTCTCGTCTCCTTTTTCCCATACCTCAAATCTCGACTTCGACCTAACGCTTCCCCACCTTCTGTGATCCCAGGTCTCGCAGCGCCCGACTTCGCCCATGCTACAGGCCGCAGTGGACGCCGTCCTGGCCCTAGTCCAGCGGCCGTGGAGGATCTTTGGCATGATATCTTGGTGGATATTTTTCTCTCTTAGGCTCCTTGTGACCCCTGGGTGCGTTCCGTGGTTCGACAGAGGTTACTACTTTGTCTTCCCGTGCCCCTGGTTCCCCCCTTAGGTGTATGCCTTAGCTACGTGAGTTTGGGTTCAAATGTTTGAGTTCTGATAGGGCTTAGGAATTTTTAGTTAAGTGGTATAGAGGCATGGTTGATCTCGATTAGTTGGGGCATGCATGAGTTGTTGATGATGACACTGCTCAGCATGGTGCTAGTGTGTTATCTTTGCAATCGCGTGTTCATCTAGGGAGACAAGACTCCTTCGGAGCTTTTCTTTGGGGTTGCACCTGATGTGTCGTTGTTGCGTTTGTTTGGTTGCCCTTGCTATGTAATCTTAGTATTGGGCAGTCACGCAACAAGCTAGTTAGAAAGGCATTATTTGGTAGACTGGTTGGGTATTCCCTGGTGAGTAAGGGTTATTATATTTGGGTTTCCAATGTTGCGCCAGTTAGTAGTGAGTAGTGATGTACTCTCTATCTCCAGTTCAGTTCTAAACTGTCTTTCTGGGTTCTCCCATTAGTATGGGTCCCCGTGCCCGCTTGCATCCCTCCTGTCATCAAACGGTGATATGTTATGTGTTACCGGTAATTCCCTACGCCCTTTAACAACCCCAATTGTTGTTGGCTGGCCTGGCTGGGATGTATCATTGTTGCATTCTAGACCAGGGCCTGATCTTGCTGTATTGTGTGTGAAGTTTTAGGGCGGGTGGGAGTTGGATATCCAACTATAATCTTAGCCGAATCTCAGGGGGTCGCCAGGCCCTCCTCTGTGCCACGTTTTAGCGGTGAAGCTTTAGGATTTAGACAGCCTTCGATCATAGTGGTACCTGGATCAGGTCCATTGACTAATAGTCGCCAACCTCCGACCACCTCGGATGGCTCGCGGGTGTCGATAATTCCGACGCCTCCTGTCGTCCCTGGTGGATTACTCGGGTCAAGCCCATGTGATGATGTAGCCGTTGCCGAATGGGTAAGTGATGATCTTGAACACTGGTCTAGCTTGAAACTGCGTATGGCTGGGGTGTTACAGTCAACCCAGGATTCATTGTTTTAGGTGCTGCTGGTTCTCATACGTAGGTTAACATGGCCCTATGTGTGAGTGCCTATTCCTCAGCACCTCCTAGACTGACTTATAGGGTAGTCTAGATTGGTGGAGCGTTACGACGCTTTGTTTAGGCAGCTTCCTTTCAGCTGTCTTTCTTGGTTTTGGTGGAAGGTGGTACTTAATTCAGACCACCGTTATAGCGTCTTGATGGTTTCTGACTCTTAGTTCCATAGGCAGATGGTTCGTTCGGTGGAGCTCATCATAGATTAGCTATTTCTTTTTACTCCACACTGTTTTTAGATCACCAGCCCCTCATGTGATTGGAACTTTTTGTGGAGTGTAGTAGTTGTTTCCCTTCGGATTTTACTGTGAATTGGTGGGCTGGGTAATCTTGCAGTTGTACTTGCAGATGTACCGCCGCTCACCTCTTTCTTGTTTTCCGAGTGTATTTCAAGCGCCCTTTCAGTCCATCCTTTGCAGTAAATTCTTTGAAGTCCTTTTTATGCGTTTACTATTTTTCAGGTGGACAATAGGTTTTATGTACTATGGTTGTACATCTACCCTTTTATTGTTCATTGAACTGTGTTTCCTTTGCTGGTTACAAGTTTCTTGAAAATTTTAACTTCGCATCCTTTGGATTTTTTCAGTTGCTGCAAGTTTGGTTTGCTTTAGTTAGGCGCTTGGTTTGTCTTGAGTGCATGCGTTCTTTGCGGTGCGATACCCACCTCCTAGAATGTTTTAGTTAGTGCCGTAACTGGGGATTTATGATAATTAACTTTCATAAATCTTCTTACTTCCATCTTTGAGTGAGAAACCAGTTCATCATGGTTTTTTCATCCCAACCTAGTCATGAATTCTATGCTAAGAATAGTTTTTAAGGTAGTGGATTTTTCCATCGACTTTTTTTTTTCCATCGTAGTCTTTAGTGTCCTCTTGTCTGCGTCCTTTAGGCTTTGATTCTCTCGTGTGCTGCGCTCACACGATATTTCAATCCGTCTCTTTGGTTATCATTGATTGGCGTTAGGTTCCTATTCCCGGATTGGGTTTTCTATACCGTTGTTCCCCAACTTTGATATACGTTTTTTTTCAGTCTTCTCTTTAGGTTAAGTTCTCGGTTCTTTCAGTCACCGTTGTTCCCCTTCCTTTGGTCTTAGGATTGATTTCTGTTTGGCCTCCCTGTGATTTTCTGGTTTGGTGCCTACTATTCTGGATGAATAGTATTTTTGCGCTTACCATGGATGGTTACATTTCCATTTTGGTCTCAGCTCAGCTCGGTATGACCCAAGTTTTTTGCTGCTACATTTTCGGAGTACTACAGTGGTTTTTGGTTCATCCTTTCTCATCCTTTTATTTTAGACAAGGCTTTCTTCTGGTTTCCTGTTTTTCCGCCGTTCCTTAATAATTTTTGTTTGCTACCAGTTTATGGTTCTATGTCCCCAGTGCCATAGGTGGAGTACTAGTATCGTATGTCACCTGCGTCATAGGTGGAGTATCAGCATGAATAGCGGTGCTCTCGCTTGTTTTATGTCTTGGTGACTCCTTGTGTACTCCCTTAGAACTATCGGTCCTGACAGTACTATGTCAGCTTCCTGTTGACTGCGTCATCGGTTCTTCTGACACGCGCTGTCTAGCCTGTACCCTGATCAGGTTCCAGGCTACCGCCCCCTTTCCTCCACTGGTGCCCCTTAATGGGTCTCCTGTGCTTGTAACTTATTCTCGTCTCCGCATTTATAGATTGGCGTGCTGCACACACAAAGTCCACTCTCCGGAGTGTTATCCAAGCTGATAGCTCCCCCGTGCAGTTCATACCAAAACCTGATGGTTCCCTCCGTCTGTGCATCAACTACCGGCCAGTACATGCACTCAAAATCCGAAACCGAGACTGATACCGATGCCGATACTGATGCCGATGCCGATGCCGATACCAATGCCGATGACGATACCGATGCCGATACCTATACCGATGCCAATCTACAAGTGGTTCCTCATAATGAGAATCCTTCCATCCGACCTTCCGACAACCGCTCTCAACACACCCATAGGTCAATTCGAATATATGGTCCTACCCATGGGCATCTGTAACGGGCCATCCGAATTTCAAGCCCTTATGAACCGACTTTTCAGGGACCATCTTGATGACTTCGTGGTTATATACCTCGATGATATTCTGATATTTTCAAAACTCCCGGCTGGCCCACTGAAACACCTCCGACTGGTGTTTGATATCCTCTGAAAGGAGAAACTCTATTGCAGACTCCACAAATGCGAATTTCTTACATCCGAAATGAAATTCCTTGGTCATATTGTTGGAAATGGACACAAGATGGATCCCTCCCAAACTGATACAATAATATCCTGGCCACCGAAAACCGAAAACCGAAAACCGAAAACCGTTGCCAACCTCCGATCCTTCCTTGGACTTTCAAACTATTTACGGACATATATCAAAGGATTTTCTAACCTTGTGGCACCATTGACAACTCTCATCACAGCCTCCTCCAACCGATTCTAATGGACTAATGTTCATACCGCCACTTTTGAGGCTACCAAAACTGCTCTCACATATGCTGATATGCACCACTCCTCGCCTAACCGATTACAGCGTCACCCGTCCTTCCACACCCGAACCCATACCCAAACCTGCACTCTGAACCCGAAACTGAACCTGAAACCGAATGTGACATCCGACCATGCCACAACCGGAAGTGAACTTGAAGTAGTCCGATCGTAATCCTGTCGGGTTGATCACTGACAGGCACCTCCACGAGATAAATACAATGCCGATGTATATATCCCGGGATGAGGAGCGATTATTGACAACCATCCCCGAGCACCTCCTCCGTCCCGATATGGATGGTAAACTAATCCACTTGGTGCCTGATACCCCTACATATATCATATGTACCGATAATGCCGACATACCACTATGTCCAGTATATCCTTACCAACATGCTTCCACCTTATGGTGCGACCAAAAGCTATCCGTATGACAAGCCTGACTTGGCCACCAAACACTTCAAACGCCGAATCTACCGACATGGACCGCCAATCCTTCCCGTCATGATGATTCATGAACCCCCCCCTACTCTCCACCATCTCTATCCTACCACCTCACCGAACTCTCCGATAGTGCACTACACCGACCTTCCGGACTACACCGACCTTCCGGACTACCCCGAAACCGATGAAATGTGAGCCCAACAGCTCAGATCAGCCCCACATCCGCCTCAAATCAGCCTCATGTCTGTATGAGATCAATCAGCATCACCCAGATCCGCCTGAGATCTGCCTCCGATCAATCAGCCTTTCTCAGATCCCCATGGGATCCATCTCAGATAGATCACCCAGCTAGCCTCAGATCCATCTCAGATCTGTCTCAGATTTCCCTCAGCCTCAGCCTACCTCAGCCTCCGCTCACTCTGACCAGTCTTTTCCTCAATCCAGCCATGATGCTTGGATCCCCTAACCAAATCTGCCAATTTCTATGCTGGACATCTGAACATCTGAACACCTGACCCTCTGAACATCTGAACATCCGAACATCTGAACATCTGAACACCTGACCCTCTGAACATCTGAACATCTGAAAATCTGAAAATCTGAACATCTGAACATCTGACAAACTGACACATGTGCATATACGAACATCTGCATATCTGATATTCTGTACATCTGTACATCTGAACATCTGAACATCTGGTATTTTAAATTCTGAACACCTGAACATCTGATCCGTCTCAGAATACCTGAACAAATGAACATCTGAACACCTGAACATCTGAACACCTGAACACCTGAACACCTGAACATCTGAACACCTGAACACCTGAAACACCTGAACATCTGGACGTCTGAAGATCTGAACGTGTGAACACCTGAACACCTGAACTCTTGAGTATCTGATCCGTTTCTGTTGAACGTTACAGGCTGCGAGTGTCTTGTTTTGTCTATCTATAACGCGTTTCCCGAGTGTGGGAGGGGTTCGAATCCCACTGAACCACGTCGGGTGTGGAATCTAGGCGAGTACTAAGTCTTGGGCGTGGAACCGAATGAAAGAATGGAAGACCACTAACCCTCGACCGCTGGGGAAATCATCTAATCTCACACTCGAGAAATGCGTTATTGTTGAACCATACAGGCTGCGAGTGTCTTCTGGACATCTGTATGGTTCAACAGTTTCAGAACACCTGAACACCTGTACATCTGAACATCTGGTATTTTCAATTCTGAACTTCTGAACATACGGTATGACACATATGAACATATAAACATCTGAACATTTGAATATCTGAATATCTGCATATCTCAATATCTGACACATCTGAACATCCGACACATTTGAAAGTCTGATGCTAAATCTGAATCTGATACTACCAGTACCACCCGATATTCCTCCAACCGAAACAATTGCAGTAAGAACCCTTGATCTTTCTGCTTGCCACAAAGTCCTCAGTGAATTCTGATGCTAGCTTGAGGGTCCCACTTTAAACCTTATACCCGACCACTGTCCTTTGATTTACCTGCAAATGCAGCAATTGCTCAGCCCCAAACAGGCTCGATGGATGGCATTTCCTTCCGATTTGAGTACACATTGAAACACATTGCTGGCCAAACCAATGTTGCCGACCCCCTTTCCCGACACCCGGCCTTTGTCAGTGCCATTGTTGCACAAGGTCAGACACTGCCCGACCCACCATCAGCCGAGCAATAAATCCTCTTGAGATACACAACCGGCACTTATTTTTCTATACAATCATTTAACGATCAGCTTATTACATGTTACATGTTACATGTTAAAGTCTACTTGACACCGCGAGGGTGTATGAGACTCAGTGCTTTAAACAAAAAGAAAAAGCACCCACAAAGCAAAAAACCCCATTACATCAGGGGTGTGTCGAGGACAAACAAACCAAGCTCCCAACCACCGTTTTGGTGGCGTAGGTATTAAACCCCCTAGAGCCGGACCCAGATCTCAACCACTTACAGTGGCGGAGGTAAGAAGCTAACAAATGAGAAGTCACAAGAAGAAAAAAAGGGATAATAAATTACGGTGCCACTAAGCAGTCCAGGGCTTCCTGTCTTGCTCTTCTACAAGTAGAAATATAGTCGGCTAGGTTGCTCCAGAAAGTCTTAGTGCCATTTCCATTCCTAAAGGTTCTACATGTGGAATCGCAGAATTCCACATTCCATACGGTTAAGTCGGTATCCTCATGGACATGCCTATACATATCTGTAAACAGCTTCTGGTAGCGGAGGCGAATATCATTATAAAAAGGGCATTCAAACATATGCATGTTATTCACCGGGTTTCACCGGCTCACCTAGAGTGACTTAGAGTGCACAGGTCTACCTCCCTGCTGCACTGTACTGCGATGCCGCTGCCAGCTATGGCACGGACTCTGATGCCGGTACCCTAAGATGCCGCGCCATCTCAGTACTTCCTCCTAGCGCATTGATCGAATGCTTATCTAACTGTAAAGATCTTATCCTTACCGTCTTCCCCTCGTCTCTGTGCTCTGCACATGCTCCGGAAATTCACAGGTTACGGCCCCTTCGCTTGAGATTGTCCTTGCTCGACGGTTTTCCGAGCTGAAGGGCATTTTGATTGTTGTCGCATGGAGTGAATCAATTGAAAGGATCGAGTAAGTCTCTCCACCCGACAAGAACCTCCCCGCTGGGGCACCACTCTTGTGCGGTATATCATCCGCGTATCCGGATTGATTCTGCTCCATTGAGCATCAAGCTGTCGTCCAGCAAACCCCCCCTCACCCCCCCTGACAACCATCTCTACCTCCACTGCGCCCCACCATCCCCTTCCCTTCTCCCACTATCAATATTAGGGCCCTTTACCGACTTTGGCAGACCTCGTTACAGACCATTTACATAGTTCCCTATGTAAATGGTCTGTAACGAGGTCTGTAAATGACAGAGGGGACTCACGGTTTGTAAAAGGACTGTAAAAAGTATGTAAGTCCTGGGGTACAGAGCTTTTACCGTGGTGGCTGGCAACCTGGCCTGTAAATGGTCTGTAAACAGTCACGATGAAAACGACTTGCAACGCTCAGGATGACCTTGAGGGGAATCGAACCCCCGAAACTTGCGTAGCTTGAGCAAAATGCTACGCCGCAGGATCTGTGGTATCACTGAAACTGGCTGGAAACCCTTACACGTACCACCAAGCGCGAGCGAGGAAACCACGAAACCCTCGTTGCATAAAACGCACTGAATAAGTACCACAGATCTGACCACTTGCTTTATCTTGTTGCTCTTCTATCTACCTGATTGCTGGTAGGGCGCGTACCAAACAGGCCGCTTGTAAGTCCACAGGCGGCAAGCCCCCAAAAACATCAATTAGCGAAGAAGAAGCAAGGTAAGGGTGTGTCAGCTAAATGTCCCGTGAAGAAGCCCCATCGCTACAGGTGAGTATCTCGCAATGTTAAATGCGGCACAACACCATAGGCAATCAAATTGAGGGGGTGGGGGTGGCTCTCGCGTGAAAATCGATGATGCGGCTTGTTGCTGCTTTTGTAGTAGTGGGCTGCGCGCCTAAGCGGCCGGGTTTAATTGTCTTTGCGTGTGAAAGCTGTTTGATATTGCTCACATTTCCAATGCAGGCCTGGCACTGTGGCGTTGCGGGAAATCCGTCAGATGTCGCCTTCCGCCTCCAGGCCTCCGCCATTCTAGCTTTGCAGGATTCTGCTGTGTTACACTATCAATATTCGGGCCCTTTACCGACTTTGGCAGACCTCGTTACAGACCATTTACATAGGGAACTATGTAAATGGTCTGTAACGAGGTCTGTAAATGACAGAGGGGACTCGTTGTTTGTAAAAGGACTGTAAAAAATATGTATGTCCTGGGGTACAGAGCCTTTACCGTGTTGGCTGGCAACGTGGTCTGTAAATGGTCTGCAAGTAGTCACGATGAAAACGACCTTCAACGCTCAGATCTACCGATGGGGGGAATCGAGCCCCCGACACACACCTTGATTTTTTAACGTTGTGCATTACCACTAGTCCAATCATCTGATCCAATCGGGCTGCAGACCCTTTCCAGGCTTCCCCCGGCTGGCTGTCGCTCGTCTGTTTGAATTCAAATGTCGCGACCTTGCCATTCTTGCATTCGAACTGCTCTCGGAATTGCAGCCGTGCCTATTTATCGCACTACTCGGCACAATATATAATTAGTATTTGACTTAACTCGAGAAAGAAATGGTAGCGGCATGGCAGCTGTTCGAACTACCCCAGAGCGCAAGCCATCACTTACCCTCGAGGAGGCTGGCGAGCTGTGTAGGTATGTTCCGCCGCGCGACCTATCTTACAAGCCTGCGTACGGGATCGGCCTCGGCCCAGGGCTAGTTGATGTGCGACTCCGGGCTGGTGTTTGCAGTGACGGGTCCGCTGTCTCTACGGGAAGAGACTACTACCAGGTGCGTGCTTGATATGCCGTACGATTTGAGGTGCCACTGAAGAAACCACGAAACCCTGGTTGCACTGAATGAATACCACAGATCTGACCACTTGCCTTATTCTTGATGCTCTCATATCCACCTGATTGCTGGAATGGCGCGTACCAAACAGACCGCTCGTAAGTCCACGGGCGGCAAGGCCCCAAAGAATCAATTGGAGACTAAGACGCAGGTTAGGAATGCCCCTGCCACAGGTCCCATGAAGAAGCCCCACCGGTACAGGTGAGTGTCTCGCAATGTTAAATGCGACACAGCACCATAATCAATCAAATTGAGGGGGTGGGGCTGGCTATCGCCTGCAAATTGATGAAGCGGGCTAATGCGGCTGGTGTAGTAGTGGGCTGCGCGTCGAAGCTGCCGGGTTGAATAGTCTGTGCGTGCAAAGGCGATTAAGTATTCCTCCCATTTCCATTGCAGGCCTGGCACTGTGGCGTTGCGGGAAATCCGCAAGTACCAGAAGTCCACCGATCTGCTCATCCGCAAGCTACCGTTTGCAAGGCTTGTTCGTGAGATCCTTGCGAAAGCCAAGCGAGTGACGGTCATGCCCAAGGATATGCAGGTGTGTGAGGATAAATGGCTATGTGGGTGGTTGGTGTAGATGGTTGTGTGTGTTGCTGGCCTGGTCGGGGCCTAGATAGAGGGGGGGGGGGGGGGGGGGGGGGGGGGGGCATGTGTTGCTGGTCTGGTCTAAGCATAAGCATATTTCCGGGGATATAGCCTGTCACCCATGATTATAGTTTTATTTTTTCTTTCCTTGTACCAGAAGGCAGGCGACGACCACCGGCTAGCTGTAGCCCATGTGAGTGCTCTTGAAGCACTTGCTACAGCGCAGTGGGTGGTAGTAGCAGCCATCAAGGTACCGTAGGCAGGGAATACATAATATAGCCTGTCACCCATGATTATAGGTTTATTTTTTCCTTCCTTGTACCAGAAGGCAGGCGACGACCACCCGCTAGCTGTAGCCCATGTGAGTGCTCTTGAAGCACTTGCTACAGCGCAGTGGGTGGTAGTAGCAGCCACTAAGGTACTGTAGGCAGGGAATATATAATATAGCCTGTTACCCACTACTTTGTCTTAAGCTCTCACTAAGCACAAAAACAAAGGCGCTCACTCTCAAATTTGCCCACCCTCTTTATTTGCAGCTCGCTAGGCGGATTCGAGGGGAGCGTTCCTAACTGATTCCAGAGGAGCAGATGCTTATGGTGCAGGGAAACAAAAGAGCACAACATGCTGAGCGCACCCTTAGCCCTCTGCTGCTCCCCGCTTAGCATGTTGTGCTGAAGGGATAGGGGGGGGCGGGGGGGGGGGGGGGGGGGGGGGGGGGGGGATGCATTTATATGAGTGGGCCGGGGTACTACTGTACCAGCCTGTGTTTGTGTTGCATGTTCTTGGAGACACGTGTTGCCCCCCATCTGCTATCATGGATGGTAGCACATGGATGTGGGTCTCTGTTGCACAGGTGGAAGCAGGACTACAAGGCATGCCAAGCGGAGGGCAGCAGCAGAGGGAGTCACTCTGTGTATTCACATGTGATGCATTATTTTGTGTGCATGTATGCTATGTGTGTCTGTGTTGCACAGGTGGAAAGAAGAGAGCACAACATGCTGAGCGGGGAGCAACTGGAGAAGGGGCACCCCTAGCCGACCACTGCTCCCCACTTATTAGCATCTTGTGCTGAAGGGGTAGGGGGGGTTGAGTTGCATTTATATGAGTGGGCTGGGGTACTACTGTCATGTACCAGCCTGTGCTTGTGTTGCATGTTCTTGGAGACACTTGTTGCCCCCCATCTGCTGTCATGTATGAAAGCAGGACTACAAGGCATGCCAAGCAGAGGGCAGCAGCAGAGGGAGTCACTCTGCGTATGCACATGTGATGCATTATTTTGTGTGCATGTATGCTATGTGTGTCTGTGTCACAGGTGGAAACAAGAGAGCACAACATGCTGAGCGGGGAGCAACTGGAGAAGGGGCACCCTTAGCCGACTGCTGCTCCCCACTTATTAGCATCTTGTGCTGAAGGGGTAGGGGGGGTTGAGTTGCATTTATATGAGTGGGCTGGGGTACTACTGTCATGTACCAGCCTGTGTTTGTGCTGCATGTTCTTGGAGACACTTGTTGCCCCCCATCTGCTGTCATGTATGGTAGCACATGGATGTGGGTGTCTGTTGCACAGGTGGAAGCAGGACTACAAGGCATGCCAAGCAGAGGGCAGCAGCAGAGGGAGTCACTCTGCGTATGCACATGTGATGCATTATTTTGTGTGCTTGTATGCTATGTGTGTCTGTGTCACACAGGTGGAAACAAGAGAGCACAACATGCTGAGCGGGGAGCAACGAATTGGAGAAGGGGCACCGTTAGCCGACTGCTGCTCCCCGCTTAGCATGTTGTGCTTAAGGGGTAGGGGGGGTTGAGATGCATTTATATGAGTGGGCCGGGGTACTACTGTCATGTACCAGCCTGTGTTTGTGTTGCATGTTCTTGGAGACACGTGTTGCCCCCCATCTGCTGTCATGTAAGGTAGCACATGGATGTGGGTTTCTGTTGCACAGGTGGAAGCAGGACTACAAGGCATGCCAAGCTGAAGGCAGCAGCAGGGGGAGTCACTCTGCGTATGCACATGTGATGCATTATTTTGTGTGCATGTTTTGGGAGTGCATTTGAGTTGCGTTGAGAATCAGAAAATGTATGTCGTTCATGTTTGAGTCTTGGAGTGGCTGGGCAGGGTGGGTGTGGGGGGGGACATGTTTGTTTGAGCTTCTTGGCCTTTTTTGGGGGGGTGTGTGTGGGGGGGGGCTCTCTTTAAAATAGTGGTACCACTACTCGGTGGTTGATGTGCGTGAGAAAAAGTTGTGGATTGCTGCTTGCTTGAGTTTAATGTTGGGGGCCAAGTTCTGCGGGTGTTAAGGAATTTTGAGATGGGGGGGAAGGAGTGTCAAGAGTTATTGGATGTTAGTTGGTGTGCCCGAATCTTTTTGCGGTGGAGGGGTTGGTGTGGCCGCGTTTTTCAGGTTGGTAACAGTAGAAGCAAGGGGCGAGGGGAATGATGGTGAAGTGTTTGGGTTGTCTGGGTTGGACGGTAGTGACCTGAAGGGGGTGGGCGGTTTTGGGGGCTGCAGGTGGGGGGGCTGTGTCTAAGTCAGCATCCACCGTATCGCAATCCATTTGCGTGTTGGGGGGGGGGGGGGGGAGCGTTTTGGCGGGCTGAAGCCCTTCATCGTGGTATCTTCCACTATGGATAAATTAGGCATGGGTTTTGTAGGGATGATATGGAAATTTGCTTATCTAGGACCTGCCAAGCTCCGGGTGTAGAGTTCAAGGGGATTGGAGAGTGATTAAATGAATCCATCCAGTACCACACATTATGGTATTGCTCGAGACAGCCGGCACGTCTGTGGGCAGCTGGAAGGGGGATGGTTAAGTGCAGGATACATTTATTATTTTCCTTGCAGGCGATGTAGGATTTAGTTTTTGCTGCTACTAGGTAAGATCTCAAAGTTGTAGGATTCGTCACAGGTCATCGCTTCACTCCCTTGACACGCTTCATATAGAAGCTATAATAGGATGGTGTTTAAACTTAAATTGTACTACCGGTCTTAAATTACCACTGACCACGGTTTACGGGCTCCCTGCTTGGGCCCCACGGCAATTGATTAAAGCCTATTCGGCACGCCCCAAGACTGGAACACCATACACAAATCACCAAGAAGATGTTTAGCGTGACCAGTACTAAAGATTTGTGAGCCATAAATTCCACCTGAGATTGGAACAACCAAAACGTGGCCTGTGGTCTGTTAGTAACTGCAAAACCTTGACTCATATCTGCAACCAGCTTTATCCCGGAAAACTCGAGAAGTTCGAGCTGTGACTTCAGCAGCACATTTTACTGATTTTAGGCATATTTTCTCATTGAATAGCAAGCCAAGGTAATATACCGGATATGTAGGCTGAGCATTAATCGTTCCTCATTCCGAAACTTGATTACCACTATAAGAACGAAGACTAGTCCCTAATGTCCCCTACATGGCTTTGGTCATCAACCTGACTACTCGCTGTCTCAGGCAGTCACATACATTACTAGGGATCAATTTGTCGTTGTCATACATGCTCTAGTGTTACAAGCTGCTTGGTAACCAGACCTTGGTTACACAAATGAATCAGGGTTCCCCTCATCTCCGGCATTACCAATATTAACAGGAGCATGTATTTCCTTACAAAGGAATAAAAAGTACCGGAAGTATCATACTTACCAGGTGATGCAGACTGGTTCTAGCATTTAAGGCTGATTGCCTTTTCCGACACTTACATAACCAAAGCATTGTCAATTTGTCACCAAAATATATCCAATCTCTTTGGCTACTTGCCCTCATCAGCAGTGAAAACAATATCGTATAGGTATATTGTAGTCCTTGATCCAGGCAACTGAGCTACCCCCCAAAATCCAGCAGCTCTGTTAACGTCAACGTGCACTAGGTCGCATTAGCTTTGGCTCAAAGGCCAGTCAGGGGAGCTAGCTAGAAGCTGCTGGTCGTAGCTGCGGGCTCCCGGGATCGCTGCCTCGCCTAATTATAGCACGGGCATGGAATGCAGCCTCCTTCTGCTCGAAGATGCGGAGAAGCAGGGTTATAAACAAGCTATATCTGTGGCGAAGTGCATTCATGCGCGCAAGTCTCACGCCGCTGAGCTGGCACACGGGGCTGTAACCGCAGTGCTGATGTCGGTTGCGGTGGTTACCGCGGTGGTAACTTCAAGCTCCTGGATGGGGCAAAGCCTTCTCATCGTTCGCCTGCCATTGCGATGTAACAACTGCTCAATTTCCAGCCACAATCGTTGCATTGGATCCATGCTACCTGATTTACCCTGTTCATTGCTTCGATCAATTAACACCTAGACGGGCGACCAGGTAATATTGTGCATCCAGCCGAACAAATCGAGAGTTGCGATGATCTCGGCGTTATCAGGAACAGGAGTCCGAGATCAAAGCCAACGTATGAACAACGCGCAGAGCGAGCCTCGCTACGGATGTAGGGTTTGACGGGTGCTTGTATTGCTCCATGCTCATGGAGCCATGCGATTGCCCCCAAACTGCTGCTGCTCCCCACCCTTCATTTCTCTCTTACGCATGCCCTACCCTGCTCTATTCACCGCCCTGCCGCCCCTCGCGCTGCTCCCTGGCAGGTTACTTCAGGAGGACCCCCAGCTCTTCTACCTGAGACGCAACCAATTTCAGAGCCTGCTTCCTGCGACGCAACGGACCCTGCATTCGCATATCTGACGGCTTTCTGCCAGCCGCTAGTTATGGTTCGTGCCTCCAATCCCCGGCATATGTTCCTTCACCGCGGGGCATCTGTCTTGCAGACGCAGATCATGTGTCGACCTCGATTGGTGCGTTGTATGAGCTAAACAAAACATGCCTTGACTGTGACGTTATTGGCTCCATGTGCTATCCTGTTTAAACCTGTGTTGGTTGCTTTCATGGTTTGGTTCTATGCTTATGGAGCCATCAAATTGCCTCGCATCTGCTGTCATGGATAGCAGCGCATGGATGTGGGCTCCTACTGCACTGGTGGAAGCTGGACAACACAGCATGCCAGGCAGAGAGCAGCAGAGGGAGGACTGGAGGAGCCACTCTACGTACTCACATGTGATGCCTTTTTTTTGCATGTATGGTATGTGTGGCCGTGTTGCACACGTGCAAACGAGAGAACACAACATGCTGAGAGGGGAGCAGGAAGAGAAGGCTCAGCCTTAGCCCTATGCTGCTCCCTGCTCAGCATGTTCTGCTGAAGGGGCAGGGGCGGTTAAGATGCATTTATATGAGCGGGCTAGGGTACTCCTGTCATGTACCAGCCTGTGTTTGTGTTGCATGTTCTTCGAGACACTTGTTGCCCCCCATCTGCTGTCATGGATGTGGGGGCGCATGGATGGGGGTTTCTGTTGCACAGGTGGAAACAGGACTACAAGGCATGCCAAGCGGAGATCAGCAGCATGAGTCACTCTGCGTATTTACATGTCATGCCTTATTTAGTGTGCATGTATGGTGGTATGTGTGCTTGTGTTGTGCAGGTGGTTATAAAAAATAGCTTAGGGTGTGCCTTCTTCTGCTGCTCCCCGCTCAGCATGTTGTGCTGAAGGGGTAGGGGGAGTTAAAATGCATTTATGAGTGGGCCGGGGTACTCCTGTCATGTACCAGCCGGTGTTGTATGTTCTTGGAAACATGTGTTGCCCCCCGTCTGCTTTCATGGATTGGGGCACATGGATGTGGGTTTCTGTTGCACAGGTGGAAGCAGGACTACAAGGCATGTCAAGCGGAGAGCAGCAGCAACAGGATTTATTCGACGTACTCACATTTTGTGCTCGTGTGTGGTAGGTGTGCTTGTGTTGCGCAGGTGGAATCAACAGAGCACTACAGCGAGGAGCAGCAAAAGAAGCCATGTTGTGCTTAAGGGGCAGGGGATTTAAGGGGGGGGGGGGGGGGGGGGGGGGGGAGGTGTATGTCTCTGAATGGACCTTCTAATGAAGTTATAATGTTTTTGTTGACTGCATCTTGTAAGCTTCTATCAATTGACTCGTCGCACCGAGCACTACTTGTCATGATACCTATATGTATATGTTTGTAAACGTCCCTCCCAGGGCAGTGTAAAAAATTAAAGCAGCTGCGCCCCATTTCCCCCCATTCCAAAGACCTGGTTACTAACGGATTTCGGGCCTGGTTACACAAGATCTACACATGGTTTACACACCCAGCTGCAGGGTTTACACACCTAGTTACATAGGGTGCACCGACCACGTTACAGAGGGTTTACACACCTAGTTACGGAGCGTGTACAGCCATACTTACAGAGGGTATACACACCTCGTTACAGAGGGTTTACAGCCATACTTACATAGGGTTTACAGCCATACTCACAGAAGGTTTACAGAGGTCTGTAAACCAGAGTCTGTAACTACTATGTAACAAAGTATGTAAGCATTTACAGGCCGTTTACAGCCTGCGCAGTTTAGCTCGTTTCTACAGTACCCCAACAGTGTGTTAACGGTCTGTAACCAAAGTCTGTAAATAGAGTAGAGTACAGGTTTACAGAGCGTTTACAGCGTTTACCCCTGTAAACCCACTGTAAAACCTATGTAATGGGGTCGGTAAAGGGCCCGAATATTGATAGTGTCCCACGTCCCGTTGCGTAAGCAATCTCAGCCACCTCTCAACCACCTCCTGACCTATCAAACCCTCCAGATATCTCCCAAGTTGGCCTCCACCTCCAACTCGCCCCCCCCCCCACCAGATTCCATTTACTCCCCCCCCCCCCCCCCCCCCGCCTACCCCCTCTCTCCGCCGCTCCAATAACCCTCTCTGTCATCGATCCCGACGCCATTCTGCTCCATGGCCACACTTGACGGATCCTATCCGGCATTCGCCTGATGGGGGGCATCTCCTGATCGCCAAGGTGTCCATCTACCTGGAAATCCTTCACCCGTCGTCACCTCCTCCTTCTCGACAATGTCTGCAGCAGAAAACCACTTCAGGATACCGCCCAGCACCGGCACTCCATTTGATGGCAATGTACTCGAATTCACACGCTGGTACATCGCAACTGTCAACCCACTCCGGCACAACCGTTGCGCCTACTCTGTTGTGGATGGTTCCTATGATAATAAACCATATGGTGAACCAGTGAATGGCATGCATTATCCTATCCATCGTGCTTCTAAAACTGTTCGGATAACTGGATTAAGCAACCTCGTGGCTTTCACCCACATCATTGATTGCCTTTCTCCACGCCTGGCCTACCGAGTCAGCCGGCATACCAACAATGCTGCAGAAGCACAGCGATACCTCCGCCGTCTTTTCGACAGGTCCCCTAATCTGTCCCGAGTATTGCTCTTGCTTGCAGCTCTCCAAGATGGGGACGACTCAGATACTGATGATGATAGTGATCATGCCAACCTCCAAACTGATCCTCTCATCATCACTAAGGCTGCTCACCACTCACTTGCTAGAGTCAGAATTGATGATTATGTTCCTACAGCCACACCTGCCCCGACTGTTGCTCTTGCTTGCACACCTGTGCCCGCTGTTGTAGTCGTTTCTATGATGTCTGCAAATGCAACAATCGAGGACAACAGCTCCAGATCCAGCTCCAACTCTAGATCCACTGTCGTTGACATTGAACACTTGCATGGGGGGGAACTGTCTGACAAACCTGTCATCCCTCATACAAGTGTACATGATGTAACCCATGATGACTACACCTCTGCCACACATATCCTCCCTCTGTCGGAGCACACTCCCTCATACACACCCGTGCTTGATGTTGTTGTTGATATCCCTATGACAGTTGCATCACTGATCCTCGCATATGAGAACAATAACATCTCACAGACTGCCACTCATGCCTCCTCTTCAGCACCTAGCCCTTGTGTCAACTCTGATGAATTGCATGAGGGGGATCTGATCACAAACCCCACATCCACCTCCACGATAGAACCATCCACCACTGGTACCTCATCCTGCTCCACCCAGCAAGACACCATGCCAACCACGGCCTGCATTCCCGTCATCCACAAAAGTGACATGATGACCCCATCAATCTCAACTGATTGGGATCACACTTTCACCAACATACCTATCCAACCACGTGTCCCACCTCTTCCACCTGAATACGACAAGCACCAGGCTCATGCCAACACCGCTGAGCTTTGCATAACAATCACACTCATCCACACTCATCTACACACATCCACGTACCCCCTGTTCTCCCAGCCCACCAGCCGTAGGCACATCAAGGCAGTACGCCTTTCTATAGGCATCGCATAACTTATCAGTAGATGAAAGGGAAATGGGGGAACATTAGCATAAGAGGATCTGCTACTCCCCGTGTTCTGACTTACATGCAATAAACTGCAGCGCTGTACAGCACTAACGTACTGCCCATGTGCTGATGTACAGAAGTACTGCTGCACTAAACTGCAATGCACCATGTGATGTGACCTATTCTTGCATGCAGATATAAACATGAGCGATACCCTCGTGAGCTGATTTCTATCTGAATGCAACATAATCCTGATGTACTGATGCACAGCAACCTACTGATGTGCTGTAATGCACAAGATTCCAAGTGCTGTACAGTACTAATGTACTGCCCATGTGAATGCACTGCTGTACTGAATTGCTGTGCACTAAACTGCAATGCCGTATTGCAGATCCTTTGCATGCAGATCCCATGAGCGATACCCTCGTGTGCTGATCTGCATGCACGAAACTGCAGTACTGTACAGCACCAGCGTATTGCCCATGTACTGCTCCTAATATACTGCTGCACTGAACTGCTGTGCACTAAACTGCAAACCGTTGTGCACTAAACTGCAGATCCTAAGCGAGCGATACCCTCGAGTAATGATCTACATGGACCAAACTGCAGCGCTACATAGCACTAGTGTACTGCCCATGTGCTAATGTACTTATGTACTAATGCTACCTTGAAACCCCCAAGTAGCTGTTGACACCTTGTACCTTCCATGCAATGCATAGTCAACCTCATGGCATAGTTACATAGTGCGATTTGATAATCCCCACCATCTGTTAAACAATTAGTAATGAACACTCTAGGAATTAATTCTTGATCTGCCCCGTACTGCCACATGTAGTTAGCCACGTGCTGTTCAAGCTTCTACCCCTTCGATGTTTTCATGCTGACAACATGATGCCTGCACGATTCTAATTTAGCATTTCAGTACTTAGCCTTCACTCCCAAATTATGGGGAAGCCTAGCACAGACATCATCAGTTGTATTCCCTACAGCCCTTGCATTCCCTGCAGCATTCATAGCTATGCTTGAGTTGATCTGCAATGACCCAGCAGATCCCACCAGCCTTAGCAGTCACTACCGTCACTACATCTTCTTGTCCGCTCGGACTGCTCCTGCAGCGACCCTAGCTACCTCGCAGCCCCAAGTAGCTGCTGACACCTTGTAGCTACCCTGCAGCACTCCTGAGTAGAGTTCCCTACAGCTTGATTAATCATGCAGCTTCCTGCAGCTTGATTAATCATGCAGCTTCCTTCAGCCCCTATGCAGTCCATTCTAGACATTCCCAGACAGATCCAAGATTCAGATTTTCCCCTAGATATTGATTGATTGCATCATGACTGACTGCTTTCTTCTATCCAGCTTAAGTCCTTACCTCCATGGCAGCCCTTTAAGCTGCCAGCCTAGATCACTGATTGAGAGTTCTTTAGACATGATAACCACCTTAGCAGAGCCAGCCTGCCTCGCCACATCCGGTATAATTTTATCATTGACTCCTTGACAAGCCTGATGAGTTACAAATGTATTGTACCTCCATAATAGTTTTTTAATTGTCACTCTAGTTTTTTAACTCCTCTAATTCCCGGAATTCTTCAGAATGAAGAATACCAGGAATTGGGGGGGATGTTATTCACCGGGTTTCACCGGCTCACCTAGAGTGACTTAGAGTGCACAGGTCTACCTCCCTGCTGCACTGTACTGCGATGCCGCTGCCAGCTATGGCACGAACTCTGATGCCGGTACCCTAAGGTGCCGCGCCATCTCAGTACTTCCTCCTAGCGCATTGATCGAATGCTTATCTAACTGTAAAGATCTTATCCTTACCGTCTTCCCCTCGTCTCTGTGCTCTGCACATACTCCGGAAATTCACAATGCATTTCATCCTCAGGTTTTTGGAACCCACACATTTGACAGTGTCTCATTGAACGAGGGATGTGTGCTCTATCCACCACCCTAATTCTTTCTGTGTCCAGCCAATGGGAACCCATTTTAAACTGTGCTATAGAACGCATCCTGCTTGTGTAAGGCAGGTGTAAAGGGAATCAAGCCATTTTCATCATTGCTGTTGGCTGCGAAGTGCGAACCATTTCTGGTATATATCGGAGGCGTTTAAAGCCAACCCTTCTCTCATCAGGGATGTATCTGACTGCATTGGTGTCACTTGGGTACTTAAACCTCCATGACTCAAAAACTTCAGACATAATACCTTCGACATCGACAGCCTCCAAAATGTTGAGGTTTTTACTGGATCCTAGCATGGATGTGGAGAGCACAACGTAAGTCATGAACCCAGCCAGTGTTGGAATCAAAAGATTCCTCAAGAGCCATTCTAATGAGATCCTCAGGTTCTTTATCTATGGTCTTGTTCCAGAAGCGCAAAGCTTGTTTAAGCCAAGCAAAACACAACGGGGTTCTACCCAGCTCTTCCATGATAATATTAGATGTAGTAGATTGGAAAACACCCAACATTTGTTTAAGTATACCTCTATGCCATTTCTCACAAGCATGGTCATTTGAGATAAGTGTGTTGTTCAGAATAGAAGGAGCCCACACCTCACAGCCAAAATTCAGGATAGGTTGTACAAGAGAATCAAACAGGTGGGTGAGAATATCAATATTGTATATCTCCATAGTATGGCATCGCCTACGGAGCATGTGGTGTGCCTTTTGGGCCTTAGCGAGCATCCTAGAAAAAGCAGCTTTTGCACGATTGCTTGAGTCACCATCCACAAAGAGGGATCCCAGGTAGATAAAAGATAACTTTGTAGAAAGCTGTGCTCCATCATAGACAAATTTGTAATCAGGATCCATACGGGCCTCATCACAGAATTGCTTGTTGAAAACGACAATCTCAGTTTCCTTTATATTCACAGCCATCTTAGTAGCCTCGCAGAAATCTCTCAGGCAGTCAAGCATCGCTTGCATATCTGCCGGGGATTCTGCCATTATAGCTAGGTCATCAGCATAACCCTAAGCTCAGCCCCTATATTTGGGAGCTTGGATTGGAGGAACGATTCAATTCTATCAATGAACAGACCGAATAGGAGTGGGGATAGGGGGTATGTTTAACTCCTACAAGGGATGGAAAGGAGGATCCAATGTCCCCATGTAGGCGAACTTGGGAAACGACATGATTATACATGGACTTCAGAATACTAAGATAGGGGTCTTTGACTCCTAGCCTTGCTAAGCAATCCCATAGCAAGTCTCTGTTGACCCAATCATAAGCCTTCTTGAAATCGACAAAAGCCACAAAGAGTGGTTTTTTCTTCTCTCTATATTTATCTACAATATGGTTAAGAATGAATGATGCATCTGCAGTACCCCTACCACTTCTAAATGCATATTGGCCAGCGGCTCTGAGGTTGAATTCTTCTGACCAATCATCTAGTCTACGTAGCATGCAAAGGGAGAAGATCTTTCCTATGGAGTGGCTCACCGCAAGACCTCGATAGTTGTCCTTGTCATAAACACTGCCTTTGGATTTGGGTACGGGTACCAAGGCAGCTGCAGCCCATTGGCTAGGGTAAGAGGTCTTCCAGATGAGATTAAACAGGTTAGTCATAGCTTGTACAAATCGGGAGTTGGCCTCATGGGAAGCAAATCTGTACCATTCTGCAGGGATACCATCTACCCCGGGGGAGGAGTTTTTCCGTAGGGATTGGAGAACAGAAAACACCTCTTGGGTGGTAAAGTCTTGATATAACCACGTTGGTGCGGCCTCTATCTGAGGTCCATCAGCTTGAGGGACAAAGTCCCTAGCATCATTATGAATCAATCATCATTATGAAAAAACCAACGGATTTTGGCAGACAAAATCTTCATCTCAACACCCCGACCACTGTCACCGAATGTACCGATTATACACCGACTATACCGATTATACACCGACTATACCGATTATACACCGACTATACCGACTATACCGACTATACCGACTATACCGACTATACCGACTATACCGACTATACCGACTATACCGACTATACCGATTATACACCGATTATACCGACTAGACCGACTAGACCGACTAGACCGACTAGACCGACTAGACCGACTATACCGACAATACCGACTAGACCGACTAGACCGACTATACACCGATTATACACCGATTATAAACCGACTATACCGACTATACCGACTATATATACCGACTATACCGACTATACCGACTAGACCGACTATACCGACTATGCCGACTATACCGGCTATACCGACTATACCGACTAGACCGACTAGACCGACTATACCGATTATACACCGATTATACACCGACTATACCGACTATACCGACTATACCGACTATACTGACTATACCGACTATACCGACTAGACCGACTATCCTATACACCGATTATACACCGATTATACACCGACTATACCGACTATACCGACTATATATACCGACTATACCGACTATACCGACTATACCGACTATACCGACTATACCGACTAAACCGACTATTCCGACTATACCGACTATACTGACTATGACGACTAGACCGGCTATACCGACTATACCGACTAGACCGGCTATACCGACTATACACCGATTATACACCGATTATATACCGACTATACCGACTATACCGACTATACTGACTATACCGACTTTACCGACTATACCGACTATACACCGATTATACGCCGACTATGACTTGATTCACTACCTGGGTCTGCATCTGCATCTGCTGGGACTATCCAATCTGGTCTATCAATCAGGTTCTCCCCATGCAAGTGAGGATCATGGAGGGAACTGCACCCATCAGGAGCTGCTGTGTGTGGGGGGGCAGAGTGGACAGATGTGTCCTCGACAGGGACACAGAGTGCTGCAGCATGTGATGTGTGTAGTGCTGGAACATGGTTGTCGACAGATAAGGATGGCATTGCATCAGCAGGTGAGGGTGCATGGTACATGGTTGCCTCATGCACGCGAATAGCAAGATCAGTAGGTATGCCTTAGTGGGTCCAGAGTGTGGAGGTGGGGAAGAATTCTCTTACCCATTTATCATGGAGTTGCTGCATTCTAGTCTCATATTCCATGTCATAGATCTGACGTTCCAAGTTTTGGATTGTATGGTTTTGTTCTTGGATCTCATGGTTTTGGGCTTGGATTGTATAGTTCAACTCTGAGATAATGGGGTTTGGGGCAGGGTTTACTTTACGGGCAGGGACAGTCCTAGGGGCAGGATCAGTCCTAGGGGCGGGAACAGTCCTAGGGGCCTTCCTAAGGGTAGGGACAGTCCTAGAGGCAGCAGGGACAGTCCTAGAGGTAGGGACAGTCCTAGGGGCAGGAACAGTCCTAGGGGCCTTCCTAAGGGTAGGGACAGTCCTAGAGGCAGGGACAGTCCTAGGGGCAGGGGCAGTCCTAGACGTGGCACATATGCTGGCAGGCTGGGGTGTAGGGGCTGTAGCATCACTATCATCATGGCTATTTGTAACACAATCTGTGGCTGGGGACTTATTGCCATAAAAAGCTCTCAAGTACCACATATATAGTGTGGTTGGGACTAGAGATACTTTTGCTTTTCAGCATATGTTCAATGCCAGGGGACAGATGCTCATTAATGATTTTCATGGAGCTGGCGATCTCATGACATAGTAGCCCTAGGTGATTACCTAGCCAGGGACTGTCAGGAGGCATGAGTTTGTCGTCAATGAAGATGTCCCAAAAGTCGAAGCCCTCTCCATCAAAGATCATGATGCGCAAGGATTAGACGACGGCTGAAGCGAAGTCCAGCTATAATAGCGTCCGCAATGATCAGAAGATTCCCCCCATTCTGGCTGTAGTGGCTATCACAGCCGGAATGTGATGATTGTAGCAGGTTACGAAGGATAGGGGGGGGGGGGGGGGGGGGGGCTGGAGAAGGAGCAGAGGGAGACGTAGAGCTCGCTTCGAGCAGGGTAGCAAAGGTGGCGAAGGGGAGCTCAGAGCAGGGATGAGGAAGGGAGAAATGGAGATCTCTACACGAAGTAGAGAATGGGAATGACGGTCTTGGACATGAGGAAATGGAGAGCTCCGAGCAGTGTAGACAAAGATGTCGGAGTTGAGCTCAGAGCAGGAATTGGGGGGGGGGGGGGGGGGGGGGGGCTTGCGAAGGTTGTCAGTTCTTCAGTCTTGGTTGTGTGTTCGGAGGCAAGGGGAGGTGGCGTTGGTAGTAGCAGGGGGGGGTAAGGGGTGACGGATTCAGTGAGCGGAAGGGGAGGGTGGTTGGGGGTGGGTGGCTTGCGATGGCGTGCAGGGCTGAATATCTCCTCGGCACAAACAATCTCAATCTCAATCTCAAAGGATTGGTAACGCTGTGTATGATCTAATGAGTTAGCAACTCACGTCAAAGATCTACTCAGACTCCTGGACTGCGTCTACGTTTCGTCTTGGACGGATGGTAGAGACAACGGGAGAGTTGTGTGGGCAGTAGGCGAGGCAGCGCAGGTTAGATTTCTCATGTGAGCACGTAGACAATCCAGGGCCAAAAGCAGTACTCAAGCCGTCGAGCTAGTCTGAGGGAAAACTATCACCTTGTGCAGGGCAGAAGATCGTCCTTGGCACAGGCGCAGTGGCGTTGCTTCGGTTAGCGTTCAGGGACCATGACCTTTTGTTGGTTACACAGTGAAGACTGAAGTAGAAGGAAGATACACGCAACGAGTGCGCTTATATAGAAGACGGGAGTCTGCAGGAAGATCCTGCAGACCCGTGTAGGCCACAGCTAGCCTGTGGCCTAGCGGCAGGCAACTCGGGACCTGGGGAGACCAGGTACCGGTATGCATTATGCCGACTCAGTGTCCGACGTATATCGGACAATAACACTGACCACCGACTCCCGACCAGCTACCACACACCGACTACCGACCAGCTGGCACCGACACTGCTACACATCACACATCACACACACCGACTACCGACCAGCTGACTCATACTGGCTACCGACCACACCCCTGGCACCGACCACACAACACACATCACACATACCGACTACCGACCACCTACCGATTCCGATTCCAATTAGTATATAAACCGAAGCCGAACTCCTGGAGGTCAGTCTATGCACACTGAGTATACTTTGGTATATCGAGGATCACATCCTCCCTCCAGGACTAACTGGAGTTATTCAGTATTATTCCCGTCCACCGACACCGACATCTACAGCTAGGGCCAGATCCAGTCCGCGTTTTGGCATGTCTATAGACAGGCTAATAACCAACTGGAACTGGGATTTTTTTCGGCGGATCGTCAGTCGAAAATCTCGTGGTGGAGTCACACAAAAAACATCCCAGTTCCGGTTGGTTATTGAAGAAGTCAAAAAATGGGCCTCAACATGGCTAAAAAAGCCGAAAAAACGGGAAATAAGTTACTCTTTATACACTATTTTCCGAGCCAACATTTTATTCTTGACTTCAAAGACATATTACCAAAATGGTTTATCCTGGCAAGAAATTTGAAAGGTCCGTATTTGGAATAGAGACTAGAAAAGGCAGATGTGGTGTATTTGGGCCCAAAACAGCCCTTAATGTGCACGAATTTCATGTTTGAGGAGTCTTATTCAAGTTGGAAACACAACCCAAGTTGTAAATCACTAGTTTGCACCCTCCCAGCATATTTTACCCAGATGTATTTGGTGTAGAAGTTGAGAAGGTCACCCATTTGACCTACACAAGTACCAAGCCAGGCCATTCCCAGCTCTTACAGGCTGGCATATTGACCCGCAGCTGTCGGAACGAGGGGCAGAATCGTACAGTTTCTGATAAATCAACTTCAGGCAATGTGATGGATGGAGCAATTTGATGGCGATTGATCGATTCCCTGGCTCGATCTGTGCTCTGTGCAGCTCGCGGCAGTCACTTGCGTACGATCTTGTACTCTTGGTACTTTCAGGGAGCTTTCTCAACAGGCCATGGCAGGAGGTTAAACTACGATGTAAACTCCGGAAATTGCTTCGCGTTTGATTTTGCTTTTCAAAGAGACATCGGAAAAGCAGGAACTCAAATTTGGCTCGGGGCGCCGCGAGAGGCGAGCGTAGCTTATGCGGGCCAGCCCGGGCCAGCCTGTATCCGCCTGTATCGGCCTGTATGTCACTCAATTCAAATTCTTGCTCCCGCGAGTTCCAAGTAGGTCCGAAGGGGCACCTGGTTGTAGCACGAACTCCGGGCACCCATCGTTTACGATTTGTTGGGGTTTAGTTCAGGTGCTTGTTTTTATTGCGGATTTCATTTATGATGTCCCGAAGACAGCTGTGTACCTGTTTAGCTGTTTTCAAACCGCCCAAACCGACCAAAAATATACAGCGCTGGTCGTTGGTCGGCTCGTAGGCTGCCTACCTAAGCGATAGGAACTGAGAAATGGTCGAAAATGGTCGAGAATGCCGTTATATCAAGTTTACAACCTATGGCGTAAGCTTGATATCATGTTCATCGACTTAAGGGCGGTGTTGTTTCACTGCTAGGACATGAGCCCCTTATAATCTTTCTTTTCATGTTCATCTTTGTAGCGTCATGCTTTCTTACATACTCTCTATGCTCCTTCATTATGCTTACCTTAAAACATAACTTATGGTAACCTGGCTTATTACATGTGTTGCGGTAGATGTATCAGTTTCGGCTATTATGAAGGCAATTGACTCCCGGCAAACCTAAAGATGAACCGAAAGACCCACACTATGTTCACAGCGACAATCGTTTTTGTCTATTACATTCCAGGGTAATTCAAAGCGCGCGCTTTTGCGCTTTTGAGCGCTGACTTTTTGACCCCCTCTGCGCTTTAAGCGCAGTTTTTTGCAACCCCCTGTGGGCGCAGCAAGCAATTTTTGCGCTTTTTGCACTACAAAGCGCAGTTTTTATGTTTTCAAGTGCGCTAAAGCGCTGGCCAATTTGGCCATTTGAAGTACCCTGTTACATTCCCATTGTTTATCAAGGCGTTAAAGATTTAATGGACAGTGCGTTCACAATTGCCGGTAGTTCCAATGTTGCTAGTGTTAGGTGTTGGTGTGTATTCCAAGCATTGGCCAGATTAATGCAAATACCCTGCGCGATTTGACTCGCTGGGACGATCTCATCAAATTTTACATATGATAACAGGAGTTGCGCATGTGATGGAATGTTTCTTTCTCTATAGTGTATATTTGAGATTCAGAGAAAGTCCAAGTAGTAGCAACTAGACCGTGAAGTGTAGGTGATTAAAAAAAAACTAGACCGTGAAGTATAGCAGGGTAATTCAAAGCGCGCGCTTTTGAGCTTTTGAGCGCTGACTTTTTGACCCCCTCTGCGCTTTAAGCGCAGTATTTTGCAACCCCTTTTGGGCGCTGCAAGCAATTTTTGCGCTTTTTACTCTACAAAGCGCAGTTTTTTTTGTTTTCAAGTGTGCTAAAGCGCTGGCCAATTTGCCGATTTGAAGTACCCTGAAGTGTAGGTGATAAAAAAAAGTAGACCGTGAAGTGTAGGTGATAAAAAAAAGTAGGCCGTGAAGGGTAGGTGATAAAAAAAACTAGACCGTGAAGTGTAGGTGATAAAAAAATGGGAATTTTAACACCCAAGAATTGTCACAATGACCTCTAAGGACGTGCCCAGTGGGATTAAGGGAACCGGATCGTAAGTATGCGCTGCTCGAGCCAATATCGCACCTAGATACCAGTTACCGTGCCGGGCGACGACCCTCGGGACGGGCCCAAGCGCACTCAGTGTAGGTGATATAACATGCTAATATGATATGTATATCAATGATGATTTGAGTACTTGTGAATTATTTTATGGATTGTGCCAATGGCTTGTTTACCGGTATTTATCCAGTAGGGTGGTTGTTTTGTGATTTTAATTTGTAATTTGTGTTATAAATTTGAAATCCAGTTAAAGCCTCAATATCTCTCATAGCAAATCAGTTAAAGGCTCGTTACATCTCATTGAAATCCAGTTAAAGGTCCAACACAAGCCAAGACAAGCCACCAATCTACACCAATTCACCAAGCCACTTACCAACCAACTCACCAAGCCAAGCCAGGCCAGGCTAAGCCAAGCCATCCAGCCAAACCAGGCCAGGCCAAGCCAAGCCAACTCACCAAGCCAAGCCAAGCAAGGCCAAGCCATCCAGCATGGCCAGGCCAAGCTAAGCCAAGCCAAGCCAAGCCAAGCCAAGCCAAGCCAAGCCAAGCCAAGCCAAGCCAAGCCAAGCCAAGCCAAGCCAAGCCAAGCCAAGCCAAGCCAAGCCAAGCCATCAATCTACACCAATTCACCAATCTACTATGTGTGGCTTCACCTGCCATGCATGTGTCAATAGTGTGCCATAAGAGGTGTTAGTTGCAAGCAATAATCACCAGACCACCAAGTACTAGGGAGCTGGGGGCCCCCCTGAAGTATCCTGGTTGCCAACCCTCAACAGGCATGAGCACTCCATCCATTGCTACAGCCGCACATACACCCACCATACCCCTCATACATACACCATACCCCACATACACCCACCATACCCCACATACATACACCCACCATACTCCACATACATACACCCACCCACCCCCTCACTGAGACAATGTGAGGGATATGATGTGAGTGGATGGCCCAGGGAGCTGACTAGAAGCTACTGCTCCTAGCCGGAAAAAAAGACAGCACCCCCAACCCCCCTTACTGGGACAAGGTGAATGATAGGATGTGAGTGGAAGCAAAGCTTTGTTCAAATGCCTTCCAACCGCCAACCAACAATAGCTCAGCACTGTCTGCTCCATCCCCCGTCTGCAGAGGGACCAAGGTGGATGCATTACGAGGGCTCGGCCACTGCCCCTCGCCGGTCTCCTTCAACTGACATACAAACTCCTTCCCTTGCTCCAACCACCTGTGCTCCAAGGTGTCAAACACAACTAGCTCGTGCTCAGGGTCTAGCATGGACAACTGGCCTGGAGCCGCGTAAAAGGCGCCTGGATTGGTGATGGTGGTTGGAATAGTTGAATAAGAGGGAGTGGCTTGATATGTTATGGGATGGCAGTCAGTTGCCTCTTAAATACGTGCGACATCCGGACTTTGAATCCATGGAGCCGCGTCCGCGATGGAGAGGAAAGTGTAATGGGAGGGATGGATGGAATTTGTGGAATGCTCTAATTTGTCCAATGCAGCCAGCTTGTGCTCTGGGGGGTCCAGCATAGACCAGGTCTAGCATGGGCAGTTGTGTTGTTGGTGGTGATGATGGTAGTGGGTGGGTGGGGGGCAGGTGGGGGTGGGAGATTGGGGTGCAATTGGCGGCTAACATGATATGCTCAGCGAGGAGGAAGTTGCGGAATCAGGTCTAGCCTGGACAGCTGGCCTGGAGCGGCGTAAAAGGCGCCTGGATCAAGGAGAAAGTGTTATGTGTGTGTGTGGTGGTGGTGGTGGTGGTGGTGGTGGTGGCGAAACGTCCATGGCCCAAATACTGCTCCCTGGCCATCAGTCTCGCACCATGCGGGGAGTGTCTTGTTGGCAAGGTGTGTGTGTGTGTGTGTGTGTCTGTGCGTGCGTGTGTGCGTCCGTGAGTGTGTGTGTGTGGTGGTGGTGGTAGAAGTGTGTGTGTGTGTGTGTGGTGGTGGTGGTGGTGGTGGTGGTGGTAGAGGTGTGTGTGTGTGTGTGTGTGTGTGTGTGTGTGTGTGTGTGTGGTGGTGGTGGTAGAGGTGTTGCCGTAAGGTCCATGGCCCAGATACTGCTCCCTGGCACTCAGCCTAGCACCATGCGGGGAGTGTCTTGTTGGCAAGGTGTGTGTGTGTATGTGTGTGTGTGTGTGTGTGTGTGTGTGTGCGCGTGTGTGAGTGCGTGTGTGTGGTGGTGGTGGTAGAGGTGTGTGTGTGTATGTGTGTGGTGGTGGTGGTGGTGGTGGTGGTGGTAGAGGTGTGTGTGTGTGTTTGTGTGTGTGTGTGGTGGTGGTGGTGGTAGAGGTGTTGCCGTAAGGTCCATGGCCAAGACACTGCTCCCTGGCACTCAGCCTAGCACCATGCGTCGAGCGTCTTGTTGGCGAGGTGTGTGTGTGTGTGTGTGTGTGTGTGTGTGTGTGTGTGTGTGTGCGTGTGTGTCTAGCACGGACAGCTGGCCTGGAGTCACGTAAAAGGCGGCTTGGCTGGTGATGATGGTTGGAATAGTGGAAAAAGAGGGAATGGCTTGATAATGTCATATATTATAGTCTTTTATACATTTTTAGGGCCATTAATTTAGGGGGGGGGATTGGGACATTTTTTTGTACATTTGTTTAGCGATAATATTGCCAAAACGGGGTCGAAACTCGCGATCGCTATAGGTAGCGGAAAAAAGCCCTGCTTGATACATTATGGGATGGCAGTCAGTAGACTTTCAAGTGCGTGTGAAATCCGGACTTTGAATCCTTGGAGCTGCGCAAAAGGCACCTGGATAGAGGGGAAAGTGTAATGTGCGGGATGGATGGAATTGGTGGTTGGCCTCAGTGCAAGAAACGGGCTTGCCCCCTCAACCTCACGCCTCGTAATTAGGCGTACTATTTATTGATTGATTGATTTAGAGGGATGGGTGGAAAGAGGATTTATTTATTTAGAGGCAAGGTTGGAAGAGCGGAATGATAGCAGTGATTTTGTGCTCAAATCTGAAAGTGTTTTTTCCCTAGCTTTTTGGTTTTAGGCCTCCTCCAGGAACAGTGTTTTAGTGCTTTCTATAGTTTCATATAGCTTTTTGAAGCTTTTCAGGGCCATTAAGGGCAAAACAAAACTTTTGTTTTACTTTTTTATAGCGACAATTTCGCTAAAACGGGGTAAAAACTAGCGATCGCTGTACATAGCCGGGAAAAAAATCCTTAAAGGATTTGGAACGGCTAGGTGACCCGTCAAAGTAGCCTACGAAACTAGGCGGGCGAACTCTGCATCTGTGACAGACCCTAACAACTCCGGGCTGCTCAAATAGACAAGAAGGAAGAAAACAAGCACACGATGATGGACGCACATAAATGAAACGGCACGGCAAAACAAATGAACTGTCTAATCTGGACTTTGAATCCCTGGAGCCGCGTAGAAGGCTCTCTGATGGAGGGAATAGTGCGATGAGAGGGATGTGATTATGTGTTGGTGGTAGAGGGTATGGGTTTGTGTTGGTGCGTTTGTGTTGGTGGGGCAAATAAACAAGAAGGGAAACACACACACACACACAGACACATCCCCCCCCCACCACCAACACCAACACACACTCACACACACATCACCCCCCCCCCCACCCCCCCCACCCCCTCCTTCCCACAGTGATGACAGGAATAAGTATAGTCCTTTAACGGGAATGACAGTAGATACCAGCGGCAAGCCCTCACCAGCTAAAGACACACACCACAAACACACACACACACACACACACACACACACACAAACACACATAAATGAAATGGCAAGGCAAAACAAGTCATCTGTCCAATCCAGACTTTGAATCCCTGGAGCCGCGTAGAAGGCGCTCGGATGGAGGGAAAAGTGCAAAGAGAGGGGTGTGTTTATGTGTTGGTGGTAGAGGGTATGCGTTTGTGTTGGTGGTGGAGGGTGTGTTGGTGGGTGAAGGTATGAGTTTGTGTTTGTGGGAGAGGGTGGAATTTTATAGTGAAAAGGGAGATGGATGTGTTTGTGTGTTGGTGGTAGAGGGTATGCGTTTATGTTGGTGGTGGAGGGTGTGTTGGTGTGTTGGCGGGTGAAGGTATGCGTTTGAGTTGGTGGGAGAGGGTGAAATCTTGGAGGGAAAAGTGCGATGAGAGGGATGTGTTTGTGTGTTGGTGGTAGAGGGTATGCGTTTTTGTTGGTGCGTTTGTGTTGGTGTGGCAAATATACAAGAAGGGAAACACACACACACACACACACACACACACACATAAATGAAATGGCATGGCAAAAAATATTAACTGGCCAACCACCCAGAGTCGTCCCCTAGGCCCCCCTTACCTTGATATGCCACCAGGTATCGTCCCCACAGTGCCGTGGCCACATGGGAGCAACGGGGAGTTGGCCGTAGCTGGCCTGCTTGAGCCTTAATTTCACTCCATGTCATGGAGCTCAAGTCCAAACGCCAGAGATCTTGAAGCTGAAAACAAATTGATTGGTTGGTTTGTTGGTTTGTTGGTTGCTTGCTTGCTTGGTTGGTTGGTTGGTTGGTTGGTTGGAGATCTTGAAGCTGAAAACAAATTGATCGGTTGGTTTGTTTGTTGGTTTGTTTGTTTGTTTGTTTGTTTGTTTGTTGGTTGGTTGGTTGGTTGGTTGGTTGGAGATCTTGAAGTTGAAACAATTGATTGGTTGGTTGGTGGGTTGGAGATCTTGAAGCTGACAAATACTTGATTGGTTGGTTGATTGGTTGGTTGATTGGTTGGTTGGAGACCTTGAAGCTGACAAATATTTGATTGATTGGTTGGCTGGTTGGCTGGTTGGTTGGTTGGTAGGTTGGTTGTTGGTTGGTTATTTGGTTATAGATGTTGAAGCTGAAAAAACAAAATATACATATATATCGGAAGTAACTGGCTTCGGTCCACTCCATTCCGTTGCCAACACTCTCCGCCAATTGTCCAGGTCGCTTGCGACGCTGCCTAGGAATTCAAGAAACGAGAATGAGTACACGCACACACATACACACACACTCCCTCCCACCCCCCACCCATACCACCACCACCACACGCGCACTCTCTCTCTCACACACACACACACACACACACACGCTGGCACACACACACGCACACGCAGTGTGTGCAGATAGGAGCTCATGAGTCAGGTTTTGAGTTTTAGTTAGGCATACCCATGAAACTGGTTAAGAGCATTCCCAATCCGCACTTGTTTTTGAGAATGAGTAAATGTGTCAAGGTGATGCTCGAGTAGTGACCTCCACAGGCTTTAAGTACACATAGTTGGAAAGTTGGGCAAAACCAGAAACTCAATATTTTCTCCCTAAATTTCTTGGTTATACGGAGGGTACTTAGACATGCAACTAAGGCTTAACATCTTTAAATTCTGACATACCAAAAACTTGCCAGGTCAGCTCGTAATCAGGGCTGCGAAAAGGTATTTGCTTGGCCATAGTGTAAAACTGCTCAAATCCAAATGGAAGACTGCTCAAAACCAAATGGAAGACTGCTCAAAACCGAATGGAAGAAAGCTCAAAACCGAATGGAAGACTGCTCAAAACCGAATGGAAGAAAGCTCAAATCCAAATGGAAGACTGCTCAAAACCAAATGGAAGACTGCTCAAAACCGAATGGAAGACTGCTAAGAACCAAATGGAAGACTGCTCAAAACCGAATGGAAGAAAGCTCAAATCCAAATGGAAGACTGCTCAAAACCAAATGGAAGACTGCTCAAAACCAAATGGAAGAAGCTCAAAAACCAACTGGAAATGGAAGACTGCTAAACCGAAGGAAGAAAGTCAAACCGAATGGAAGGACCGATGGAAAGCTCAATCCAAATGGAAGACTGCTCAAACCAATGGAAGACTGCTCAAACCAATGAAGACTGCTCAAACAAATAAGACTGCTCAAAACCAAATGGAAGACTGCTAAGAACAAATGAAGACTGCTCAAAACCGAATGGAAGACTGCTCAAAACCGAATGGAAGAAGCTCAAAACCGAATGGAAGACTGCTCAAAACCGAATGGAAGAAAGCTCCAAAACCGAATGGAAGACTGCTCAAACCAATGGAAGACTGCTCAATCAATGGAAGATGCTCAAAAAATGGAAGACTGGATGGAAGGCTCAAAACCAATGGAAGACTGCTCAAAACCGAATGGAAGAAAGCTCAAAACCGAATGGAAGACTGCTCAAAACCGAATGGAAGAAAGCTCAAAACCGAATGGAAGACTGCTCAAAACCAAGTGGAAGACTGCTCAAATCCAAATGGAAGACTGCTCAAAACCAAATGGAAGACTGCTAAGAACCAAATGGAAAACTGCTCAAAACCGAATGGAAGACTGCTCAAAACCGAATGGAAGAAAGCTCAAAACCGAATGGAAGACTGCTCAAAACCAAATGGAAGACTGCTAAGAACCAAATGGAAGACTGCTCAAAACCAAATGGAAGACTGCTCAAAACCGAATGGAAGAAAGCTCAAAACCGAATGGAAGACTGCTCAAAACCAAATGGAAGACTGCTCAAATCCAAATGGAATGCTGCTTAAATCCAAATGTAAGACTGCTCAAATCCAAATGTAAGACCATAAATTGGTAGAGCTCGTCAACAGGATCACAATACACCTTACGCTGATCCCCTAATCAGAATTGCTGAAGGAGATAGGGGGAGGGGGGGGGGGGGGGGGGGGGGGGGGGGGGGGGGGGGGGGTAAGGCAGATTACAAAAACTTTCAACATAGTTATTAGAAAAATCACTTCTTAACTGTCTTCTGCCCAGAAGCTGTAAAAAACAGAAGCTCCGACCTGTCATAGCTATCAAAAAACAATGTTACACCCCAGGAAGCCGCCCAGAAGCTGCCCAGAAGCTGCTAATAAAAGCCTCAAAGGCAAGCGCAAGAAGCAACCTTGCACCTACTATGCAACCCCTACCATGTTACACCTACCTAGAACAAATAGAAGCTCCTACAAATCATAGCTATCAAAAAGCGATGCTACACTCAGGAAGCTGCCAAGAAGCTGCTAATAAAAGCCCTGCTTATAATGGCAAGCGCAAGAAGCAACCTTACACCTACTGTATTACAACTATCATGTCAAACCTACCATGGTTCCTGTCTGAGGTGCTCTCCGAACAGGATGTTTGCTGTCTACAATGAGGGTGACCGACACTGCTGAAGTGTCTGGGTGCAGTCCAGTAGATGGCTCAGGAAGCTGCCCAGAAGCTGCTGATAAGAAAACAGAAGCTCCTACATATCGCAGCTATAAAACAACAATGATACACTCGTGAAGCTGCCCAGAAGCTGCTAATAAGAAAACAGAAGCTCCTACATATCGTAGCTATAAAAAAGCAATGCTACACTCAGGAAGCTGCCCAGAAGCTGCTGATAAGAAAACAGAAGCTCCTACATATCGTAGCTATAAAACAACAATGATACACTCAGGAAGCTGCCCAGAAGCTGCTAATAAAAAACAGAAGCTCCTACCTGTCATAGCTATCAAAAAGCAATGCTACACTCAGGAAGCTGCCAAGAAGCTGCAAATAAAAGCCCTGCTAATAAAGGCAAGCGCAAGAAGCAGTATTACACCTACCATGTTACACCTACCATGCTACACCTACCATGGGCCCTTTTGCTGGTGCTCCACCAAACAGGTACAAGCTTTCTCCAATGAGTGTGACTGAATGTAAACCACGGGATGGGGGAACAGAAGGGCTATCCTCAACAGCAGGTGTCGACCCTTGCACCTGTGGCAGGAGAATAACAAACGCCATGCTGTGTTAGGCTATTTCAGGCTACTGTGGGCTTTTATTAGGCTGCTTCATGCTATGTCAGGTGTCGACCTTTGCACCTGTGGCAGGAATATAACAAACACCATGCTATTTTAGGCTATTTCAGGCTACTGTGGGCTATTATTAGGCTGCTTCATGCTATGTCAGGCTAGTTCAGGCTAGTGTGGGCTATAATTAGATGTCTACCCTTGCACCTGTGGCAGGAGAATAACAAACGCCATGCTGCTTTAGGCTATTGTAGGCTATTGCAGTATATTGTGGGCTATTATTAGGCTGCTTCATGCTATTTCACGTGTCGACCCTTGCACCTGTGGCAGGAGAATAAAAACGTCATGCTGTTCCATGCTATTTCAGGCTACTTCAGGCTACTGCAGTCTATTGCAGTCTATTGTAATGTAGGCTATTTGCAGTCTATTGTAGGCTATTATTAGGCTGCTTCATGATATTTCATGTGCTGATCAGTGCACCTGTGGTAGGGTATTCAGATGGGAGTTGGAATTGTGGAATGGATGCAAAACAAGTAGTAATCGGATCCTGAGGATAAGCTCTATTAAAGCGAAGATGAGGTATGGCAGCTTATTACCTGCCCCCCCCCCCCCACCTCCACCCCACACACAGATTAAACCAAATTAAATTAAATTAAAAATTAAATTAAATCAAATTAAAAATCAAATGTAATCAAATTAAATCAAATAAAGCAGCCGTATTTCCCACACAGTAGTGGGAGAAATGGAGTATTCAGACGCGCGCCGCAGAATTCCGAAAGCTGCCTTCAAATGTTCAAATACCCGTTAACCCCGGGCAGAACCAGGAGTGACTACCGCCGGTGAATTCAACCAGTACCCTGATCTGCACGGTATTTAAGCGAAAGCACAGCAACAGAGAATCACTAAAACATTAGTGCTCTAAGCTGCCAAAGCTCTCTATCTTTACCAGCTTTTCTAGTTCCCACCACCATCCCTCTGTCCCGCAGGAGTTATATCTTCCAGAACCTACCAGAGCCTCCCAGGGGAAGCAACTCTGTTATTATTTGACAGTAGCAACTCTTTTGGTAGTAGCACAAAGACAGACTTGAACAGTCTGGACTTACAAGCTAGATAGTGCAGTTGACTTTATTTAAATGGTAACAGCTGATAAGACCAGTAAGGCCAGCCAGTGGTGTGGTATACCCCCTAATTAAGGGAAATATCGCACACAGAGCTAAAACCTTTCAAGGCCCAGCATACACCTTAAATATGTCTACTAGCACTTGTACCAATGGGGGCCCCATCTGAAAGATCGCTGGACCTCTCGGGCAGTGACTCGATGTCCAGCAAGCAGGCCCCCAATCTTTGCAAATATAAGTACTGACAATGATGAAGCCTGCATGTGCTTATTTCCTTAACCCTTAAGGGTTATATGTATTTGGAAATATGAAAAGCAACTGTAAAGGAATCTGAGTCAACCGTCTGAATAAGCAAATTAACGCAAAAGAACACAAATCAAATAAAATGTAATTTAATAGATTTGAATGCAAACCACAAGATCAGGAGGGCTAGCCTTAGCGGCAGGCGACGACCCTTGCACCTGTAAATCCACTTTTAAATTTGATTTTACATTTTAATTTAATTTCCCCTCATTCACCTTCGCAATGCTCAAAGTGGGAGCATCTACATTTGAATTGAATCTGAATCCACATTTGAATATGAAACTACATTCGAATTTAAATCTATATTTAAATTGTATTTGCCCCCCTTCACCTTTTCAATGCTCAAAGTGGGTGCATCTAGAATTGAATTTGAATCCACATTTGAATTTGAATCCACATTTGAATTTGAATCTTCATTTAAATTTAATTTGCCCCCATTCACCTTCTCAATGCTCAAAGTGGGTGCATCAACATTTGACGTGTCCAGCACTACAATTTCTTCCACAGAGCGATGTGTGTGTATGTACACCTTGCTACCCACAGCAACTGCTTGGAACCTGCCATTGTGATAAGAGAAAGTGATAGATATTATATGAGGTTGGGGACAGGAGGATAGAAATATGAGGTTGGGGACAGGAGGATAGAAATATGAGGTTGGGGACAGGAGGATAGAAATATGAGGTTGAGGACAGGAGGATAGAAATATGAGGTTGGGGACAGGAGGATAGAAATATGAGGTTGGGGACAGGAGGATAGAAATATGAGGTTGGGGACAGGAGGATAGAAATATGAGGTTGGGGACAGGAGGATAGAAAAAAGAAACACTTCCCCGTGCTGAACTTTCATGTGCACCACACACCTACATTATTTAGGCTAAAACTTAGACCGGAATTTGTGCCAATTTAGGTCGGCTAAACGTTAGGCCCGGACAACCCCCAACCTGGATATCCTAGGCATCTGCACACCCATGGGTTTCATCTCCGACACACTCCCACACTTCAAGTAAAAAAAAAAAAAACTAGATATCTCAGGCATCTGCACACCCATGGGTTTCAATTTACCATCTCCCACTCTTTAAGTCAAACTTCCAAACATCGATTAGATCAGCTAAATGTGCCCAGGGCCCAGAACCCCCCCAACCTGGATATCTCAGGCTTCTGCACACCTGTGGGTTCCATCTCCCAACACCTCCCACTCTTCAAGTCAAACTAAGAAAAATGGACATCTCAGGCATCTGCATACCTGTGGGTTTCATCTCTGACCACCTCCCAGTCTTCAAGTCAAACCTCCAAACATCGTTAAGTTTGGGAAAATGTTCAGCCCAGACAAACACAAAATTGGATGTCTCGGGCATCTGCACACCCATGGGTTTCATCTCCGACCAGCTCTCACACTTCAAGTCAAACTTAATAAAATAAATTAAACTGGATATCTCAGGCATCCCCACACCCATGGGTTTCATCTCCGACCACCTCCCACTCTTCAAGTCAAATGTAATAAAACAAAACAAAAAACCTGGATATCTCAGGCATCTGCGCACCAGTGGGTTTCAGCTCCGACCACCTCCCACTCTTCAAGTCAAACGTAATAAAACAAAACAAAAAACCTGGATATCTCAGGCATCTGCACACCAGTGGGTTTCAGCTCCGACCACCTCCCAGTCTTCACGTCCAACCCCCAATCTTCATTTAATTCAGCTAAATTTTAGGCCCAGACAAACACCAACCTGGATATCTCAGGCATCTGCACACCCATGGGTTTTACCTCCGACCACCTCCCACACTTCAAGTCAAACTTGTTTTTTAACTAAATATTTCAGGCATCTGCACACCCATGGGTTTCATCTCCAACCACCTCCCACCAGTCAAGTCAAACCCCCAAACATCGTTTAATTCAGCTAAATTTTAGGCCCAGACAAACACCAACCTGGATATCTCAGGCATCTGCACACCCGTGGGATTCATCTCCGACCAACTCCCAGTCTTCAAATCGAACTTCCATACATCGTTGAGGAAGCGTTGGCCACCTTCCCAGCCGCCAATCAACCACACACACTCATTACTCAACACGGCCTGAGAGGTCAGCCGAGCCTGAAAGAGAAGGTGGTTACTGTGCATCAGCTATATGCATATTTTGTAAACTTTGAGCACTAGCTAGCACTATTAGAGCCAATCTCCTACCCCCCCCCCCCCCCCCCCCCCCCCCCCCCCCCCCCTCCCCCAATTCCTATACCGCCCTAAGCTTGTGTAGGTGGGAAAAGGCAGTCGCGAACCACGACGGGGCCAGGTGGTAAGGCAGTCACTTATGCCTTCACCTTAGTGAGGTCCAAGCGCCCCCAAACAGGCAGGGGCCCACTAGCACGACCTCCTGACTGCCTATCGGCCAGACCTCCCTAAAATTCCACCGTAGCCACTGAAGCTTTTCTGAATTCTCTATTCTGGATTCTGGATTCCGTACCCTATTATGTTTTGAAGAGAATTCATGTTTAAGAAGCACCAGCCACTGTCACAACTGCCGATCAACCAGATAAACTCTCTCTCTCTCTCTCACACACACACACACACACACACACACACGCAAACACACTCTCACACTCACACACATTCTCTCTCACACTCACAAACACACACACACACACGTGCCCACTCACTCTCACACGCAAACACACACTCACACACACTCTCACACACACACACTCGTTACTCAACGCTGCCTGAGAGGTCAGCCAAGCCTGCAAGAGAAGACGGTCAGTGAAAGCTGACAATAGGGGGGGGGGGGGGGGGGGGCAGGGGGAGGGGGAGGGCGGAGAGGTTGAGGGGGGCGGGGGGGGTGGGGGGGGGAGGGGAGGGAGCAGGGGGAGGGGGGGGGCAAGCAACTGCCCAGGGGACAATGGAGGCACATTTGTTATCATTCGTGCCTATCTCTCGTCACTTCTTACTGTTGATTTCTCGTTTAAAAAATGTACGCTTAGGTCCCTAGTACCCACTGCCCGGAAAGAAGTTTTTATTTGTTTAGGGTTTAGGGTTTCAGGAGGGCACCAGGACAAAATGTAATCATCATCGTCATAGTTGAGGACAAGGAAAGTTGTGCATCAGAATCGAAAGTGGCTTCCTTCAAAGAATGCTGTTTTTGTGTGTGCGACGCGTCGCTATTCTGGCGCTGCATGATGACGCATGAGTGCATGAGTCATAACAATTATAACTGTAACATTTGCTTTCAGCGATATCGAGATAATTAAAAAATAAACAAATGTTAATTACGGTAATAATAATTGTCATTTTGTAATTAATATATAATATTTTTATTATTATTATATTAGTTCTGAGTCTGGGTAAACTAGTCAGAAGTGCCCGTTCACCTGAACCCCCCGAGCTCCTCGCTTTGTGATCCGCAGGGTTCGGGGGGCAGCACGTAGCACTTGGGTTGCAACAAGTTGCTCAATTTGCAACACGTCACACAAACAGAAAAACAGTGTCCAAGACCCCTGGACACTGTCTGTGGAACACTGTCCGTGGAACACTGTCTGTGGAACACTGCCTGTGGAACACTATCTGTGGAGCACTGTCTGTGGAACACTGTGCGCGGAACACTGTGCGCGGAACACTGTCTGTGGAACACTGTCTGTGGAACACTGTCTGTGGAACACTGTGCGCGGAACACTGTCTGTGGAACACTGTCTGTGGAACACTGTCTGTGGAACACTACCTGTGGAACACTGTCTGTGGAACACTGTGCGCGGAACACTGTCTGTGGAACACTGTGCGCAGAACACTGTGCGCGGAACACTGTCTGTGGAACACTGTCTGTGGAACAATGTCTGTGGAACACTGTCTAAGGAACATCCACATGTCTTGAGTGCCTTGGGAGCTACCTGGAAGCTGCCAGACATAGCCAAAAAGTGAAGTAGCCTGCAAAAAAAGGGACTAGCCTAACCCATAAGGACCACATAGATTAGGTTTGTGTGCAATGATGATGATTATGATGATGACGATGATTACATTTTTCCTTGTGCCCTACTGGAATTCAATTGTGCCCTCGGCCTGATCTAGTCAAGGGGGACATATAAACATCACACTGGTTATTGGGGGGGTCTATGGCACATCTTTTTTTTTTGCTTTGACAAGTGCTTTCTGGGTGGAAAGGGTGCTTTGACGGTGCCAAACACAATGGTCAAACACTGCTAATTTAGGGGGGCCTTCGGCACCCTTATATAAGGCTTGAAAAGGTGCTTTCCGGGTGGAAAGAGTGCTTTAATGGTGCCAAACACAATGGTCAAACACTGCTAATTTAGGGGGGTCTTCGGCACCCTTTTATAAGGCTTGAAGGGTGCTTTCCGGGTGAAAAGAGTGCTGTAATGGTGCCAAATACATTGGTGCCAAGCACTGCTAATTTAGGGGGTCTTAAGCACCCTGTTATAAGGCTTGGAAGGGTGCTTTCTGGGTGGAAAGAGTGCTTTAAAGGTGCCAAACACTGCTAATTTAGGGGATCTTCAGCACCCTTTTATAAGGCTTTAAAGGTGCTTTCTGGGTGGAAAGAGTGCTTTGATGGTGCTGAACACATGATTGCCAAACACTTCTAATTTAGGGGGGTCTTCGTCATCCTTTTATAAGGCTTTCAAGGTGCCTTCTGGATGGAAAAGGTGCTTTAATGGTGCCAAACACATTGGTCAAACGCTGCTAATTTAGGGGGTCCTCGGTACCCTTGTATAAGGCTTGCAAAGGTGCTTGCCGGGTGGAAAGAGTGCTTTAATGGTGCCAAGCACATTGGTGCTAAGCACTGCGTATTTAGGGGACTCTTCGGCACCCTTTTATAAGGCTTGAAGGGTGCTTTCCGGGTGAAAAGAGTGCTGTAATGGTGCCAAATACATTGGTGCCAAACACTGCTAATTTAGGGGGTCTTAAGCACTCTTTTAACAGGCTTGAAGCAACCTTTCCACCAGGGTGCTTTCACTGGGTGGAAAGGTTGCTTTGCCGGTACCAAAAAGGGTGCCTAAACACCGCCAATTTAACAGGACATGTGAGCATCACGAATCATTTATTGGGCAAGGGACCCCCCAAAGGAAGCAGGGCATGTGAACATCACAACACATTTATAGGCAAGGGACCCCCCAAAGGAAGCAGCGCATGTGAACATCACGAAACATTTATAGGCAAGGGACCAACTAAAGGAAGCTGCGCATGTGAAAATCACGAAACATTTAATAGGCAAGGGACTAACCAAGGGAAGCTGTGCATCGGAACCGAAAGTGACCTCCTTCCAAGATCCCCTCTCTCGGTTGAACATCCAAGTGTCTTGAGAGGTGCTTCTACTCATCTTCCCATCAGCTCCAGCCTATATATATAGATGAGTATGTTACAGTCCAGGGGTAGTGTCTAATACAGTCCAGAGTTAGCTGATGAACCATGTAACAAACCATGTAGCAAACCATGTAACAAACCATGTAAAAATCCCCTCTCTTTGTTGAACATCGAAATGTCTTGAAAGGTGCTTCAACTCATCTTCCCATCAGCTCCAGCCTGTGCAAGACAAAATCAGGTGAATAAATAAATGTTACGCCTTATCACTAGGCGTGAGGTTGAGAAGGCTATCCCGCTTGCTTGCACTGGGGCCAACCACCAAGCAAGACAGAATCAGTTAAATAAACAAATACATGTTCCGCCTTATGAAAAGGTGTCATGAGAGGTGCTTCTGCTCATCTTCCCATCAGCTCCAGCCTGTGCATGTAGATTTGTATGTTACAGTCCAGGGGTAGCGTTTGTAACAGTAGATCCCTGCTTTCAGACCCAGATCGCTACCAGTACCCAGAACCCGAATCGGCACAATACACTACCAGGTTCCCACTTTCTGAACTGAAAAATAATCTCTGCTGTGTCAACAAAATTGAAAATTGAAAATTAGTACGAGATGCTACAGGACGTGAGATTGAGGGAACCCTCCCATGTAAATAATAATAATAATAATAATAATAATAATAATAATAATAATAATAGATAATAATAATAATAATAATAATAGATAATAATAATAATAATAATAATAATAATAATAATAATAATAATAATAATAATAATAATAATAATAATAACAATAATAAGAATAAGAATACTAATAATTATTATAATAGTAATAATAGTAATAATAATAATAATAATAATAATAATAATAATAATAATAACAATAATAACAATAATAACAATAATAATAATAATAATAATAATAATAATAATAATAATAATGATAATGATAATAATAATAATAATAATAATAATAATAAGAATAATAATAATAAAACAAAATGCATTGTACATACTGGAGAATGGCTGCCATGTTTTTTTTTTGGTTTCGCAGACCCTCTGCGCCTGACAACCGCACGGATGTGTCAACAATCCCTTGAAGATCCTTTTTGCAGGGTGGAGCCCCCTAAGTCACCCTGTCGTCAGTTTGACCGACCGTCCGTCCAACCGCTAGAAACCCTGGCCCTAACTGGCCCCTGGTCCTGTCATATATCCTGGCTTCAGTCTTGCTGCCAACTTACATTACCACAGTGCATCTGCTGCTCCTGTTACAGCCCTAAGATGATCAAACATCCGCCTCATAAACTTTCCCCAGCAAGCTTGCACGAGCTAGGACTTGTTTTGTTCGGCCCCATTAAATTGTATGCAAGCAAACACCGGAAGTGTGATCAAGTACTTTACGAAAAATTCAACTTCGCACTTGAAGGAACTATGTGCCCCCCATGTACTCATCTCGCACCCCAGACTCACCCATGACTTTCACTGTTTGTTTTAGTGTACCGCCCCCCAAAAGCGTATCCTCCTGCCAGGGCTGCAGTCAAGCCATTATCACGACACTCCACGCTCGAACAGACCCCCCACTCTTTCACCCCGCTCCCACACCCCCACCCTACCAGACACAGCATACACCCACACAAATGATAACACACCCTTACAGAGAACCTCATCCCCCCCCTTCCCTAACCCCCCGACCCTCCCCCGTCTCTCCCTTTTCCCCTCTAACAATTGAAGTACACATGTGCCCATTACTCATCTAGCACCGATCCATGACTTTAACTTCTGTTTTCAGTGTAACCGCCAAACAAAAGAGCGTCATCCTCATGCCAGGCTGGCAAGGCAGCCATTACTCATCTCACGCTTAATGACTCTAACTTACAGTTTCAGTGTAACCGCCAAACAAAAGAGCGTCCTCCTCATGCCAGGCTGGCAAGGCAGCCATTACTCATCTCACGCTTAATGACTCTAACTTACAGTTTCAGTGTAACCGCCAAACAAAAGAGCGTTCTCCTCATGCCAGGCTGGCAAGGCATCCATTACTCATCTCACGCTTAATGACTCTAACTTACAGTTTCAGTGTAACCGCCAAACAAAAGAGCGTCATCCTCATGCCAGGCTGGCAAGGCAGCCATTACTCATCTCACGCTTAATGACTCTAACTTACAGTTTCAGTGTAACCGCCAAACAAAAGAGCGTCATCCTCATGCCAGGCTGGCAAGGCAGCCATGGCATGCCCACTGCGAGGGAGTCCAGGCTGCTCATCCAGGTCTCTGGCAACTTCCTGGAAAGGTTTAGGGGGTCTAGGTTTTAGGTTATAGGTTGCAGGGTTCAGGGTTTTGGATCTAGGTTGGTTCCGGGTTAAGGTAAGCGTGGGATGACTTAAATGGGGGCTAACTTCCCCTATAAACAGAAACACATTGGCACACAGTCATACATGTATCACAGGCCTGTCAAAGAAACACTCAAACACACACGGTCAAATCAGAAGGACTCATAACTAGGGAAAGGCAAGTTACATTAGTATTAGAAAAACTAACAAAAACACACACAGTCAAATTAGAAGGACACATAACTAACAAAACTAACAAAAACACACACGGTCAAATTAGAAGGACACATAACTAACAAAACTAACAAAAACACACACAGTCAAATTAGAAGGACACATAACTAACAAAACTAACAAAAACACACACAGTTAAATTAGAAGGACACATAACTAACAAAACTAACAAAAACACACACAGTCAAATTAGAAGGACACATAACTAACAAAAACACACACAGTCAAATTAGAAGGACACATAACTAACAAAAACACACACAGTCAAATTAGAAGGACACATAACTAACAAAACTAACAAAAACACACACAGTCAAATTAGAAGGACACATAACTAACAAAAACACACACAGTCAAATTAGAAGGACACATAACTAGGGAAAGGCAACTTATATTAGTGTTAGAAAAACTAATATTAACTAATTTTATTATAGAGTCACAATGATATTAGTTTTTCAAATAAATTCGACATTCTGGTGAGAGGACTCGTCCGACTAATATTATATAATAGTATATAATATTTTGTATTCACTAATATTATATAACATAGCCGACCCCTACACATAACCATACTGATGCTCACAGGCAGCTATATCAAACAGGCAAAGTAACAGAAGGGAGACCAGGCCAGGGCACTACATTTTGTCAAATTGGTTCGCGCATAATGCGCACAATCGTCAAATTAGTCAGCGCTTTGTAGTGCAAAAAGGGCAAAAATTGCGTGCTGCGCCCACAGGGTGTTGGTGTTGGTGTTGGTGTTGGTGTTGGTGTTGGTGTTGGTGTTGGTGTTGGTGTTGGTGTTGGTGTTGGTGTTGGTGTTGGTGTTGGTGTTGGTGTTGGTGTTGGTATTAAGTTGGTGTTGGTGTTGGTGTTGGTGTCGATGTTGGTGTTGGTGTTGGTGTTGGTGATGGTGTTGGTGTTGGTGTTGGTGTTGGGTTGGTTGTTTGGTGTGGTGTTGGTTTATTTGGTGTTGGTTGTGTTGGTGTTAAAGTTGGTGTTTGTTGGTGTTGGTGTTGGTGTTGGTTTTAAAGTTGGTGTTGGTGTTGGTGTTGGTGTTGGTGTTGGTGTTGGTGTTGGTGTTGGTGTTGGTGTTGGTGTTGGTGTTGGTGTTGGTGTTGGTGTTGGTGTTGGTGTTGGTGGCGATTTATCATACAAGATTGTACCATATTTTGTACAATAAATATATATGCACTATTATATATCGTGCAATATCATACGGTATATTGTACAACATGTATTGATATATTAACCGATATTGCACATTATATCGTGCGATATCATATGGTCTATCGTACAACACATATACTGAGTTATTATATTACATGATATCTTGCAATATATCGTGCGATATCAGTTTATGCAGGGGTATATCGTACAATAAATACTGATTTATTATAGGATATCGAGTGGGGGGGGGGGGGGGGGGGGCAAGGAAAAACTATTTTACCACATCATCGATATCGGTAGAGAACCGCGAGCACATCTTGATACCGTCGAGATCGTGTCGATACACCCAGGGGGGGCCGAGATAAGGGGGGGAAGGGGGGGGGGGGGGGGGGGGGGGGGGGGGGGGGGGGTCCAACTTTGTACTTTTGTAACTTCCTTGCCAGTGCGATGTTTTGAGCGTGAGGTACACCATTGAGAAGGGCTCAACGAGACTAGTACAAATCTGCAGTCGGTAGTCGGTTACACACAGGGTGTAATTGGTGGATGTCCTGGAAGGTACATCCAGGGTGGACACCATGCTGGACATCACCCAGACCTTATCGCCCAGCTTTGCACGGGCGTGAGTCAAAGAAGCCAGTAAGATGCGCGTTCTGAATTCTGGTCCCCAACGAGGTCCTTAAAGCAGTCAACCCTGGGGTCGAGACCCCCCCCCCCCCCCCCCCCCCCCCCCCCCACACACACACCACACCTGAGCGGACCCTCAGGCTCCAGAATACAGGTTGAGGCAATTAAACCATGATAAGGATGATGATGATGATGATGATGATGATGATGATGATGATGATGATGATGATGATGATGATGATGATGATGATGATGATGATGATGATGATAATGATAGATAGACAGATAGGTAACGTCTTCAGTCTTTTTCATACTCGGGTGATCTGCTCCTAGGGTGCAGACTACAGAGCGCCCAAGAAAGTTGTATAAAGACTAAAAACTGTAAAACTTTTTTCAAACTTAATATTTTTATATTTTGGTTGTATGGTTGGAAAGGCCTTGACAAGCTGTTGCTCATGGACTTTTACTCTTTTCGCTACGTACGAATGCCTGCTTGTCCGCACCACAAGCACTCATACCTTGCATGCACACACACACACACAAGCACACAAACACACATACATTGCATGCATGCACACACACGCACACATACAAACACACATACCTTGCATGCAATTTCAATCATAGCAGAGGCCGTGGATGCTGATCGAGCCATCGACAAGGTTCTCTCAGATAGTATATGCGTGCGTGCTTGCTTTCGCTGAGTAAGATTAGAAAACGCCACACGACGATGCAAGCAAAGCGATGCCATGGAACCTTCGGTCCGTGGCGTGTCCGAGGTTCTAAACGAGTGGAGCACGGTTCTTGGACTGACCTCGGACGCGTTCGCGGACGTTGCAGTCGGTTGAGGTCAGGGGGCCCTGGGGGGGGCCCTGGTTGAGGTCGTGTCACCCAGATGGCTAATAAGGGGGGTCCGGTCCGGTGGGTCCGGTCGAGGGGTCCGGCCGGAACTGGCAGGTGCAGGTCCTCTGGGTGCAGGTCGGTGCAGGTCCCTGGTGCAGGCCCCTCTGGTGCAGGTGTCTCTAGCATAGGGTCTCTAGCATAGGGTCTGTGGTCGGGTACGGTTGGCCCGATTGTAGTCCTGTCGGGACCATACCGTAACCGACAGGCGCATCCACCCGTTAAATAAACAAAAAGAAGAAGAAGAAGACAAGTTATAAGAGCATGTCGCAAGCGACACGGAAAAAAGCTTTAGCAGTTACCGGCAGGGAGTTTCGAAAGTAGTGGAGAAAGTAGCTAGTAGTAGCCGAATAAAGCTACAAAACATTGAACAACTTTTGCGAAGAATATTGACCGATGCGATGCTGATAACTCTAGTCATGCGCACTCCAACTATGAACCCAATGTTTGGGTGCGGAGGTGCCCGGGATCGTTCAAACGCCTGGACAGACGGAGAGACGGAGAACGGAGAGAGACACGGGGGGAAAGGCTTCAGATCCAGTGGGGGTTCAGAGGTGGCTTAAGCGAGACTCCGTCCGGCGTGCGTTAGTTTATTTATCGCTGGGTTCATGGCCGGCGTTGTTTTATTTGTGGTCGATCTGGCTGGGTGGCTGGGTGCTTGTTTTATTGTTTTATGTGTGGTGGGTGGGGGCCGCGAATTCGGCACAGTTCCACGTCAGGGTCCAGGTTGGGTTTTTTTGTCGGTCTGGGTTGCTAGCAACGTTGACAGCAACGTTGCTGTCGCAATCTGTCGTTTCTTTTATTGTAACTTGTTTTGGAAAGTGGCCCGTGTTGTTTTTCGCCACGCCGACGTGCTTTCATATTTTTGTTCATGATAAAATCCAGCGTTTCATCAGCCCGCTCCGCTCAGAAATTCGTGCCCACGCCTGCGCGATCTAGAAGCCTGCTTCGCCCTATTACCCCGAGATCATCTGTTCTCGCCATGTCGACCATCGGACAGCCCATCGATTGCAAAGCTGCTATTGCTTGGGCAGCTAAGCAGCCTCTGGAGGTTCGCACTGTGACCGTTGCTCCACCTCAGGCGGGCGAGGTTCGCCTGAAGATTGTCGCGACTGCTCTATGCCACACGGTAATAACCATTGCAGAACGGCATCTTGGCCGCTGGAGTGCCTGATGGCCTAGCGATGGCACGAAAACTGATTCTGCTAGGGTACTGTCTCGATTTTCCCCTCATGCGTTAGTGCTGCCCAATGCTAACTGATGTTCTGAAGATATTGATGTGCTCATACCATTATCAGGATTTTGTCTGCAGGACGCCTACACCTTGGACGGTCTTGATCCCGAGGTATGTAGTCTGCTGCTGTCAATATGATTACAATCCTGGGATAGCCAGGATCACTGAAATAGGCATGTATGTGCATTGCAGTCCAGGGTTAGGCCAAATAGGCTGAAGATACTTGCCCAACTGTGATTGGAAGGGCATAAAAAGAAAAAGCATTGATGAGCTGAACCTCAAACAATCATTTACCGTTTTGCTGCTGTCAATAGGATTACAATGCTGGGATAGCCAGAATCACTGCAATAGGCATATGCCTGCATGTGCACAATACATCTGACTGCACAAAAAATAAAAACCCTGCTTACACAAAGTTAAACACATCAATTTAATGGTGACCACACCCCTACCCACAAAATAAAAAGCTCAGATATGGGATGCGCTCGACCACTGTTTTTCTTTTCCGCTACCAGCACCAGCTTCTAGGCAGCTCCCTGAGACTGTCACTGGGCCAAACACAAAGATTCCATGAGCACTGGAAAGCTGACAATATCAGCTTCCAAGTGCCTAGGTTGTTCAAGGTTTGGATGAAGAGAGGGCCCATGGAGCTGCTTAGAAGCTGCTGCTCGCAGCTGAAAAGGAAAACTGTGTGCTCGACATAGATATTAAATGGAGAGTAGAAGCAAGGACCAGCTTTGCAAACCTGG
>JACBWV010000610.1:135782445-135879945 GCA_013435795.1 Chlamydomonas sp. ICE-L | reverse complement strand
GCCATCCAGGCAGCTTGCTAGCTACGCATTCATCTAGCTATTCATGTTGCTAGGATAGGCAGCATGCACTATACGATGGCCTACCTCTCCATCCCAAGAACGGATGCGAAGAATGCTTGCACAAATATTGACAATCGGAATCTGTTGCGAGCAAGCACAAACTAGCAGCAGCATGCCCAGGAGAGCTGTTGGGTGCGTATGATAGTAGGGTGGGAGCATGCATAAATAACGGTTTGGTTGGATGTAGGCCCCTAGGTGAGGTAGGATGTATATAATCGGGGGTTGAGGTGGGTAGAAGCTGGCTGCATGGAAGTAAGCTGGCTGGATCGAACCTAGGCATGGGAATGGGAGAAGGAGACGAGTGAAGAAGTAAGGCCCAGATGGATATCGGCAGAAGCAAGGCTATCGTCGAATGATGGCGACAGGAGACTCTGTTTTTGTCGAACTCTCTCAGGCCGCGCCACCTGCGGTCGTTGATAGGTCGCTTGTTGTCACTCCTTTGACTAAGTCAATTGCCTGGCCGGTCAATCCGTCTCACTCCTTTCCTGTTTTCTCCCTCGCTACTGCACGCCTTGGCCTCTCCTTCGATGGATCCTTCTTCTATTCGGATGGATCGGATCATATCAGGATGAATAGGATTAAATCAGGATGAATTGGATCATACTCAAGGACTATTATACATAGAAAACAAACCATAATTGAGACCGAATACAACGTAATTATATTCTGGTTAGTACTTGGTTCAATTTATTTGGACCCCAAATCTGAAGGTGACGATACTTCGATATAAAAGTTGTTTTTGTTCTTTAAAATGTAATGGAAATCTTGCAGCCTGTGCAATTTTTTCACCTGAGTACCGGTATCTGGCATGCTGAAATTGTCGATACCGGTACCCAACCTAAAGTTCAAATTCCTTGTTTTAATTACTTCACCAAACTTCTAAGGATGAGGAGACTGCGAGAATATGAAGACCCGCTGACTCTGGAGTAAAAACAAATGTTGACCTATAATGCCAAAAAACTAAGGAGGACCGCCCCCCCCCCCCCCCCCCCCCCCCCCCCCCCCCTCCCCCCCCCCCCAAATACCCACCCACCCATACCCACCCATACCACCCATTCCCACCCACTGACCCATCCATAGTATCCAAACACCCCTCCATACCGCCTATTCATCCATCGGTACCACCCATCCTCACCACCCATACACACCCAGCCATACCCACCCATATTATCTACCCATTCAGCCACCCATAAACCCTACCTGGGTCTGAAGTGGTGCCAATGCACTGTCATTGTGGCCTTGTCTACAAAATCTCAATTGTGTTCTGAGAATCAGGGTACTTCAAATGGCCAAATTGGCCAGCGCTTTAGCGCACTTGAAACAAGAAAACTGCGCTTTCTAGTGCAAAAAGCGCAAAAATTACTTGCTGCGCCCACAAGGGGTTGCAAAAAACTGCGCTTAAAGCGCAGAGGGGGTCAAAAAGTCAGCGCTCAAAAGCGCAAAAGCGCGCGCTTTGAATTACCCTGCTGAGAATGACATTTGGAGGACCGAGTGAAAAAATATAGCAAACAAACTGAGGAGGGCTGACCCCCTCTCCCCCCCCCCCCCCCCCCCCCCAAATTAGGCTCTCAGAATGACCTGAAACTTAGCTCAAGACATAGCCACGTACCATGCCATTATAGCCCCATTCTCAGAAACAATCGATCGGCATTAGTAAAAAATTGGAGGCCTGGACGCCTCCTGCCTGACGTGATAAAGGCAACACCTCGAAGCGCTACTATGGAAGTGGCAGGGAGGTAGGGATGAGGAATCTACCTAGAAGCCGTCGACTTCCAACCTACCGGTGAGTTGACCGGTGTGGTCTTTCGGATTCGGATTCGGCCGTGTCGCGCGCGCATGTGATGGCTCATTTGCAGGGAATTGCAGCTCGGTGAGCAAAGTCCGCGTTTGTTTGCTCTGCTATCAACACTCTTGTACCTGAATTCATAGATCATAGCCCCTGATGCTAGCGTAATACAACGCACCATCTAGAGTTCCCCACTGTTTTGGCGAAAAGTGTTACCATCGAACTGCGTATGAGAGGGTCAGCGGGCAGCCCGAATATCGCCACCCTGATAAAACTCGACCCTCTAGTCACAACACCAACCGCAGTTTCACGTCACGTAGAGCGTAGACACCGTCGCTGAGCCAGCTGGGGTGACCCCACCAGCCCAACGGACTTGGACGTGGGCCTAAGCAACCGAAGTCGTCGCTTTTCACACGTCCACCGGTATAATGGGCGAGCTGTCGGCGTTCCCAACGTAAGTGGCATGATGGAGATGGCATTGTATGCTCTTTTGCTTGTACATGCGTATTGTCATAGCATGAGGATGGCACTGCATGCTCTCATGCATGTACATTCGTATTGCCATGATGGAGATGGCATTGCATGCTCTGTTGCTTGAACAGACGTATTTTCATAGCATGGGGATGGCATTGCATGCTATGTTGCATGTGCATTCGTATTGCCATGATGGAGATGGCTTTGCATGCTCTGTTGCTTGTGCAGACGTATTGTCATAGCATGGGGAGGCTCGATGCCTCGATCAACAAGCTTGTGAACTTTCTCTTGTGTGTGCACACGTATTCCCACTGTGGGTGCATGTTGTGTAGCCTATCAGACGAGCATCCAATCTGTTAAAATGGATGTTTGTGTATGGTACAGTTCAGGGTTCAGCCTCATTGGCTCAATGGGCTTGTCTCATGGTGAGCATTCACTATTTCCTCAGTAGGAACCATCACAGCAAATTTGGGGGTCTTCGGCACCCTTTTCTGCACCCCTGCGGCGCCCCTCTCACCCATAATGCGCTCTTTCATGCCAAATAAATGCATGTGGAAGACCCCCAAATAAGCAGTGAATCCCAGTGAACCAGCATGGCACCCACGGAGGGAACAGTGGTAGCTCACCATGTGGAAATGAGTCATGTGTCATGTGTCTTGTGTCATGTACTCATGTGCCACTTGTCATGTGTCATGTGTAATGTACTCATGTGTAATGTACTAATGTGCCATGTGCCACTTATCATGAAATCATGTTTCATGTGGCATGTGCCGTGTGTCACTTGTCATGTTTCATGTGGCATGTGCCATTTGCCACTTATCGTGAACTCATGTTTCATGTGGCATGTGCCATGTGTCACTTGTCATGTTTCATGTGGCATGTGCCATGTGCCACTTATCGTGAACTCATGTTTCATGTGGCATGTGCCATGTGTCACTTGTCATGTGTCATGTTTCATGTGCCATGTGCCACTTATCATGAACTCATGTTTCATGTGGCATGTGCCATGTGCCACTTATCATGAACTCATGTTTCATGTGGCATGTGCCATGTATCACTTGTCACGTTTCATGTGGCATGTGCCATGTTTCACTTGTCATGTGACATGTACTCATGTGTCATGTACTCATGTGTCATGGACTCATGTGTCATGCAGTCATGGACTCATGTGTCATGTACTCATGTGTCATGGACTCATGTGTCATGGAGTCATGTACTAATGTGTTATGGACCCATGTGTCATGGAGTCATGGACTCATTTGTCATGTACTCATGTGTCATGTACTCATGTGTCATGGACTCATGTGTCATGGGCTCATGTGTCATGGACTCATGTGTCATGGACTCATGTGTCATGGACTCATGTGTCATGTACTCATGTGTCATGGACTCATGTGTCATGGACTCATGTGTCATGGACTCATGTGTCATGGACTCATGTGTCATGGACTCATGTGTCATGGACTCATGTGTCATGGACTCATGTGTCATGGACTCATTTGTCATGTACTCATGTGTCATGGACTCATGTGTCATGGACTCATGTGTCATGTACTCATGTGTCATGTACTCATGTGTCATGGACTCATGTGTCATGGGCTCATGTGTCATGGGCTCATGTGTCATGGACTCATGTGTCATAGGCTCATGTGTCATGGGCTCATGTGTCATGGACTCATGTGTCATGGACTCATGTGTCATGTACTCATGTGTCATGTACTCATGTGTCATGGACTCATGTGTCATGGACTCATGTGTCATGTACTCATGTTCCATGTGCTATGTGCCACTTGTCATGTGTCATGTACTCATGTGTCATGGACTCATGTGTCATGGACTCATGTGTCATGTACTCATGTGTCATGTACTCATGTGTCATGTACTCATGTGTCATGGACTCATGTGTCATGGACTCATGTGTCATGGACACATGTGTCATGGACTCATGTGTCATGTACTCATGTTCCATGTGCCATGTGCTACTTGTCATGTGTCATGTACTCATGTGCCATATGTCATGTATTGTGTGTATTGACCCCATTGATCTTACCTTCTCCAATTCTATGTATTTTGCGACGGACTGGGGTGCCATTTCTGACTTATTTCACAGATCCATGCGTAGCCATGCAGTGATGGAATGGTGGCGAGTCGTCGGAAATAAAAGTTGCAACCTTACCTTTTTCTTGAACTTGTTCCTGGTATCATGGCTCCATAATTTAGTATGGAGGCTCGCAGACCAGGCAGTGGCATAATCATTTGTGTTTTGTTTAACTTATCTTCGTCTTTAGCTTGATCCTGCCTGCATATATCCATCATTGAGTAAGGCTGCTCGCCGTCTCCGGCAGTGCCATCATCCGTTTTTGTTTTGTTTAACTTACCTTTTCCAATGCGTCGGACTGGGGTGCCATTTCTGACTTGTTTAGCCAGATCCATGCGTAGCCATGCAGCGATGGAACGGCGGCCTGTTGTCAAAAAAAACAAAAGTGGCACTCTTGTCTTCTTCTTGAACATGATCCTGCTTACATAGCTCCATCATTTAAAAGGCTGCTCGCCGTCTTCGGCAGTGGCATAATCATTTGTTTGCTTGTTTAACTTACCTTCTTCTTGAACTTGATCCTTGTTACATGACTCCATCATTTAAAAAGGCTGCTTGCCGTCTCCGGCAGTGGCATAATCATTTGTTTGCTTGTTTAACTTACCTTCTTCTTGAACTTGATCCTTGTTACATGACTCCATCATTTAAAAAAGCTGCTCGCCGTCTCCGGCTGTGCCATAACCAGCTTTTGTTTTGCTTAACTTACCTTCTTCTTGGGGTTGGTCCTTGTTACATGGCTCCATCATTGCATAAGGCTGCTCGCCATCTCCGGCCATGCCATCATCCGTTTTTGATTTGTTTAATTTAACTTCTTCTTGAACTTGATCCTGCTTACATGGCTCTATCCTTTAAGGTTGTTCACCGTCTCCGGCAATGACAAACTCATTTTTATTTTATTTAACTTCCCTTCTTCTTGAGGTTGAACCTGGTATCATGGCTCTATCCTTTAAGGCTTCTCCCTGTCTCCGGCAATGACATATTCAGTTTTTTTGTTGTTTAACTTCCCCTCTTCTTGAACTTGATCCTGTTACATGGCCCTATCCTTTAAGGCTGCTCGCTGTGTCCGGCAATGACATAATCATTTTTTGTTTTATTTAACTTCCCTTCTTCTTGTCTTGATCCTGCCTACATGGCTTCATCATTTAGTAAGGCTGCTCGCCGTCTCTGGCAGTGCCATCATCCGTTTTTGTTTTGTTTAGCTTACCTGCTTTAACTTGATCCTGGTATCATGGCTCTATCCTTTAAGGCTGCTCGCCGTCTACTGCAGTGACATAATCACTTTTTATTTTTTACTTATCGTCTTCTTGAACTTGATCCTGCTTAAATAGCTCCATCATTTAACATGGCTGCTCGCCGTCTCCAGCAGTGGCATACTCATTTTTTGATTTGTTGAACGTACCTTCTTCATGAACTTGATTCTGGTATCATGGCTCTATCCTTTAAGGCTGCTCGCCGTCTCCAGCAGTGCCATAACCAGTTTTTGTTTTGTTTAACTTCCCTTCTCTTGAACTTGATCCTTGTATCATGGCTTTATCCTTTAATAAGGCTGCTTGCCGTCTCCGGCAGTGCCAGAACCAGTTTTTGTTTTGTTTAACTTCCCTTCTTCTTGAGGTTGATCCTAGTATCATGGCTCCATCACTTCTGGCTGCATGCAGTCTCCGGCAGTGACATCATCAGTTTTCGATTTGTTTAACTTACCTCCTTCAATGCTCTGTAGAGTGCGACGCTGGCATCATTATGTGCCGTGGACAATGCTGGCGCTTTGCATAGTAATTATTCTTGGCCTTGGAATGTGGTGAGTGCCAACAATACGATCGATTGTTTAATTAAGCGATGCATGGATATCAGGGTAATTCAAAGCTCGCGCTTTTGCGCTTTTGAGCGCTGACTTTTTGACCCCCTCTGCGCTTTAAGCGCAGTTTTTTGCAACCCCCTGTGGGCGCAGCAAGCAATTTTTGCGCTTTTTGCACTACAAAGCGCAGTTTTTTTTGTTTTCAAGTGCGCTAAAGCGCTGGCCAATTTGGCCATTTGAAGTACCCTGATAGATATGCGCGGGTATGTATGGATATGTGTGGGTATGTGTAGATATGTGTGGGTATGTGTGTGCGGGTGTGGACAGAGGGATGATAGACCATGAAACATAAAATAGTTTAAGATACAAAATACATGAAATACAAGAAATAAAATATAAACAGCAACAAACAACGTTTCCGTTTGCAGGGCCTCCTCCAGCCAATGCACCTTATACCACTAGATAGGCTTCTTCCTTGTATTCTAATATTATATAATTAGGATTGTGGTGAAGTAGTTGTGTTTCTAGTAAACATACTTCCTTTGCATTCAGACGGCGAACAACCTGGAGCATGATAGACCATGAAATAAAATAATACGGAAAATAAAATAAATACAATAAAAATAAAAACAATTTGTCAGTTTGCAGGGCCTCCTCCAGCCATGGCGCCTTGCACCAGTCAGACCTCTTCCTATAATTATTTACTTAGGAGTGTGTTGTAGTAGTAGTGTTTCTAGTGAGCATGCTCACTTTGTATGCTGGCGGCTAGCAACCTGGAGCATGATAGACCATGAAATACAATAATACGTAAATTAAAATAAATAAAATAAAATAAAAACAATTTGTCAGTTTGCAGGGCCTCCTCCAGCCATGGCACCTTGCACCATTCAGACCTCTTCCCATAATTCTAGACTTAGTAATGTAGTGTAGTGGTAGTGGTTCTAGTGAGCATGCTTACTTTGTATGCTGGCGGCTAGCAACCTGGAGCATGAAAAACCATGAAATATAATAATGTAAACAATATAAATAAGATAATTTAAATAATATAAATAAGATAAATGAGATATGAGATATATAAAATAAAATAAAATAAAAACAACGAACAATTTGTCCGTTTGCAGGGCCTCCTCCAGCCATGGCGCCTTGGAACAGTCAGACCTCTTTCTTTCATACCTGGGCCTTAGCATGCATGCGCGCTTCATTCACTACAGCAAGGTGGCCGTCATCACCATAGCTGTCTTCTATGCGGTGTTGGTAAGTGGTGGTGTGTATGTCATGATAAGTTGGCAGTGATCACAGTAGCGGACTTCTATGCCGTGCTGGTACGTGGTGGTGTGTGTGGTATGTCGTGGTATGTGAAGTTGGTGCTAGTGACGAATCAGAATTCATTCACTACAGCAAGGTGGCAGTCATCACCATAATAGAAGTCTTCTATGCGGTGTTGGTTTGTGGTATTGTGTGCAGTTTATTATAATATGTGAACTTGGTGCTAGTGACGAATCAGAATTCATTCACTACAGCAAGGTGGCAGTCATCACCATAATAGAAGTCTTCTATGCGGTGTTGGTTTGTGGTATTGTATGCATTTTATTATAATATGTGAACTTGGTGCTAGTGACGAATCAGAATTCATTCACTACAGCAAGGTGGCAGTCATTCACCAATAATAGAATTCCTTTTTATGCGGTGTGGTTGTTGGTATGTGTTCATTTATTATATCTGTGGCAACTTGGTGCTAGGTGACGAATCAGAATTCATTCACGTACGAGCAAGGTGGCAGTTCTCCAATCACCATAATCAGACGTTCTTCTATGCGGTTGGTTTTGTGGTGGGTGGCAGTTTATTATATCTGTTGAACTTGGTGCTAGTGGCGAATCAGAATTCATTCACTACAGCAAGGTGGCAGTCATCACCATAATAGAAGTCTTCTATGCGGTGTTGGTTTGTGGTATTGTGTGCATTTTATTATAATATGTGAACTTGGTGCTAGTGACGAATCAGAATTCATTCACTACAGCAAGGTGGCAGTCATCACCATAATAGAGTCCCTTTCTATGTTCCGGTGGTTTTGGTTTGTGGTTTGTTGTTGCCAGTTATTATAATAATGTAGAACTTGGTGGCTAGTGACGAATCATAATTCGTCCCTCCCGCAAAGGTGGCAGTCATCACCATAATAGAAGTCTTCTATGCGGAGTTGGTTTGTGGTATTGTGTGCATTTTATTATAATATGTGAACTTGGTGCTAGTGACGAATCAGAATTCATTCACTACAGCAAGGTGGCAGTCATCACCATAATAGAAGTCTTCTATGCGGTGTTGGTTTGTGGTATTGTGTGCAGTTTATTATAATATGTGAACTTGGTGCTAGTGACGAATCAGAATTCATTCACTACAGCAAGGTGGCAGTCATCACCATAATAGAAGTCTTCTATGCGGTGTTGGTTTGTGGTATTGTGTGCAGTTTATTATAATATGTGAACTTGGTGCTAGTGACGAATCAGAATTCCATGCACTTACAGCAAGGTGGCAGTCATCACCATAGTAGAAGTCTTCTACTGCGGTTGTTGGTTTGTGGTATTGTGTGCAGTTTATTATAATATGTGAACTTGGTGCTAGTGACGAATCAGAATTCATTCACTAAAGCAAGGTGGCAGTCATCACCATAATAGAAGTCTTCTATGCGGTGTGTGTGTATGTGTGTGTGTGCGTGTGTGTGTGTGTGGGGGGGGGGGGGGGGGGGGGGGGGGGGGGGGGGGGGGGGGGGGGCACCTGTGTGTGCGTGTGATGGTGGGGAGATGCCAGTGTGTGCGTGTGTTGGTGGGTGGGTGACAATGAAGAGGAGGCCATAAGGCATTCCCACGGGAGGGTTAGAGAAAGTGCCTTTAATGTAGTTAGCTAACTCTGGATTGTAACTTACTTCCCTCTATCCCCCGATCAATCTACTTATCTACCAACATACTTATCTATCTATCTAACTATCTAGCAATCAATCAATCAATCTATCTATCTATCTATCTATCTATCTATCTATCTATCTATCTAGCAATCAATCAATCTATCTATCTATCTATCTAGCAATCAATCTATCTATCTATCTATCTATCTATCTATCTAGCAATCAATCAATCTGTCTATCTATCTATCTATCTATCTATCTATCTATCTATCTATCTATCTATCTATCTATCTAGCAATCAATCTATCTATCTATCTATCTATCTATCACACTACAGCAAAGTGGCAGTGATCACAGTAGCAGTCTTACATACCGTGTTGGTACGTGGTGGTGTGTGCAGTTTATTATGATATGTGAACTTGGTACTAGTGACAGCTCATAATTCATTCACTAAAGCAAGGTGGCCGTCATCGCAATAGCAGTCTTCTATGTGATGCTGGTACATAGTGGTGTGTGTGGTTTGTCGAGGTATGTGAACTTGGTGCTAGTGACAAATCAGAATTCATTCACTAAAGCATGGTGGCAGTGATCACTGTAGCGGTCTTCTATGCCGTTGTGACATGTGGTGGTGTGTGTGGTATGTTGTGGTATGCGGAGTTGGTGGGAGAGGCGAATCATAATTCATTCACTACAGCAAGGTGGCCGTCATCGCAATAGCGATCTTCTATGTGATGCTGGTACACAGTGGTTTGTGTGGTATGTCGTGGTATGAAAGTTGGTGCTAGAGACGAATCAGAATGCATTCACTACAGCAAGGTGGCCGTCGTCGCAAAAGCGATCTTCTATGTGATGCTGGTACATAGTGGTTTGTGTGGTTTGTCGTGGTATGAAAGTTGGTGCGAGAGACAAATTACAGTTTTTTTCACTACAGCAAGTTGTCTGTCACCACAGTAGTGGTCTTATATGTCGTTTAGGTGCGTGCTGGTGTATGTGGTAGGTTGTGGTATGTAAAGTTGGTGGTAGTGACAAATCAAAATGTGTTAATTGCAGCAAGGTGGCAGTCATCACACTAACTATCTACTATGCGGTGTTGGTAAGTGGTGTCATGTGTATCATGGTACAGTGTTTCAACGTGTACATGCTGCTAGCGACGAACTACAATTTCTTACACTGCAGCAAGGTGGCAGTCACCACTATAACTGGCTTCTATGTGATGCTGGTTCACAATAGTGTATTTGGCATATCAAAGTATACTACAACATACCACGTCATGAATGATTACTGTAGCACGAACTCAGGGCCATTGATGGTAAAATCATTGTTTGAGGTACAGTTCATCCGTTTTATTCGTTTTAGGACCTCCTGATATCTTGGTTGGGCAAGTTACTTCTGCCTATTTGGCTACCCCTGGACTGTAACAACATTCATGCTGTTACTGTCTTCAGATTGGTGAAGGAAATAAGTGCCGCCTGAGGATGTCTATTTGACGAAACCGTGCAACCCTTTCTCTTGTCGCCGCAGTGTGGAGCTGTGCTTACAGTGACTGTCTTTAGATTGGTGAAGGAAATAAGTGCCGCCTGATGATGTCTATCTGACAAAACTGTGCAACCCTTTCCCTTGTCGCCGCAGTGTGGAGATGTGCTTACAGTGACTGTCTTCAGATTGGTGAAGGAAATAAGTGCTGCCTGACGATGTCTATCTGACGCAACTAGTCGCTGCTTTCTGTTTTGATCAATTGTCTCCTCTTACTGATGATTTCTCGCTTTTTACATTTCAACTTAGATCCCTAGTACTTCCTGCCCATAAAGAAGCTGTTGTTTTGTTACCCCACACCCCACCCACCCATGTAACGTCCGTCGCCACGTTGCAGTTACCCCAGACCCCACCACCCAAATCCCACCCCAAACCATGCCAATACAAGCCCATGCCACCCTTTCTCTTGACACCATAGTGTGCAGCTGTGTTTACAGTAAGGTAATGATAACGCCTGGTGGGGTGTGGTGTTAAGGGAGCCCGTCGTACGCGGGTGGGGAGCGGCCTCCTACCTCAACTGGACAAGCTACCAGCGCGGTTGACGTCGACCTGCAACGCCCAGAGCGACCAAAGGGGGGGTCGAACCCCGACTCTTCATTCTTATAGTGATTCAGTCTACCACTAGACCAATGTATATCACCGAAAGAAGCTGTGTGTACAGTAACAGTATTCAGACTGGTGATGAAAATAAGGGACGACCCCCAACCACACAACTCCACCCCCACCCCAACCCTCAATCCCCGATCCCCACCACCCCAAACCCCACCCCAAACCATGCCAATACAAGCCCATGACACCCTTTCACTTTTCGCCGGAGTGTGGAGCTGTGCTTACAGTTACTGTCTTCACAATGGTGATGAAAATAAGGGACGGACCCCAACAGAACAACCCAACCCACTAACCAAACACACAACCCAATCTCTAATCCCTACCACCCCAACACCCAACCACCCAACCCAACCCGCAACCCCCCAACACAACCCCAATCCCCACCATCCCACCCCCCAACCCGCACCCCCCAACCCATCCCCCAATCCCCAATCCCCACCGCACCAACCCCCAGCCCAACCCCCTATCTAATCCCCAATCCCCACCACCCCAAATCATGCCAATACAAGCACATGGCACCCTTTCCCTTTACATCACAGTGTTGAGCTGTGTTAACAGTGGCTGTCTTCACACTGGTGATGAAAATAAGGGAAGACACCAACCACACAACCCAACTTAAACCCCCTCCACAACCCGCAACCCTCATCCCCCAATCCCCACCCACCCCATCCCCAACCACACAACCCAACCTCCAGCCTAATCCCCAACCCCCAGCAACCCAAACCATGCCAATACAAGCCCATGCCACCCTTTCCCTTGTCACCGCAGTGTGGAGCTGTGTGAACAGTAACAGTCTTCACGCTGGTGATCAAAAAGGGACGTCCCCCAACCACACAGCCCAACCCGCAACGCCCACCCAAACATAATCCCCAATCCCCACCACACCAAACCCCACCCCAAACCACGCCAATACAAGCCCATGCCACCCTTTCCCTTGTCACCCCAGTGTGGAGCTGTGTTAACAGTGACTGTATTCAGACTGGTGATGAAAATAAGGGGCAAACCCCAACCCAACCTCCAATCTTCACCACCCCAAAGCCCACCACCCCACCACCCCAAACCCCACCTCAAACCACGTCAATACAAGCCCATACCATCCTTTCCCTTGTTGTCGCAGTGTGGAGCTGTGTCCACAGTGACTGTCGTCATAGCGGTGATGAAAATAAGGGTCGAACGCCAAACACACAACCCAACCCGAATCCCCAACCTCCAACCCCTTATCCCCACCACCTCAACCCCCAACCACACAACCCAACCCACCCCCCAGCCTAACCCCAAATCCCCACCACCCCTATCCCCACCACCCCTATCCCCAACACCCCAATCCCCAACACCCCAATCCCCAACACCCCAATCCCCAACACCCCAATCCCCAACACCCCAATCCCCACCAACCCAAACCATGCCAATTCTCTCCCATGCCAAGCCCATGTTACCCTTTTCCTGAACACCGCAGTGTGGAGCTGTGTTTACAGTGACTGTATTCAGACTGGTGATGAAAATAAGGGATGAACGTGGAGGTAGGTCGCCTGCCTCATGACTGAAATACCTTTCGTATGCAGTGGATATGAAGTACAGTTAGAATATGATGTACAATTAGCAGCTAGCTGTATGCCTATATACACATATGCATGTACATACAGTCAGGGCTTTTGTCAAATCTGAAAGTTGTTTTTTTATAGCTGTATGGTTTTAAGCCTCCTCCAGGGACAGTGTTTTAGTGCTTTAAACAGCTTTTTAGGGCTTTTTAGGGCCATTTCGGCAAAACACAACTGTTAGTTTACATTTTTACAGCAAACGTTTTACCAAAACGGGATCAAAAACAGTGATCGCTATATATAGCGGAAATATAAAGCCCTGACATACACATATGTATATACATTATGATTTCCATCATCATACAACTATACATAAATATCTGAGTGTATTTGTGTATATGTACAAGTATGTACACTGTATATATATTGTATGTGTGTATATGTAGTGTATGTTGATAAGATTGTCGTCTGCTGCCTGAGACGGTACACCATGGGTAGCAGATGAATAGGAAAGGTCTCAATCAACGTGACCACTTCAGGATTCACTACTTTTGGCGGAGCCCCCCCTTCTGGGGGTTGGGAACTCCCAGGGTTACCCATTTGTTCGTCCAACCGACCAACCAACCGACCGACCGACCGACCAGCCAAAACATTGAAGCCTGACACGTCAGCCAACTGTCTCATTACTTACTGGCTTCGGTCAGCTCCAGTCTGTTGCCACCTGTTGTTCCGTTGCCAACAAACTACGCCAATTTACGCGTCGCTTGCAATGCTGCATATGACTTGTTTGTATTAGGCTCGCGATTCACTGCTCACCCATTCAAATGCATTTATGTATGTGCACAAGTACATGTACTGCATACATAGTATAGATACAAGTATATGCGTGTATTTGTACCTTCATGTGTGTGCATACACATGTTTATCTACATGTCCTCTGATGTTCGATATTTTTTATTTCAGATTTCTGTAGCCCAGGTTGAGCAGCTACTTGGGCTACTCAAGCCTGATTTCAGGATTGTTGCGTAGCTATCGCATGGCGGAGCGCAAAGAGCTCGTGGAGCCCGGGGGATTTTGCGAACAGCGCGCCTTGATATAGGGGGGTCCGGGGGGGTTAGCGAACAGCGCCCCCCGACATAGGGGGGTCCGGGGGAGTTGGCGGACAGCTTGCCCTGATATAGGGGGGTCCGTGGGGGAGCGTAGAATTCAACAAATTGGCGACAGAATGGTGACGCGTCGTCAGGAAAACTGTGCTGAGGTGAATCCTCTCTAAAGCTGGTATGATTCCCTCTAAGCAATAGTCCCGCCACCTTACTGAATAATACGCACAAACCCAGACATATACATGCACATACAAATACAGATACATGCACATGCATACACACATACATATACATACACATACGTACATACACATACATGCATGCACAAACCCGGACATATATATGCGCATACATATACACATACATGCATGCGCTGACCCGTGAATAAATCTGACTGTCGGTAACATGCAGAAACCCAGACATGTACATGCACATGCATATACACATACATACACATGCACATACATGCGTGCGCAAACCCGTGAATAACCCGGGAATGTGCACAAACCCAGACGTATACATGCACATACATACACATACACATACATGCGTGCACAAACCCGTGAATAACCGGGGAATGTGCACAAACCCAGACGTATGCATGCACATACATGCACATACATACACATACACATACATGCGTGCACAAACCCGTGAATAACCCGGGAATGTGCACAAACCCAGACGTATACCTGCACATACATGCACATACATACACATTGACATACATGCGTGCACAAACCCGTGAATAACCGGGGAATGTGCACAAACCCAGACGTATACATGCACATACATGCACATACATACACATACACATACATGCGTGCACAAACCCGTGAATAACCGGGGAATGTTCACAAACCTAGACGTATAAATGCACATACATGTACACATACTCATACATGCATGCATAAACCGGTGAATAACCCGGGACTGTGCACAAGCCCAGCAGAGATGTTTTCCTCTATATATAGCTGTCGCTACTTCTGACCCCGATAAGGCCCGAATTGCCGCTATAAAAAACAAATGTATGGCCCTAAACACAATAAGAAGCTAGAAGGACACTCTTCCTGGAGGAGGCCTAAACCCATAAAGCTATAAAAAATACTTTCTGAACTGAACAAAAAATCCATGAAACCCAGGCACACAATCCCTGAAACTCTGACACACGATCCCTGAAACCTAGACACACAATCCCTGAAACCCTGACACACGATCCCTGAAACCTAGACACACAATCCCTGAAACCCGGACATACAATACCCTGAAAAATCCCTTAAACCCGGACACATAAAAACAGACATATACACAAGGTAACAAGCATACACATGCAATCCCATGCGAACAAAATAATACACACACAATCCCGCATACACACGTACAAAATTGCATGCACAAACATGTATGCATACATGCACTCACTCACGCATACAAACATGCACACACACGTGCATACACACATAATCGCATACACACATATAAACAACTATTACGCAGGGACCCCCTCCTACCAGTACAACTCCTGGTTGATAGTGGATGGGACTCTGATCCGCTTATGGCGGACCATGATACTCATCATGTCGCTAGCTGTCATGGTTCAGGTCACTTGGATGAATGCGACATACACCCACAAACTCACATCCATACATACACATGCATATACACCCACTCACATACACACAAACATGCATACACAAACATGCATGCATACATGCTCTCACTCGCGCATACAAACATGCATACACACACAAACTCAAAAGCATGCTCACACACTCACATACACACACATGCACACATGAACCCACTCACAAACACACATGACGCAGGGACCCCCTCCTACCAGTACACCATCTGGTTGATAGTGGATGGGACTCTGATCGGCTTATGGTGGACCATGATCCTCATCATGACGTTTGCCATCATGGGTCAGGTCACTTGGATGAGTGCAACGTACGCAGTGGACAAGGCGGTGGAGGTTGGGGCTGCGTTGGCCCAAACAGTGACCAGTTTGCTAAATGAGACCATGGACATCATCGAATACTACCGCGATGATGGAGGTACGATGCTGAATATCATTATATTATATTAGATTAGATTATATTATATTATATTATGAGATATATTATATTCTAATAGATTATATTATAATGTTAAACGTATTATTCATTGAATAGGATTTTCTGTTCCTTTATCATTGTGTCGCTTGCTGTTATGGGACAGATCACATGTCCGATCTGCTGGTTTATGATGATGACGCTTAGCAGCTTCTAGGCAGCTCCTTTCACCCACCCTTGGGCTATACCTGAAGCTAGCAAGTTGAAACCTTGCTACCCCAACAGCACTGAATCTGCGTGTAGTGGACAGTTTAACACACCCGTGCAGAAATGCATGGCTCTTCACCCCCCCACTTTACAAGTACCTCCAAATCGGTAATCTAACTTCACACCACTCTATCTGCTTGTAGTAGACAGTTAAACTCACCCAACCGACCACTCACTACCCCCAGCTAGCAAGTTGAAACCTTGCCACCCCAACAACACTGTATCTGCGTGTAGGCAACAACCGAACACACCCGTCAATGCATTGCTCCTCATCCCCCCCCCCCCCCCCCCCCCACACACACACACACACACACACACACACACACACACACACACTCACATACTGTCCAAGTGCCTTCTTATTGGTGATCTAACTCAGCACCACTCTATCTGCTTGTATTAGACAGTTAATCTCACCCAGCCGTCCACTCAATACCCCCAGCTAGCAAGTTGAAACCTTGCTACCCCAACATCACTGTATCTGCATGTAGGCAACAACACAACACAACTGTCCATGCATTGCTATTCTCCCCCCCCCACCCACCCACCCACCCACCACCACCACCACCACCACCACCACCACCACCCACTTTCCAAGTGCCTCCAAATTGGTGATCTAACTCAACATCACTCTTTCTGCTTGTAGTAGACAGTTTAACACACCCAGACGGCAGTGCAAAATAAATTAAAAACAGTACAAACTGCCACAGGACACACCTGTCCATGCATTGCTCTTCATCCCCCCACTGTTCAAGTTCCTTCTTATTGGTGACGTAACTCAACACCACTCTATCTGCTTGTAGTAGAGAGTCAAACACACCCAGCAGTCCACTCAATACCCTCAGCTAGCAAGTTGAAACCTTGCCACCCCAACAGCACTGAATCTGCGTGTAGGCAACAACACAACAAACCCGTCCACGCAATGCTATTCACCCCCCATTCCCACCACCACCACTGTATCTGCGTGTAGACAACAACCCAGGGAACCCGTCAATGCATTGCTATTAACCCCCCCCCCCCCCCCCCACACACACACACACACACACACTTTCCAAGTGCCTTCTTATTGGTCGTCTAAGTGAACACCACTCTATCTGCTTGTAGTAGACAGTCAAACACACCCAGACGGCAATGCAAAGCAAATTGAAAATTTGTATGAACTGCCACAGGACTTGAGATTGAAGGAACCCTCCTGTTTGCTTGGACCATACATACCGGAGAATGGCGACTATGTTGGGTTTATTTTGTTTCGCAGACCGCAACTGCGCCTGAGCTTGGACTACCGCGCAAAAGCACAGATGGAAGGTCTCGACCTCTCCCAAGTCTGAAATGTGTAAGATTCGGAGGGGGGGTCTTAGCTCCTTAGCGCTAATAGCGCTAATTAGCGCTAAGAAAATTTTCGGATTTTCAGCGCTAACTAGAGGTGAAGAGAAAAGAAATAGCACGTCATCATGGCTGGAAATGAAACGCGACGGTAACAGAGGGGTGAGGGTACGAGGAGCAGGTCCCGCAGTACGACAAGAGGTTAGGCAGGCAGTACAGATATCTGTCCTCTGCCAGTTACTCGAAGCCTGTGATATTATCGCTCGCTAATTTTCGCATTGCGTCGCTCAGTAATTTCATTCGCGACCCTGTCGCTCCCGAAGATGAGGACTCTGAGGACAGTGAGGGAGATGAGAAGGAGGAAGAGGAGGAGGAGAAGGAGTGGCAGTCACTGCTACCACAAACAAGGGGGGGGAGTCAAACGTGTAGGAGCTCCTAGACAGCTCCTTTCCCCCGCCCTTGGGCCAAACCTGAAGCTAGTGTAGTAGTGCTAGTGGAGGAGTGTGTCTTAATGCTGGCATAGATACATATTTATATTTCCCTCCAATGTCAAAGTGTTGATATAATTTTCCGGTGATCTCCGTTCGCTCCCGCAGCTATAAGCTACTTCATCAAGAACTCATGATGGTCAGATCATACACAATTGCCACAAAGGTCAGTAGGATGCATAACAACACTCTCATACACACGTGGCACTTTTTCTGGGTTGTTTTGGCTAAGTTTGGCCTAATTAGTTGTTACAATTAGGGCTAATTTTGCTATTAGCCCTAGTAGGGCTAATTTTTGTTCGCCATTAGCCCTAACCTCCGATGCCTAGAAATGTGTGAACCTGGCCAGGGCTAGGACCGCAGACCCGTCTGATTGATGCTGGGTTATGCATTGCTCTTCGTTCTTTTACGGCAATGCGTTGCTCTTCATTCTTATGCGTTGCTCTTCATTCGTATGCGTTGCTCTTCATTCGTATGCGTTGCTCTTCATTCGTATGCGTTGCTCTTCATTCGTATGCGTTGCTCTTCATTCGTATGCGTTGCTCTTCATTCTTATGCGTTGCTCTTCATTCGTATGCGTTGCTCTTCATTCGTATGCGTTGCTCTTCATTCGTATGCGTTGCTCTTCATTCGTATGCGTTGCTCTTCATTCGTATGCGTTGCTCTTCATTCGTATGCGTTGCTCTTCATTCGTATGCTTGCTCTTCATTCGTATGCGTTGCTCTCATTCGTATGCGTTGCTCTTCATTTCGTATGCGTTGCTCTTCATTCGTATGCGTTGCTCTTCGTTCGTATGCGTTGCTCTTCATTCGTATGCCGTTGCTCTTCATTCGTATGCGTTGCTCTTCATTCGTATGCGTTGCTCTTCATTCGTATGCGTTGCTCTTCATTCGTATGCGTTGCTCTTCATTCGTATGCGTTGCTCTTCAGTTGTATGCGTTGCTCTTCATTCGTATGCGTTTCTCTTCATTCGTATGCGTTGCTCTTCATTCGTATGCGTTGCTCTTCCATTCGTATGCGTCGCTCTTCATTCGTATGCGTCGCTCTTCATTCGTATGCGTTGCTCTTCATTCGTATGCGTCGCTCTTCATTCTATGCGTTGCCTTCATTCGTATGCTTGCTCTTCATTCGTATGCGTTGCTCTTCATTCGTATGCGTTGCTCTTCATTCGTATGGTTGCTCTTAATTCGTATGCGTTTGCTCTTCATTCTTATGCGTTGCTCTTCAATTCGTATGCGTTGCCTCTTCATTCGTAGGCGTTGCTCTTCATTCGTATGCGTTGCTCTTCATTCTTATGCGTTGCTCTTCATTCTTATGCGTGGCTCTTCAGTCGTATGCGGTGCTCTTCATTCGTATGCGTTGCTCTTCATTCGTATGCGTTGCTCTTCATTCGTATGCGTTGCTCTTCATTCGTATGCGTTGCTCTTCATTCGTATGCGTTGCTCTTCATTTCGTATGCGTTGCTCTTCATTCGTATGCGTTGCTCTTCATTCGTATGCGTTGGCTCTTCATTCGTAGGCGTTGCTCTCATTCGTATGCGTTGCTCTTCATTCGTATGCGTTGCTCTTCATTCGTATGCGTTGCTCTTCATGCTATGCTTTGCTCTTCATTCGTATGCGTTGCTCTTCATTCGTATGCGTTGCTCTTCATTCGTATGCGTTGCTCTTCATTCGTATGCGTTGCTCTTCATTCGTATGCGTTGCTCTTCATTCGTATGCGTTGCTCTTCATTCGTATGCGTTGCTCTTCATTTCGTATGCGTTGCTCTTCTTCATTCGTATGCGTTGCTCTTCATTCGTATGCGTTGCTCTTCATTCGTATGCGTTGCTCTTCATTCGTAATGCGTTGCTCTTCATTCGTATCGTTGCTCTTCATCGTATGCGTTGCTCTTCATTCGTATGCGTTGCTCTTCGAGGCTTTCGTATGCGTTCGCTCTTCATTCGTATGCGTCGCTCTTCATTCGTTATGCGTCTGCTCTTCATTCGTATGCGTTGCTCTTCATTCGTATGCGTGCTCTTCATTCGTATGCGTTGCTCTTCATTCGTATGCGTTGCTCTTCATTCGTATGCGTTGCTCTTCATTCGTATGCGTTGCTCTTCATTCGTATGCGTTGCTCTTCATTCGTATGCGTTGCTCTTCATTCGTATGCGTTGCTCTTCATTCGTATGCGTCGCTCTTCATTCGTATGCGTCGCTCTTCATTCGTATGCGTCGCTCTTCATTCGTATGCGTTGCTCTTCATTCGTATGCGTTGCTCTTCATTCGTATGCGTTGCTCTTCATTCGTATGCGTTGCTCTTCATTCGTATGCGTTGCTCTTCATTCGTATGCGTTGCTCTTCATTCGTATGCGTTGCTCTTCATTCGTATGCGTTGCTCTTCATTCGTATGCGTTGCTCTTCTATTCGTATGCGTTGCTCTTCATTCGTATGCGTTGCTCTTCATTCGTATGCGTTGCTCTTCATTCGTATGCGTTGCTCTTCATTCGTATGCGTTGCTCTTCATTCGTATGCGTTGCTCTTCATTCGTATGCGTTGCTCTTCATTCGTATGCGTTGCTCTTCATTCGTATGCGTTGCTCTTCATTCGTATGCGTTGCTCTTCATTCGTATGCGTTGCTCTTCATTCGTATGCGTTGCTCTTCATTCGTATGCGTTGCTCTTCATTCGTATGCGTTGCTCTTACATTCGTATGCGTTGCTCTTCATTCGTATGCGTTGCTCTTCATTCGTATGCGTTGCTCCTTCAATTCTATGCGTTGCTCTCATTTCGTAATGCGTTGTCTCTTCATTCGTATGCGTTGCTCTTCATTCGTATGCCGTTGCTCTTCATTCGTATGCGTTGCTCTTCATTCGTATGCGTTGCTCTTCATTCGTATGCGTTGCTCATTATTCGTATGCGTTGCTCTTCATTCGTATGCGTTGCTCTTCATTCTTTTACTTTTCAAAAACATCCTGACTTTGATCTAACCCAACACCACTGTATATGCTTGTAGGCAATAACGTAACCTCCCAAAGCAACAATCCAACACACCCAACTGTCAATGCATCGATCTTCAACCCCCCACTTCTCGGTTGCCTCCTTATTGTGATCTAACCCAACACCACTGTATATGCTTCTAGGCAGCAATGTAACCTCCCAAGGCGACAACCCAACAACCTTAGCTGTCAGTGCATTGATCTTCACCCCCCCACTTTCCAGATGCTTCCTAATTGGTGATCTAACCCAACACCACTGTATCAGCTTCTACGCAACAACGTAACCTCCCAAGGCGACAACCCAACAACCTTAGCTGTCAGTGCATTGATCTTCACCCCCCCACTTTCCAGATGCTTCCTAATTGGTGATCTAACCCAACACCACTGTATCAGCTTCTACGCAACAACGTAACCTCCCAAGGCGACAACCCAACAACCTTAGCTGTCAGTGCATTGATCTTCACCCCCCCACTTTCTGGATGCTTCCTGCATGGTGACCTAACCCAACACCACTGTATCAGCTTCTAGGCAACAACCCAAGCTCTTCATTCTTTTACTTTCCGCTTGCCTCCTAATTGGTGATCTAACCCAACACACACACACACACACACACTTTCCGGGAGCCTCCTATTTGGTGATCTAACCCAGCACCACTGCATATGCTTCTAGGCAACAACTTAACCTCCCAAGGCGACAATCCAACACCCTCATCGGCCAATGCATTGATCTCCCCCCACACACACTTACATCACCCCCCCCCCCCCCCACACACACACACACACACACACACACTTACACACACACTCTCCGGGTGCCTCCTATTTGGTAATCTAACCCAACACCCCTGTATCTGCTTCTAGGCAACAACTCCTCCCAAGATGACAACTCGACACCCCCAGCCGCGAATGCATTGATCCACACACACACACTTTCCGAAGTACCTCCTAATTGGTGACCTAACCCAACACCCCTGTATTTGCTTGTAGGCAACAACTCCTCCCAAGATGACAACTCGACACCCCCAGCCGCGAATGCATTGATCCACACACACACACTATCCGAAGTGCCTCCTAATTGGTGACCTAACCCAACACCCCTGTATCTGCTTGTAGGCAACAACTCTTCCCAAGATGACAACTCAACCTTCGAAGGCGACAACTCAACACCCCCAGCCGTCCTCTCACTACAGCCAGCTAGCAAGTTCACCCCCCCAGGAAGCAGTAATTCCAGTGGTACATCTGCCTGCAGCTATTCTTGTATAGACCTATCAGCGCTACAATTCATTCTGGGTCCATCGCCTGACGGGGGCCCCACCTGTATGTGCCACCTGGACCGGGTGGTGGCAGCTAGCATCTACACGGAAGCAGCTATGTCTCACATGCACACAAGCATGGCAGGGGTGTTCCTGTTGTACATCGCCTCCACGTGGGTGTTGATGTACCTGTCTGCTGACTTTGGAGCCATTCGACGGGAGCGGAAGGTGGTTAGTCAGATGGAGGCTAGGGTCGAGGGCCAGAGGTATGGGTCTTGCCATGCTGTGTGTGTTTTAACTGTCGAGCCGGTGAAGGTGTAGCAAAAAAGGCTGAATAAAATTGCCCAACCTCTATAGTGGGAAGGGCTGTAAACAAAACGAGCACTTTTGAGCTGAACCCAAACAAATTGTAAGCAACGGGGGCCCGGAGTTCGTGCTATGCAGATGATTTGACCATGCTATGTTAATTATTTGTAAATCCCCTCCCTCCCTCCCTCCCTCCCTACCTCTCCCTCTCCCTCCCCCTCCCCCCCCCCCCCCCCCCCTCCCCCCCTCCCTCTCTCCCCCCACTTCCCCCACCCCCCACTCCCCCCACCCCCCCTCCTTTCCACCACCCCCACGCCACCCTCCCTCCATATATCTATCTATCCATGCATCTATTAAAGTTTAAGCAACATACTTGTATTTTTCTGTTTGGCTGGTTCTTATAATCGTATCACTTTGTCTGTTTGACTGATTCCTACAATCTTATCACGAAAACTGCTCAGGCTTTTGGACAACCCAACCTTTGAGCCAAGTTCTGGACCTGACCCGTCAAAGCCATACAGCAGCAAGCGCCCTCACAAGCATGGGGGCAGTCTCAGGGAGGTACAGCAGAGGTACAACAAGGATGGTGGGGAGGATGACTTCGTGGATGAAGGCTTGGAGATGTGTCACTTCCCTCCCTTGGACGAAGAAGGAGGGTAAGTAGCTTTTTGAATGTCACTTGCTTGCTTGCTTGCTTGCTTGCTTGCTTGCTTGCTTGCTTGGCTTCAGTACATTACCTTGTTCATTTAGTCATCGGAGGTAAGAACGTTCCAAGGCCCAACTGGGTCACTTACCTCCATTCGACGAATATGGAGGGTAATTACATGCTTCAGTACTTACTTGCTTGTCTACTTACTTGCTCTTTTGCTCACTACTCAGACGCCAGGCCAGAAGAAGCAAAAGGCACCTCATTTTGCTGATGGCACCTGAACCTGCGCGATGTCCTGCACTTCAAAAGACAAATATTCTAACCGCACCACCTGCCCACCACCTTCTGCAGCCTTCTTGGGGGTTCTACATCTCCAGACCCCTCAGTAGCCAGCTTCCACTCAGCTCGGACGCCAGGCCAGAAGAAGCACAAGGCACCTAATTTTGTCGATGAAATGGGGCTCAAGGAGGTCAAGGGCTCTTCAAAGTCGTTCTCACGTTCAATGACCAAAGGCATTTCGTCGGCATGGTCCAAAGTGAAGCCCAGTGGCGGCAGTGGCAGTAGCAGCAAGAATCAAGAGCTGACATAGCGGCCACTGGAATTTGAACTTGAACTTGGTTACATGGCTCCAGCCTTTAGAGGTCGGTCAGATGAGGCAGTTTTGGGTTAAGGTTTGGTTTGAGGTTAACCTGCCAGGCCAGAGGGGGTTGGCCGAGGTTAGCCCAAACCCGTGAATTTCGTTGAGTCGGCATTCCTAAGCTTCTTGTCTGCAAGAAAAGTTTAAACCCAGTGGCGGCAGTGGCAGTAGCAGCAAGAATCCTGAGCCGATATAGCGGCCGCAAGAATTTGAACTTGAACTTGGTAACATTGAGACGGTGGAATAGGCTGGCTAGGTCTCCAGCAAAGGACCCTTGGGAGTGTGAGCGCACCAGGCTGGGTATGATCGCTTGGGCGGTGTTGTATTGGTGTTGGAGTCTGTTTGCCGAGGAGGTGGGGAGGTGACCAAGGTAATTGCCAGAGGGGGGGGGTACAGGTATGTGGTGGTGGGGTGGATGGGTGGAGCTTCATTGGGTTGGGCATGGGGGAGAAGGCCTGTCCAAAGTGAAGCCCAGTGGCGGCAGTGGCAGTAGCAGCAAGAATCAACAGCAGACATAGCGGCCACTGGAATTTAAACTTGAACTGGGTTACATGGCTCAAGCCTTTAGAGGTCTGTCAGACAAGGCAGGTTTGGAGTAAGGTTTGGTTTGAGGTTAACCTGCCAGGTCAGAGGGGTTAGCCGAAAGTTATCCTAGACCCGAGAATTTTGATCAGACGGCATTCCTGAGCTTCTTGTCAGTTAGAAAGGTTTGAACCCAGTGGCGGCAGTGGCAGTAGCAGCAAGAATCAAGAGCCGACATAATCTTTACCCCTTTCCCCTTGACTAGAGTATACTAAACTTATGATTTAAGTTAGAGTGGCCTCAGGAGTCAACATAGCGGCCACTGTAAGTGGAACTTAGATTTGGTAACATGGCTCCAGCCTTTACCGGTATGTAAATTCAGGGGATGCTTTGGGAGTTGGGCTTTCAAAAGCAATCAGACTTCTTGTATCAAATTTTGCCTGAAATCTGAGAATTATTGGGAAAGTCTGGGAGATTTGGCCTGAGAACAAGGACGAAGTCTGACCTCTGAAGTCTGAACCCAATTCATCCCCTGAATTGCCATTAGGCTGCTCGCCGTCTTTGGCAGTAGCGCCCACACAAGCATCAGGAGAGGATAGTAATATAGGGGTCAAATCAATAGCAATTCGAATCAGGATTGCTGATGAGATGTCAGATGTGTTTAAAGGTGGGAAAGAGCTCGTCAAGCTCATTCTTGAACTATAACTTGGAAACATAGCGTCAGCCAGCAATTTGGCTGCTCACCGTCTTTGGCAGTAAAATACTTACTCGGATAAGTGTAAATAGTTGGGGGCCCTGGCGGTTCCCCTGTAAGTCGGCCCCGGGGGTGGTGTAATGTTCGTCAAAAGGCAGTGGCAGCCTCCTTGGTGATGGATGCACAAGCAGTTGCTTACTTATCCGTTCAATTTAATAATCAATGTAGCATGGCATGGCATTATTATTCAACTTGGTGCCCTGTAAGGCTAATGAACTTATTAGCTCACTGACTTCCCGAAGTTCCATGGAGGCAGGTGCAGCAACTCCCGTGGCTACAGTTGCTACTTCGCAACCTGCAGGAACTAGTGCGGAAGAGCAGATTTCCTTGTCAAGCACAATGCGCTGATGTAATGAGCTACGAGAGTCACGAAGAAGCGAATTCTTCAAGGGAAAATCGTAGACATGCTTCAGGTCCCTAGACTGAGTCCACAGGACAGGAGGGAAACGACAAATGAAAACGCCGCGTCCACAGTCCGCAACCCTGAGATATGTAAGCGAAAAAGTGCCCTCAGAGGTAATCCGCCCCCGATGGGAATCGAACACGAGTCGGAAAGATTTTAGGCCAGTCAGATTAACCGGCAATTTTGACCGGCGTTCTTGAGAGATTTGAAGATGTGAAGATTTGACGATGTGAAAAATCAGTATAATTTCGCGTAAGAATCGCTTAGGTTTGTCCCCCTAAGGAAGCCGACCAACGAGAACCATTGTCTTGTTATTGCAGAGCCCTCCCTTCTTGGGGGTGAGAGCCCCCAGGGTTACCCATTTGTCCGTTTGACCGACCGACCGACTAACCGAAAAATTGAAGCCTGACACGTCATCCAACTGTCTCGAAACCAACTGGCTTCGGTCAGCTCCATCGTTGCCACCTGTCGTTCCGTTGCCATTGTAATCTTCTTCTTCAGTTGCCAACACACTCCACCAATATCTGCGTCGCTTGCGATGCTGCATAAGACTTATTTACAAGGATTTTCGCCTCGAGTAAGTTCACCAGTTTTCCAGCAGAGTCATCCACCCTCTTATCCCCTACCATCCATCCAGCCATCTACCCACCAGGATACTTTAGGTGGACCCCCTGCTCTGCCGCCTGACAGCCTGAGGCGCAGCCAAGTGTCTAGCCTGCGTCCTGCCGAGGACCAATACAAGCCCGCTCCACAACATCCGGGATTCCGGGAGAATTCTTCCAAAAAATTATCAGAAAAAGAAAGGCAAGGTTGCAGCAAACATGCATTATTATCAGCACAAATTCCATATTAGAAACATCTATTGATTTGTATGAAACGTTTGTTTCTCTAGGTTCTGCGAATTGTATGCTTTCTTAGCCGTTGGCATTCTACGGTGAATCTTCCTCATAACTCTTTAAATTGTATGTATGTAACTATGTATGCATGTATATATTTACATACACATAGACGTTACAGTCCAGGGGTAGGCCAAATAGGCTAAAGGGACTTGCCCAACCGTGATAGGAAGGGCTTGAAAAGAAAAAGCACTGATGAACTGAATCCCAAACAATCGGTTTATCGACGGGAGCCTTGAGTTCGTGCTACAGTGATAATTTAATTCTACTAAATTGGAGGGGTTAGAGTAGACGGGGCATTCTAGGAAATGTGCTTCGTCCTCCACTATATTCGTATCTCAGCACTTGGACAGCCTCTCCTGTCTTGGGGTATTAGCTCGTGCGCCAGAGATTATATTCAGAGTATAAGCCCCCACCCTACATTTGGTGAGCTCATGGTTCAAAGAAGCTTTCATTTTAGATTGGCAACTGCGCTTCCAGAACCATGAGGCATACGCCCTTAAAAGGGATTGCGCAAAATTGCGCAATCCTTCACGTCTTGTATAACATAAATGCTGCGTGCCAGCACGCTCCGCGGTTCGTGGGCCAAGTGGCCGCACAGCACTACCACCACTTAGCACTACCACCCAACGGCTTTCGAACTCGGTCAGCCGAAGCCAGATGACGAATCGCCCATCGCGAGATTGAGCGTCTCCCTCTGCATCTGATTTACATTACGTTGAACACAAACTCGCACGAATTTGTTTTCCCGCTACGTCTCTAATTCCTTCTCACCCGATCAGAGACTACCTGACATGTCAACACAACACTCCTTCGAAACGTTGCAGCCTCCTTGTGGGGGCAAAACGAAGGCCAATTTCAACCCCACTCCTAACGGCACACGAAAGCACTTGGAAACAAAAGAGCAATACAAGCAATGGGATTTCCTGCATGGGGTGGGTCCATCTAGTTCGCAGGTGAGACCAAGAGAAGTGTCGACCGGCACCCTTGCCAAGTGCACCCAATTTATCGCTCCGTCCTTAAGCCTCGCCGAAGTGCGTTCTTTCTTCTTCTTCCTCTTCCTCTTCTTCTTCTTCTTCTTCATGGATAGAAAGGCCAATGTGTATCCATCTACAGTATCTAGACTGCGGTAATAAGGCAGGCATGGGACACATGACGAGCTCACAAGGTTCAGCTGCTGGCTAGTATGCCCATATGCGTAGACTAACTCGAGTACTTCGCTTGCCCCGCGGCATTGCGCAGATGTTCAACGCCCCGGACAAAGAGAAGCCCTTCCGAGTGGGTTGGGACCAGAGCAAACGACACTTGAGCGACATCAAGGCCGCGGAGCCTTCTTTCGGGGCCACCCATGGACAGGTACGTGTAGGGATCGGCATATCATATGCTTTTGGCCGAAGGCGGGTCTGATTTCATACGATATCACACAAATTGCATCATATGATATGACATAAATACATAAATGGTAAATGTAGCCTAGCGAGGCCACCGTCATCATATAATATCACACGATGACAAGATATCATATGATTTTGGCCTAAGGTGAATATGATATCATACAAATTGCATCATATGATATCATACAAATTGCATCATATGCTATTGTACTTAAATGGTAACTTTGGCCTAGTCAGACTGCCGGCATCATATACTATCATATGCTATCATGTTGCCGTTCCCTAGGTATGTGTGTGTTGTTACGGTCCAGGGGCAGCCAAACAGGCTAAAGGGACTTGCCCAACCATGATGCCAGGAGGGGCTAAACAGGAAAACCACTGATGAACTGAACCCCCCCAAATAATCGTGTTACTGACCAAGTGATGCAGCAGTCTAAAGACTGGGGAGAAGTAGAGGCTACTTCATGTTACAATTGACTCTTTCAGTACAGAGCCTGAATCGCTATAAGAATGAAGAGTCGGGGTTTCGACTCCCCCTTCGGTCGCTCTTGGCGTTGCAGGTCGTCGTCAACCGCGATGGTAGCTTGTCCAGTTGAGGTAGGAGACCGCTCCCCACCCGCTTACGACCGGCTCCCTTAACACCACGCCCCATCAGGCGTTATCATCACCTTTACCAGTACAGAGCCAGCAAGGGGGCTGATTAAGAGGGGTAGCTACTTGGGCAGTACAGGGGTCCTGCCCCTTAGCAGTACACACACACCTAGTCGTGCTCCAACACTAAGGCCCTAAGTTCGTGCTACAGTGATACATAATTTTTGCCTTCTGGGCCACCCGTGGACAGGCATGCCACAGGGCATTGTTTAAGATGCTGCATGTAGCACAAGCACTAAATTGTGTACCTTCCTGTTTTGGGTGTGTTACGTTAAAGTATTCTGGGATTGTTTTGGGGGGGCCCAAAAGCTGCTAGTAGCACCCACAAGGGGACCAAGAGCTCCATGGTTCTACGTAAAGGCACTGGTCCCTTTCCTTGTAGCCATTCAGCTGATGATTTGGATTTAGGTTTTCAAAACACTTAGTAATTTGTAGTTTGTACATCAAACTTGAAAATTGCCCCCAGAGGGGATTTCTGACATTTTGGCCGAGACAGCCTGATAATAAAATAAATATGATAATTTTTAAGAATTCTGAGAATTGTCGGAAACCTGGCCTGAAAAAGGTGGAGGTATGAACTACAAACTATGAAGCCCAAATTCAAATCATCCGCTGAACTGCTCTACAAAATACCTAATGGTATGTGATGATAACGCCGGGTGGGGCATGGTATTAAGGGAGCCCCATCTTACGGCGGTAGAGAACGGGCTGCTACTTAACCTGGACAAAGCTACCCTGGCAGTTGACAGCGACCGCGGACACCAAATCGCACCCGTAAGGATTCGAACCCCGCACCTTTATCGTTCAACAAGCTCAACCATTGAACCATTCGTCGAAACGGGATACCCTGGTATGAGATACCGTAGGCTGGATCGATACTGTAATTTCACTACTGTTGACCCTGTTTTGGCCCCAAAAGCCGCAATAAAGAACCCAAATCTATGGCCCCAAATGGCCCTAAAAAGCTGTAAAAAGCTGTGAGGACGTTGTCCCTGGAGGATGCCGAATCCCATGAGCTCTACAAAATCACATTTTCTGAACTGAGCACCAATTCCTGGTATGCTATGCTGACAATGCTGGATTGATTACATGGTCTACATTTCAAAAATATAAAATAGGTCTCCATCACCCTTTTCAGAACCCTTTTTACCCATAGTGCACCCTTCCAAGCCAAATGTGCACAATCCTGCTACAAGCTGATCAATTGCTTAGGTTCACCACTAGAAAATCAGGGGGTCTTTGGCACCCTTTGGGCACCCTCTAAGCACACCTGTCACCCATATAGCACCCTTTTAAGCCGAATGTATATAATCATGCTACGAGGTGATCCAATGCTTAGGTTCACCACTGTAATATAAGGGGGGTCTCCGTCACCCTTTTCTGCACCCCTTTGGCTGCCCTGTCACCCATAGTGCACCCTTCCAAGCCGAATGTGCACAATCTTGCTACAAGCTGATCCAATGCTTAGGTTCACCAATGTAATATAAGGGGGGTCTCCGTCACCCTTTTCTGCACCCCTTTGGCACCCTTGTTACCCATAGTGCACCCTTCCAAGCCGAATGTGCACAATCTTGCTACAAGCTGATCCATTGCTTAGGTTCACCACTATAAAATCAGGGGGTCTTTGGCACCCTTTGGGCACCCTCTAAGCACACCTGTCACCCATATAGCACCCTTTTAAGCCGAATGTATATAATCATGCTACGAGGTGATCCAATGCTTAGGTTCACCACTGTAATATAAGGGGGGTCTCCGTCACCCTTTTCTGCACCCCTTTGGCTGCCCTGTCACCCATAGTGCACCTTTTCAAGCCGAATGTGCACAATCTTGCTACAAGCTGATCCAATGCTTAGGTTCACACTGTAAAATTAGGGTGTCCTTTTCACCCTTTTCAGCACCCCTTAGGCCCCCTGTCACCCATAGGGCACCTTTTCAAGCCCAGTAAAAAGGGTGCCGTTTCCCCCCCAAAGAGCTGTGCTCTCAGCCTTCAGACAGCTTACTGTCAGTGTGGTGAGTTAGAATTCACGGTGCTCCAAGATCTTGATACACCGCACAGTCAGCAGCCTAAGGGGGTGAAGTGTTATAGAGGGTCGGCTGCAACCATACTACACGGAGACTTTCCCTAATCAGGCAACTCACCGTCAGTGTGGTGGATAACGATCCGCAGTGTTCCAAGGTCTTGGTACACCACACGGTCAGCAGTCTAAGGAGGGTGAAGTGTAATAAAGGGTTGGCTGCGACCATACTATATGGAGACTTTCCCTAATCTGACCACAGGGATTTATTCTCCAGAATACATTCCAATCGGAATACAAGACCCCGTTTTGGCTAAAATTGCCGGAATAAGAAACCTAAACATTTTTTTTTATACTGAGATTGTCTAAAAATGACCCAAATCGACCCAAATCAGAATAAGGATCCTGTTTTGGGAGGGAAAAAGGGAGGAGAAAAATAAAAAGGAATAAGATTTCCTCTTTTTGATTTGAAAAAAATATCCCTGTCTGACCAGTTTTTTCTTGTTGGCTTTTCATAGCAGCTTCTAGGCAGCTCCCTGAGCAAACCACTGGGCTACACATAAGTATTTCAGCAGTACTGGAAAGCTGATTGTGGCAGCTTGAGGTGCTCAAGTTTGCACTAAAAGGTTTGGCTGAATATCCAGACTGGGGAGCTGCCTAGAAGCTACTGCTCGTAGCCTGCAAAACAAAAAATGAATCAAACACCACGTTTTCCATTGCTGCTCAGAAAACAGAAAACATGCGTGGTATAAACACTGCTACACCGTTTTAGAAAGGGGGTCTTCTGGTAGAGATAAGAGATTTGGTGTCTTTCAAGGTTGGGCTCCTGGTAGCGATTTGGGTGGGTGGTCCGAAGGGCCGCCGTGCTGAGCTGTCCGGGGGGATTGGGGGTTGGGGCGGGTCGGGGAGTCTCAGGGTAGCGGACGGTTTGGCAAAAACAGGGTCCCAGGTAGCAATCGCTACTGGTAGCGGAAGAATAAACTCTGGGGAATACTGACGGTTGCCTACACTACCACCCCACCTGCCACCCCACCCACCCACCCACCAGTCATACAATATATCATAAACTCATATCTGCCACCCCTCTACATGCAGCCGGGAGTGGGACCCGGGCTATGCGTCGCCACTCCACCAGCCACCCCACCCACCCACCTGCCACCCCACCCAACCCAACCCAACCCAACCACCCAACCCAACCCAACCCAACCCAACCCAACCCAACCCAACCCAACCCAACCCAACCCACATGCAGTCAGTAAGGCGACCTGGGCCTTGTGTCAGTCAAACAACAGCTCGCCACCCACCAACCAGTCATAACATCCCTTGTTGACTCATATCTGCTTCTAACCCGCCCCACCCACCCACTTACCCATACATCTCACCCAACCCATCCCCACATGCAGCCAATGAGGCGACCTGGGCCTTGTGTCAGTCAAACAACAGCTCGCCATCTGGCTGAAAAGTGAGTTCTTTTGACAACTGCGGTTTTGCGGGGGTTGAGGAGATGAGGGGGTCAAGGAGGGTAAGGGGTTAAAGGGGGTTGAGGGAGTGAGGGGGGTGAAGTTTGAGAGGGTTGGGGGGTTGAGGAACATGAAGTTTGAGGGGTGAAGTGTTGAGGTTATACTAAACCACATCACTGAGTTAGCATAGCATTCTACTAAACCACATCACTGAGTTAGCATAGCATTCTACTAAACCACATCACTGAGTTAGCATAGCATTCTACTCAACCACATCACTGAGTTAGCATAGCATTCTACTCAACCACATCACTGAGTTAGCATAGCATTCTACTCAACCACATCACTGAGTTAGTCAAACAATAGCCTTTTCACACATGCATGTAAAGTGAGTGCCAGCGCACCAACTTTGTATTCATCTGACCTTATAACTGACCTCTGTACTTCAATAACCCAATAACCCAATAACCCAATAACCCAATAACCCAATAACCCAATAACCCAATAACCCAGTAACCCAATACCCATGCGCACAATTAGATGTTTGTATTTTTGTAGTAGTTAAATTCACTGGTACTTGTTTTGTTTACAGCCGTATTAGTTGACAGCCGTATTAGTTGACAACCGTATTAGTTTACACACACACACACACACACACACACACACACATAAATATGCACATACACACATGCATACACACACACACATATCAGCTCCCTCATTCCCTGACCTGTGATGTAAGGAGGATCACTATACACCCAACTAAGACCCCATAGTTATAATTGGTGGAGGAGATGTGGGTCTTACAAGCTTGGAAGGGTGTGTGTGTGTGTGTGTGGAAGGGGGGGTGGGGGTGGGGGGCAAGTAAAAAATATATGGACAAAGGGTGTAGAAAGCAATCTCAACATAGGGTGTATAGTACCACATAGTCCCACTGTACCACATAGCACACACACACACTAATACCTATCCACACCCCGCCCCAACCCGACACACACACACACACACATCCCCCCCCCCCCCCCCCCCCCCCCCCCCCAACACACACTCACAAACACATTCCCCCCCAACACCAACACCAACACACCTCACACACACATCCCCCCCACCAACACCAACACCAACACACACTCACACACACATCCCCCCCCCAACACCCAACACACTCTCACCCCCCCCCCAACACCCCAATCCCCAACCCCCAGCCGACAACACCCCCCCCCCCCCACACACACACACCACCAACACCAACACCAACACACACTCAGACACACATCCCCCCCACCCCCCCCCCCCCCCCCCCCCCAACCCGACAAACACACATTCCCCCCACCACCACCACCACCACCACCACCAACACACACTCACACACACATGACCCCCCCACCCCAACCCGACAAACACACATCCCCCCCCAACCACCAACACCACCAACACCAACACACACTCACACACACATCACCACCCACCCACCCCCCACCCCCTCCTTCCCACAGTGATGACAGGAATAAGTATAGTCCTATAACGGGAATGACAGTAGATACCAGCGGCAAGCCCTCACCAGCTAAAGACACACACCACACACACACACACACACACACACACACACACAAACACACACACCACACACACACACACACACACACACACACACACACACACACACACACACACAAACAAACACACACATCCCCCCCCCCCTCCCCCTCCTCCTCTCCTTCCCACAGTGATGGCAGGAATAAGCACAATCCTAGAACGGGGATGACATTAAATGCCAGTGGCAAGCCCTCACGAGCAAAAGACACACACACACACACACACACACACACACACACACACACACACACACACACAAACACATCCCCCCCTTCCCCCCCACCCCCTTCTCTCCTTTCCACAGTGATGGCAGGAATAAGTACAATCCTATAACGGGGATGACAGTAGATGCCGACAAACTCCACACTCATACCCTCAATTCCCCCCTTCCCCACACCCACCCACACCCATCGTCCCCCCTCCACCCCCCCCCCACCCACCACCCACCACCACCACCACCACCACCCCCATGCCACCCCCTCCTCTCCTTCCCACAGTGATGGCAGGAATAAGTGCAACCCTATAACGGGGATGACATTAGATGCAAGCGGGAAGCCCTCACCAGCTAAATACACACACCACACACACACTCACACACACACACCGCCCCCCCCCACCACCAACCTCACCACCACCACCCCCATGCCACCCCCTCCTCTCCTTCCCACAGTGATGGCAGGAATAAGTACAACCCTATAACGGGGATGACATTAGATGCAAGCGGGAAGCCATCACCAGCAAAAGACCCGTGGCAACACCAGCCTGAGAAGTTACGTCCCGCAGCTTCTGTCCATGCTCATGTTGCACAAGGAATGAGGGAGATGCCGGCTGCAGGGGCAACACGGGGTCTCAAGGTCAGTCTATAATTTGTATTTGTTTTCTATTTCCCCCCCCCATCCATGCGCATGTTGCACAAGGAATGAGGGAGATGCCGGCTGCAGGGGCAACACGGGGTCTCAAGGTCAGTCTATAATTTGTATTTGTTTTCTATTTCCCCCCCCCCCATCCATGCGCATGTTGCACAAGGAATGAGGGAGATGCCGGCTGCAGGGGCGGGCTCAAGGTTTGTCAATAGTTTTTTATTTTCATTTTTTCTCTTGTCCATGCTCATGTTTCCCAAGGCATGAAGGAGATGCCGGCTTCTGGTGCAACATGCAGACTCAAGGTTAGTCGGAATGGGGGGGTCAAGTTTAGTCAATTGTTGTTTGTTTTCTTTTTCTTTTTTCTTTTCCCGTCCATGCACGTGTTGCACAAGGAATGATGGAGATGCCGGCTGCAGGGGCAACACGGGGTCTCAAGGTTTGTCAATAGTTTTCTTACTTTTTTCTTTAATTTCTCTCTCGTCCATGTTCATGTGGCACAAGGCATGAAGGAGATGCAAGCTTCTGGTGCACGCGGGCTCAAGGGTTGTCAGTAGTTTATGTATTTTTTATTTTTTATTTCTTCTGTTGTCCATGCGCATGTTGCACAAGGAATGAGGGAGATGCCGGCTGCAGGGGCGGGCTCAAGGTCTGTCAGTAGTTTATGTATTTTTTATTTCTTCTGTTGTCCATGCTCATGTTGCGCAAGGCATGAAGGAGATGCTGGCTGCAGGGGCAACATGCAGACTCAAGGTTAGGCGGAATGGGGGGGTCAAGGTTAGTCAATGGTTGTTTGTTTTCTTTTTCTTTTTTCTTTCCCCGTCCATGCTCATGTGGCACACGGCATGAAGGAGTTGCAGCTGCAGGCGCAACACGGGGGATCAAGGTTAGTCTATAATTTATTGGCGGAGCCCCCTCTTCAAGGGGGCGGGAGCCCCCATGTTTACCCATTTGTCCAACCGACCCAATGACCGACCGACCGACCGACCATCCATCTATCCATCCATCCATCCATCCATCCATCCATCCATCCATCCATCCATCCATCCATCCATCCATCCATCCATCCGTCTGGCCGCGATGAAGCCTGACACGTCCGCCAACGGTCTCGTAACTAACTTGCTTCCGTTGCCGCCTGTTGCTCTGTCGTGAACTCTCTCAGCCAATTTTTAGCGTCACAGGCGACGCTGCATAGAACTTGTTTTCTGTTTTTTTTCTCATCCAAGCCCACGTTGGGCATGGCATGAAGAAGATGCAGGCTGCAGGGGCAACATGTGGGCTCACGGTTAGTCAATAGGGTTTAGGGTTTAGGGTTTTTAGTCAGCTGAAAGAGTAATAATAAGTATGGCCACTGTAGGGTCGTGCATGGGCAACATGTGAGCTCAAGGTTAGTCAATAGTTTTCTTTCTTTCTTTTTCTTTCTCTTTCTTTCTCTTTTTCAGTCTGCAGTTTTTTCGTACCTGACCATACACCACGACCCTACAGTGGCCATACTTATTCTTACTCTTTCAGCTGACCACACACCATCTCTTGTCCCCCCCCCCCCCCCCCCCCAGCCCCCCCCCCCCCCCCCCCCCCCCCGACCCCCTCCCACACATCTCCCCCCCCTCCTCTCCTTCCCATAGTGATGGCAGGAATAAGTACAATCCTATAACGGGGAAGACAGTAGATGCCCACAAACCCCACACTCATACCCTCAATTTCCCTCTTCCCCACACCCACCCACTTCACTTTTTATTCCTGTTTTATTGAAGCACACACCATCTCTTGTCCTATGCAGAACACCGGAGCATTAGCCGACGTACAAAGCATGCGCCAGAATCGTTTAGCAACTGATGGTGAGCCAGTGTGTGTGTGTGTATGTTTTTGTGTGTGCGTTTGTGTGTGTGTGTGTGTGGTGGTGGTGGTGGTGGTGGGGGGGGGGGGGGGGCATGTCAGTGTGTGTGTGTACCACTTTAGCAACTGATGGTGAGGTCTCAAAAACTGCTCAAGAGCTCCTATCTGCACCCACTATGTGTGGTGGTGGTGGTAGTGGGGGGGGGGGGGGGGGGGGGGGGGGGGGGGCATGTCAATGTCTGTGTGCACCAGTTTAGCAACTGATGGTGAGGCCTAACAAACTGACTCAAGAGCTCCTATCTGCACCCACTGTGTGTGCATGTGTGTTTGCGCCAGTATGCGTTTGTGTGCGTGGGGGGGAAGGGGGCGGGGGGATGTGTTTGTGAGTGTGTGAGTGTGCCAGTGTGTGTTTGCGCCAGTTTGTGTGTGTGTTTGGGGGGGGGGAGGGGGGGGGGGCAGTGTCTGTTTGTACCACTTTAGCTGATGGTGAGGCCTCTAACATATCTCATGCTCTTCATATTCAATGTTTATTTTGTATTATTATTATTATTATTATTAATTATTATATATTTATATTTATATAACTATTTTATGCTGCACATATTCACTGTATGTTTATTATTATTATTATTATTATTATTATTATTATTATTGTTATTATTATTATTATTAATAATAATATGAATTATTATACCCGGTTATACCAGTATATGAAATTAGAAAATAGTTCAAGAAGTCATATTAAAATGATTTAATTGTCTTGTGAATGCATTAACCGTTTTCTTGCTAGGAGTATGCTTCTTGTTGTGCTGCAAAAACAAAGCCATGCCTTCCGACACCATGGGAATATGGGATATTTATGCATATTTTAGGTCTTGTTCTGTTCCATTTTATTTTATTTGCATTGTTTGTATTTATTTTGTTTTATTTGTTTATATTTTATTGATTTCATTTCATTATTATATATATTTTTTTTTTTTTTTTTCATGTGTATTTCTTTTGTCCTTCTGATGTCGTATTGTTTATTTCCAGAAAGCCTGAACAACATCTGAAAGAGGATGTGAAAAAGATGCTTGGCCCGAATTGCTAGAGACCGGCATATCATATGATGTAGACCAAAGGCGAGTATGATATCATATGATATGAGACAAACTGTATCATACGATATTTTATATAAATGATAACTTTGGCCTAGTCTGACTGCCGGCATCGTATGATATCATTTTGCCGTTCCCTAAAAAGTGAAAATCCAAAGTGGGTCCCGAGGTGGATCCCATCACAATCTGGCCCATTGAAGGCTTAGTTATTAAATTATTATTCCTATCTGGCACTTCAAAACAAATACTATTTGTTTGATAATTATAATGTCATGAGATGAGGGTGCTACATGACGCATGCTACTGTGCACTAGCTCGCAAGGTTTTGGTGCCCGACTGCGCGATTGATGCACATTTTTAACCCCCCTCTGGGGGCAGCGCGCAGATTTCCGTTTTCAGTTGAGTCAAAAGCGCAGCCCAAAAGGAGGCAGTTGCGTCAAAAGTGTAACCCAAATGACACAATGTAGTACCCTGCATGAGATAGTTATTATCACTTAATATTATTATTCAAACACGTATATTAGTTGCCCTTCCCTAGCAATGTGAGATCATGTCATCATATGATATTCTATGATGCCGGCAGTCTGACTATGCTAAAGTTACGATCTTATGATATTCCGGTCCCTGTACGTGTCAGCTTCTCATGTATTTTGTGCTTGAGCACATAAAATGATGTTCTGGTTATAATTGTTGAATTAAATTATCACTGTAGCACGAACTCAGGGCCCCCATTGGTAAAGCGATTGTTTGGGGTTCAGTTCATCAATGCTTTTTCTTTTTATCCCTTCCTGTCACATTTTGGCAAATCTCTTCAGCCTATTTGGTGTACCCCTGGACTGTAACCTACATACAATGATATTATGCGTCATCGTACTTACAGACCAATATTTTGATTGCAGATCTGACCACATCACAGCGTACAGCAGGCAAATGTTATAAAACGATTGTTTGGGGTTCAGTTGATCAGTGCTTTTTCTTTTAAAGCCCTTCCTATACGATTGGGCAAGTCCCTTTAGCCTATTTGGCCTACCCCTGGACTGTAGCATACATAAATGTTCTCACTTTTTTGTTTTTTCAGTTGTGAAAGGATTTTCACCCCAGGAGGAGGGTCTCCCAACACAAACCAGCGACACCGAGGATTCAGTTTGAATGGAGTTGCCACTCTTACCAAATAGTAGGCGCACTTTGGGTCGGTGGGAGATACCGACCCTCGACCAAAAGAACATTCACCACTACCCCTATTGGCTGACCTTGTTTTAATCCATGTTATTATTGCAGGTCTGACCACATCAAAGTTGACAGCAAGTGGTCAAGTCGCGTCCAATGGAAATGAACCGTAATACTATTATGCATCATCGTTCTTTCTGACCTTGTTTTAACCAATATTATTATTGCAGGTCTGACCACATCGAAGCGTACAACAGGCACAGCAGCGGATTGCATGCGATGGGGGTCTTGAATGTGTTTTTTGCGAGGCCCCCCCTTCTAGGAGGCAGGAGTCACCGTGGTTGTCCGTTTGTGTCGAGTGCAACCGAACACAAGAAACAAGAAACCCTGGCCCTAACTGTCTCGTTAACCTTGGCTTCGGTCCTCTGCCCTCGATTCCGTTGCCACCTGCCGGGGCTTTTAAGTTACGTGCTGACACTCCCGGCAGTGCATAGCACGAAAATCTGGGTTTCCAGGCTCAGCGTGTTAACGTGATTCACGTAGATGGTTTTATTCAAGGAACGAGCTGGCACTCCCAATAGCCAACACTCTCCGCCAATTTTCTGCATCGCTTGCGACGCGCCTAGGACTTGTTCCTAGGTAGATGTTTCAGTCTAGAACGTCCACATGGGCGAGGTTATGAACAGTGTTGATTTATTTTATTTTATTATTACTATTTTATGAGTATTCAGCAAGCTCTGGGCTACTCACCATCTTGCAATTCCAAGCCCCCCCCCTGTGTGATACACATGGAAACTAGGGAGCACACTAAGTGGATCAGACAGTTTAGGGACTTGTCCAGGTCCAGGGTTGAAATTTGAACACGTATAGCCAATTACGAGCGTAGGGGTCTTGTTTCACTGTGAATAGTGAGCAATGATAACGCCTAGTGGGGCGTGGTATTAAGGGAGCCCCGTTTTACAGCGGTAAAGAACGGGCTGCTACTTTACCTGGGCAAAGCTACCATGGCGGTTGACAGCGACCGCGAACACTAAAGCGCACCTATAGGGATTCAAACCCCGCACCTTCTTGTTCCGACGAGCTGTACCAGTAAGCCCCTTGCCGAAGCAGGATGTGAAAAGCGAGAATACCGTACGCGCCTGAAGTATTGGCAAACAGTTTGGCAAAGGACCCTTTGCCAAACCGGATTAGGGATCCAGCTTGAGACTACTCCATGTGGTTGGCCTTTGCCAAGTTACGGTTACCATGGTACTCCGTCTACTAAGCCATAGCAAGTTAAATGTTCCTGATTTGAATTGCCATATGGTTTTATTTTCAGCAAGCTTGGGCAGATTAATTTGTGAACATGTACTTGACCTTGAACTTGGTTACATGGCTCCAGCCAGCAATTTGGCTGGCTGGAGCCATGTACCGGTCTGGCTACTAAGCCCTAGCAAGTTCAATGCTCCTGATTTGAATTGTTACTTGGTTTTGCTGCAAGCTTGGGCAGACTACTTGGTGAACATGTAACAAGGGAATATAACAATAAAATAAGACCCTTTGCCAACTGGATTTCAGGTTTTATCTTGAGACAGTAAAAGCCATGGACCCCTTTGCAAAGTTAGTTTTGCCATGCTTTTCTGAGACCCACTTTTAGGGGGGAAATGACGTTTGCCAATAATTAAGGCGCATACGGGGTAGCTGAATAAGGACAATCAGTGTTTTCAATTTCCAAAGCTGTATTTGCGCATGCTGTGTCCAGTGCAGCTTGTCTGTTACCGGCAGTCGTTACTTCTTCTTGAACTTGAACTTGGTTACATGGCTCCAGCCAGCAATTTGGCTGCTCGCTGTCTTCGGCAGTAAAAACATTAGTACCAGCGGGTACCAGAGAAATATAAACGAGAACAAATCATTTTTTACTTCTTGCTGCTTGTTGTTTTTGTTTTGTTGCGTCTTGTATTTGTGTTACTTCTTGTATTTGTGTTACTTCTTGTATTTGTGTTACTTCTTGTATTTTTGTTACCTCTTCAGTCTTCCCTTAGCCTGGCTGCCTGGGGCTATGTGGGATCTGACCATAATGGTAGAAGTGAAACATTTCTGTCAGCAATGGCGACTTAAGGCACTCAAGTTGTCGATTCTTGAACTTGTACTTGAACTTGGTTACATGGCTCCAGCCATCAATTTGGCTGATCGCTGTCTTTGACAGTAAAATAAATTACCCGTGAAAATGTAAAAGGATCAAACCAATCAAATATATCAAACATATTGTGTCAATTCCCCCGCTGAGCTCCAGATTGACAGGCACGACCTAATCCAGGTTACTACATTTCCCATTTTGGGTAACGTAAAATGAGTAGATGGGGTTTTTTAAGTTACGTGCTGACACTCCCGGCAGTGCATAGCACGAAAATCTGGGTTTCCAGGCTCAGCGTTTTAACGTGATTCACGTAGATGTTTTTTTTCAAGTAACGAGCTGGCACTCCCGGCAGTGACTAGCACGTTACTTTGGATCTCATGGCTAAACATTTTTTTACGTGATTCACGTTGATGAGCTCCAAAAGCTTACGTGCTGTCAAGTAAAACGGTCGCTTTGTAGTACCCTGACCCCGTCGACCACTACAAAGCATATCAAGATATGTGCGTACAGCAATGACTGTTATAACTGAGACTTATAGCTGTTGATGCATACATAACTCACTGATTGGAAAAAAGTAACGAGGACGCAAAAACGGGGTCTCATACTCTCATATTACGATTGTAATACATTAAGGGGAAAAGATCTCTGGCTTGGCCACGTAGCTCTGGCAAACAGTATGGCTGCTTGCCGTATTTCCCAATAAATCGATACATCAATTACATTACATTACATTACATTACATGTTAAAGTCTACTTGACACCGCGAGGGTGTATGAGACTCTGTGCTTTAAACAAAAAGAAAAAGCACCCACAAAGCAAAAAACCCCATTACATCAGGGGTGTGTCGAGGACAAACAAACCAAACTCCCAACCACCGTTTTGGTGGCGTAGGTATTAAACCCCTTAGAGCCGGACCCAGATCTCAACCACTTACAGTGGCGGAGGTAAGAAGCTAACAAATGAGAAGTCACAAGAAGAAGAAAAAAAGGGATGATAAATTACGGTGCCACTAAGCAGTCCAGGGCTTCCTGTCTTGCTCTTCTACAAGTAGAAAGATAGTCGGCTAGGTTGCTCCAAAAAGACTTAGTGCCATTTCCATTCATAAAGGTTCTGAATGTGGAATCGCAGAATTCCACATTCCATACGGTTAAGTTGGTATCCTCATGGACATGCCTATAAATATCTGTAAACAGCTTCTGGTAGCGGAGGCGAATATCATTATAAAAAGGGCACTCAAACATATGCATTTCATCCTCAGGTTTTTGGAACCCACACATTTGACAGTGTCTCATTGAGCGAGGGATGTGTGCTCTATCCACCACCCTCATTCTTTCTGTGTTCAGCCAATGGGAACCCATTCTAAACTGTGCTATAGAACGAATCTGATCCTGCTTATGTAAGGCGGATGTAAAGGGAATCAAGCCATTCTCATCATTGCTGTTGGCTGCGAACCATTTTTGGTATCGGAGGCGTTTAAAGCCAACCCTTCTCTCATCAGGGATGTCTCTAACTGCATTGGTGTCACTTGGGTACTTAAACCTCCATGACTCAAAAACTTCAGACATAATACCTTCGACATCGACAGCCTCCAAAATGTTGATGTTTTTACTGGATCCTAGCTTGTGGAGAGCACAACGCAAGTCATGAACCCAGCCAGTGTTGGAGTCAAAAGATTCCTCAAGAGCCATTCTAATGAGATCCTCAGGTTCTTTATGTATGGTCTTGTTCCAGAAGCGCAAAGCTTGTTTAAGCCAAGCAAAACACAACGGGGTTCTACCCAGCTCTTCCATGATAATATTAGATGTAGTAGATTGGCAAACACCCAACATTTGTTTAAGTATACCTCTATGCCATTTCTCACAAGCATGGTCATTTGAGATAAGTGTGTTGTTCAGAATAGAAGGAGCCCACACCTCACAGCCAAAATTCAGGATAGGTTGTACAAGAGAATCAAACAGGTGGGTGAGAATATCAATATTGTATATCTCCATAGTATGGCATCGCCTACGGAGCATGTGGTGTGCCTTTTGGGCCTTAGTGAGCATCCTAGAAAAAGCAGCTTTTGCACGATTGCTTGAGTCACCATCCATAAAGAGGGATCCCAAGTAGATAAAAGATAACTTTGTAGAAAGTTGTGCTCCATCATAGACAAATTTGTAATCAGGATCCATGCGGGCCTCATCACAGAATTGCTTGTTGAAAACGACAATCTCAGTTTTCTTTATATTCACAGCCATCTTAGTAGCCTCACAGAAATCTCTCAGACAGTCAAGCATCGCTTGCATATCTGCCGGGGATTCTGCCATTATAGCTAGGTCATCAGCATAAAGTAACAGTTGCAGAATCTTTCCCCTAAGCTCAGCCCCTACATTTGGGAGCTTGGATTGGAGGAACGATTCAATTCTATCAATGAACAGACCGAATAGGAGTGGGGATAGGGGGTCTCCTTGTTTAACTCCTACAAGGGATGGAAAGGAGGATCCAATGTCCCCATGTAGGCGAACTTGGAAAACAACATGAATATACATGGACTTCAGAATACTGAGATAGGGGTCCTTGACTCCTAGCCTTGCTAAGCAATCCCATAGCAAGTCTCTGTTGACCCAATCATAAGCCTTCTTGAAATCAACAAAAGCAATAATGATTCAATACCGTAGTATAAAACGGGTATGCGCGATAGATCGTTCTTCAGAGAAAACAAATATACCAAAGCACAGGACACCCCCCCCAAGAAGACATGCAGAGGAGTACGTAACAAAAACTCGGCAGAAAAATGCTGAGACAGGACAGCGGCACAGCTTGCCCACTATCAAATTTTATAAGAGGATGAGGGTTTTGAGGCATCCCCACAAAACCTCAAAACAAACGAGGGGCATAAAACGCTATGAAAGCAATCACGTACAGGACGTGAAGTAAGTCGTAAAAGTTACAAATTTGCAATGCCTCTGACCTCTTCCTTGATATTCAGTAAGGCCTTGACAAGTCTGTCGGTGTAGAGATTTGGACAAATCTACAATCGGCCAGAGGTCAGAACCTGGCACACTCGCTGGTTCCCATCATCACATCGTACTGGGGGGGAGTACTACATTCTGCAGGCGATAAGACTCTGAATTGGCGGCCTATATAACGTTGTTACAATTATTATTATAGTCAGCAAGGTAATGCAATACTTATTCCTGCTATAATACTGATTCAATAACCAGTCCTGCAGGATGCGCAGAGAGCCTCTAGCTTTTGTAGGTGTATGTACGTTTGTATGTATGTACTAGTACAGCAGCCTGTGTGGCCGTTGGCCACCTTTACCCACCCAGGTCCTTTGGTCTGCTCAGGGTCACAGAAGGAGTCAGGCCCTTGTATTCCCCCCCCCCCCCCCCCCCCCCCCCCCCCCGTTCCTTTCCTTTCCTCGACGCTCATGAGAGCTCGCCTTGCACACTGGCTCGCAGTGCTAGCGGCTCTTCTGGAATCCAATATCGCTGTTTGGTGCTGCGTGGAGGCCTTGAGAAGCAATAGGTTATACGCTAACAGCCTGAGCGCCATCTAAGTTTTGTTGGGCACGAAGTCGACCAAGGAGTTGGTTGGCCCCCTAAGGGGCTCAGACCTATGCGATACTTGAGCGATTTCTTCAAATTCTTCACATTCTCGAATTTCCCCAAGGAAACCGGTCAAATTTGCCGGTTAAAGTGCCTTCCCTAACATCTACGCAAACCATGTTCGATCCCCGCTGGGGTCGGCTTACCTCGGAGAGCACTTTTTTGCGTACGGATCTGAGGGTTGCGGACTGTGGACGCGGCGTTTTCATTTCTCGTTTCCCTCCTGTCCTGTGGACTCAATCTAGGGACCTGGAGCATGTCTACGATTTCCCCTTGGGAAATACGCATCTCCATGCCTCTCGCAGCTCATTGTATCAGCGCGGAAACCTGCTGTTTCGCACTAGTTCCTGCAGGTTGCGCAGTAGCAACTGCAGCCTCGGGAGTTGCTGCACGTGCCTCCATTGAACTTCGGGGAGTCAGTGAGTACAAACGAATTGTAGGCTGCACACGTAACAGTCACAACAATATCTCGTCGGTGATCACTTGGCATCTTGGGGGTCAAGATCAGTACGCAGACACCTTTTTCTCTTGAACAGGGAAATGGAGCAGGCTGTTGGGAGGCATTTCATGCTCGAACATGATAAGCCTGCCAAAAGCGTGCTCAACTTCTCAGTACACATCAGACATACGGTATGTAATTATGCGACCCAGATTCACGTCTTACCTCATGTGTCGGTACATGACCTAAAAAAGGGTTTTAACGGCATCTAAATGATCACTGCAGCACAAACTCAGTCCCCCCCCGTGGATAAGGCGATTGTTTGGGGTTCAATTCATCAATGCCTTTTCTTTTTAAGCCCTTCCTATCACGGTTGGGCAAGTCCCTCTAGCCTATCTGGCCTACCCCTGGACTGTAACAAACGCCGCTCGATCACGGAGCCTGGAAGTGCTGACGGCTAGGCAAAGATGAGAGGTGCCGCCGTTTGAGACTAGGTCAGCAGTTGGCCGACTCCTGGACTGTAACAGACGCCTCTTGATCACGGAGCCTAGAAGTCTTGGCGAGGAAATGAGCTGCTGCTGTCAGGGACAGGGACAGTTCCCCCTTACCCCAAGGCAGTTCCCCCTTACCCCAAGGCGCGAGATTTCAGCAAAAGCGACTCCAAAGAGGCAAGGATGTAAGGCGAAAGGTGCCGCCATATGGATCACGGAGCCTGGAAGTGTTGGCGAGGAAGTGAGCTGCTGCTGTCAGGGACAAGGACAGTTTCCCCTTGCCCCAAGGCGCCAGATTTCAGAAAAAGCGACTCCAAAGAGGAAAACAAAATTGGTAACGCCTTCAGGGAACCATCCCGTACGCCGCAGCTGGGGAAAGTCACCATGGCAGGCATAGTAAGTGTCACCCTCCAGGCGGTAGGGACTCCTTCATGTGACGTGTGGCAAGAATGCTGGTACAGGAGGCAATATATTTTCTATGCAGCTTAGAGATGAGTTTTAAAGAGGCAAAGATGTAAGGCGAAAGGTTCCGCCATATGGATCACGGAGCCTGAAAGTCAAGGACGATGCAAGTTGCCAACACAAGGAAAATGCAAGTTGCCGACCTAGGGAGCCTGGAACACAATACTGCTGGAGTCTGTTGTTCCTATCTGGAGTATGTTGGCCCTATCTGCTGTCTGGAGTGTAGAAGTGTTGACAGGGAGACAAAGAATGCAAGGTGCCGCCCTCTGGATCATGGAGCCTGGAAGTCTTGGCGAGGAAGAGAGGTGCTCCCTAAGCTACTGAACGCATCCCGAAAACGTGAGGGCCTCAGCCAACTTCCCTCCACCTCCTCCTCCTCCTCCTCCTCCTCGTACGCCCCATCCTCGTCAGCTAGCTCGCACGATTCCTCAATGCGTTGGATGAAGCTCTTCAACTCCTCTCGTGCGTCTTTCTTCTTATGTTTCTTGACCGGCAGGTGGGGCAGCACACTGGCCGATGGGCCACCACTCACTCCAAAAGTCACGCTGCTCTGGTGGTGTGTAGGCTGGGTCTGGGTTGATGCCAGTCCTACAGTCCCACTGCTTACACCTAGAGTTCCGGTGGCCAATGGTCCACTGCTGACTCCTAGAGCCCCGCTACTCTGGCTTGACAGTCCGAGGGGGGACTTGACAGCTCCCAAAGGACTGCTTGCCTGTTGTGTTTGGTGCATCGTGGTGGTGTGTAGTTAGGTGGTGTGTCGTTAGGTGGTGTGTGGTTAGGTATGGTTAGGTGGGGTGTGTGGTGTTTTTTGGTGGTAGTGGTGGGGTGTAGGCTGGGTCTGGGTGGATGTCACTCCTAAAGTCCCACTGCTTACACCTAGAGCTCTGCTGGTCAATGGTCCACTGCAGTCTCCGAGGGCTCCGCTACTCTGGCTTGACAGTCCGAGGGGGGACTTGATAGGTCCCAAGGGACTGCTTGCCTGTTGTGTGTGGTGCATCGTGGTGGGGTGTGCTTTGGTGGGGTGTCGTTAGGTGGGGGGTGTTTGACTGGGGTGTGTGTGGTGTGGTTAGGTGGGGGGTGGGGGGTGGGGGTGCTTGGGTGGGGTGTGTGTGGTGGTTAGGTGGAGTGTGGTTAGGTGTGGTATGGGGTGTTTGTGGTGGTAGTGGTGGTGTGGAAGGTGTGTCTGGCTTGATGCCACTCCTAGAGCCCCGCTACTCAGGCTAGGCAGTAACACAGGGGGTGACTAGACAGCTCTCAAGGGACTGCTTGCACGTCCTGCAGCCACCTGGTGTGTGTGGTGCATCGTGGTGGGGTGTGGTTTGGTGGGGTGTGGTTAGGTGGGGTGTGGTTAGTGTGGTGTGTGTTTAGGTGGTGTGGGAAGGTGGGGTGTGGTTAGTGTGGGGTGTGGTTAGGTAGTGTGGTAAGGTGGGGGGTGGGGTGCGGTTGGTGTGGGGGGTGGTTGGGTGTGGTGTGTGGTGTTTATGGTGTGGTGTTTGTGGTGGTAGTGGTGGTGTGTAAGGTGTGTCTGGGTTGGTGCTACTCCTAGAGCCCCGCTGCTCTGGCTAGGCAGTAACACAGGGGGTGACTAGACAGCTCCCAAGGGACTGCTTGCACGTCCTACCGCTGCCTGGTGCGTGTGGTGCATCATGGCGGGTGTGGTTGTTGTGTGTGTGGTGGGTAGTGTGGTGTGGTTAGGTGTGGGGTGTGGGGTAAGGTTTGGTGGGGTGTGGGGTTTGTTTAGGTGACGTGTGTTTATGTGTGGTTTGGTTAGGTGCATCGTGGCGGGTGTGGTTGATGTGTGTTTGTGGTGGTAGTCGTGGTTTGTAAGGTGTGTCTGGGCTGATACCACGCCTAGAGTCCGGCTACTCTGGCTTGACAGTCGGGGTGGGGGGTGGTGGTGGGGGGGGACTTCATAGCTCCCAAGGGACTTCTAGCCTGTTGTGATGTGTGGTGCATCGTGGTGGTGTGTGTTTAGGTGGAGGGTGTTTGGGTGTGGTGTGTGGTGTGTAAGATGTGTCTGGGTTTATGCCACTCCTAGAGCACCACTAATCTGGCTCGACAGCTCACAGGGGGTGACTAGACAGCTCCCAAGGGACTGCTTGCATGTCTTTCAGCTGCATGGTGTGTGTGGTGGTGGGTGGTTAGGTTAGGTTGGGGGTGGGGTGTGGTTAGTGTGGGGTGTGATTATTATGGGTGTGGTTAGTTGGGGATAACTACCGGTAGTGTGAGGGGAAGGGTCGGTATACATACATACATACATACATACATACATACATACATACACACAAACACGTACATACATACATGCACACTTATATACAAACACACATACATTTGGATACATATATACATACACACATATATACATACATACCTACACACACATACATGCGTACCTACCTACACATATACACACATACATGCATACACATAACTATCTACATACACATACATACGCACCTACCTACACAAATACAGACATACATACACATACCAATCTACATACACACACATACACATACGTACTGGGGGCATCCACTTACATGGGAGAATGAACTCCAGGGTGGTGATGGGAGGTCCTGATAGAGCCAGTGGTCCAGGAAAAGTGGTACATATGTACATACAAACAAATACATACATAAACACATACATGCATACATATACACACACATACATACATACACACATACATACACACACACATACATGCATACATATACACACACATTCACATACATACATACATACATACGTACACACATACATACATACACACACACATACATGCATACATATACACACACATTCACATACATACATACATACATACACACATACACACATACATACATACATGCATACATATACACACACATTCACATACATACATACATACACACACATACATACATAAATATACACACACATTCACTTACATACATACATACATACATACACACATACATAAACACATACATACACACACATACACACATACATGCATAAATATACACACCCATTCACTAACATACATACACACACATACACACACACATACATACACACATACATACGCACCTACCTACACAAATACATACACACATACATACACACATACATACACACATACATACATACATACATACATACATACATACACATACATACACACATACATACACACATACATACACAAATACATACACACATACATACACACACATACATACACACATACATGCATACATATACACACACATTCACTTACATACATACGCACATACATACACACACACATACATACACACATACATACACACATACACACAAACATACACACATACATACATACATACATACATACATACATACATACATACATACACACATACATACATACGTACACACATACATACACACATACGTACACATACATACACACATACACACATACATACCCACATACATACACACATACATACACACATACATACACACGCACATACATACACACATACACACATAGATATACACACACGCACATATATACACACATATACACACATACCCGTTTGGAGTTCAATGTGGCGGATCTGTTCATGCCTTGGGGAGCAGTTACTCTGAGGGGAGTGACGGAGTAGCTGGCTGCTCGGCCCAAGGGTTTATCGTCGTCGCCCATGTTAATCGAGACTGGTCGGTGTGTGGTGCTGCTGGAGAATTGAGAGGCGGCGTGGGGCATTGAAAATGTGTGCAACTCGCTTCTCTTGGCGGGTGCTATCTTTGCACCTGCATGCACGCAAATTATAGTTGTATACTAGAATAAATAAACAAATAAATAAATAGTATACTTAAATAGAATACTTAAATAGGAATAGTATACTTAAATAGGAATAGTATACTTAAATAGGAATAGTATACTTAAATAGGAATAGTAGACTTAAATAGGAATAGTATACTTAAATAGTAATAGTATACTTAAATAGGAATAGTATACTTAAATAGGAATAGTATACTTAAATAGGAATAGTATACTTAAATAGGAATAGTATACTTAAATAGGAATAGTATACTTAAATAGGAATAGTATACTTAAATAGGAACAGTATACTTAAATAGGAATAGTGTACTTAAATAGGAATAGTAAACTTAAATACTATACTTAAATAAATAAATAAATAGCCCCCTGGAGAACTGAGAGGTGGCGTGGGGCATTGAGAATGTGTGCAGCTCGCTTCTCTTGGCGTGTGCTATTTTGGCACCTGCGTGCACGCAAAATATAGTTGTATACATAAATGAACACACGAATAAATAAATAGAATGCCTTATAACGAGGCGTGAGGTTGAGTTGGCCAGTCTGTTTGCTTGCACTGGGGCCAAGCACCAAAAGGGGGGGTGGGGGTGGAGGGGGTCTGTCAGCCCCCTGTAGGAGGTTTTGGGGCCTGATCCATATGTCGTCTGCACCTGTTAATCTTGGCACCTGAATGCACACAACACAACACGCACACCCATACCCAACACACACACCAAACCCCACCCATCCACCCACCCACCCACACCCAACCCACCCACCAACCCACACCTACCCACCCTAAACAGTCTACAAACAATGCTGAGGTCTGAGGAGGAAGTCCTACTAGTGTGCGAATGCCTGTATTGGGGTAAATAGAGGTACACCTGCTTTGTTCATCCTGCTTGATGCACTGCATTTTCTTGCTTGCAACCTGCTATATAAATTTATGTTGCCTACAGTCCAGAGGTAGCCAAATAAGCAGAAGGGACTTGCCCCACCATGATATCAGGGTTGGGGTGGGGGGGGGGTACAACACGATGCACTGACACCCAAACAACCCTTTTTACCAACGTTTGGGCCCCTGAGTTCTTTGCTACAACCCGTGCTCCTTTTCCTCTTCGACTCCTCCAGCCCTCCTACACCCCTCCTACCTCATGCCTCCCCCCTCCCTCCCTCCCCCCCCCCCTCCCCTCTCTCCCCCCGTCCGCCCCCCCTCCCTCCCTCATCCACCCCCCCTACCCTCCCCGCCCCCTACCTCCCACCCCTAACAGAAAGTATTCCTTTCCACCCACAGGGACCACATACATGCCTGCATTTGCGGCACTTGTACTGATCTGCTGCCCAAGGGGCATGCAACCACCAAGATCAGACCGCCACAGACACACACACCCCCTCCACACCTCAACCGTACCTTACCTTCCACCAGGCGCACTTGTCAAATGCCCTTGATCTTCCCCTGCTCCTTGCTCCACCACAGTTCCTGCGCCGTCCCCCCGCCACCCACACCGCCCCCACCAACGCACCCTGCCCGTTCATTCACACCACTGCACTGATCTGCCCAAGGAGCATGCACCACCAAGGTTCAGACCTGCCACACTACACACAAGCAACACCACATACACACACACCCAGAAAACATACCACTTCATTCCAAGCAGACCGCACTTTGCTTACGGTCTTCCCTAATGACTCACTTCCCCACCAATTGTTCAACTCTCCCACAACTACACACCACATCCCTGCATTCACACCACTGTACTGATCTGCCCAAGGGGCATGCACCGCTAAGTTCATGAGTGCTTTGAGCAGCTGCATGAGTGTGCCATCCTTGACACTTGATCTGTCTCCTTCCTCCCATTTATACATTCCATTCCCATTATTTTTCTTTATCCGTTTTTACTTCCACTTGCCTTATTTTTATATTTTTTTTTTTTTTTTTTTTTTTTTTTTTTTTTTTGTTTTGTATGTTGTTTTTTTTTTGTTTTTTTTTTTTGTCCTTTCTCCCTTCCTGCTCATCTTCCTAAGCTCTTCCACCCTAGAATTTTACATTCTTTCTTCCTCCCACGACGCCTTGATTCTCTTCTTTACAAGCCATTGTTTTAGTTTCTGTTGATGACTGCATGTGTGTGTTGATGTGTATGTGTATGTTTATGTGTATGCCTGCGTGAATGTGTGTGTGTATGTGATTATATGTGTGTTTATATGCATGCCAGTGTGTATGTGTTATTGTTGTGTGTGTGTTGCCTGCGTTCCGTGTGCTCAGAGCTCTTTTGAGGCATCTGCATCCGCATGCCAATCGTTTACGTTTTCCATCGTCCCTGTTTGATAGTGCAAGCCGATGTATTATAGTTTCATGTTTGATAACTGTATGGTGTATTATGTGCATGTTTTGTATACGTGTTGTTTGGTTATGTGTGTGTCTATGTGTATGCCTGCGTGTGTAATGTGGTTGTTTTATTGGTGAGTTTTCTATGTGTATTTGGTAGCATCTGTCATTGTCTGTTCCATCCTTGTACGCCGGTCAACTTCGCCCATGTGATAGACACATAATAGAATGGTGCGCCTACAACAGGCGTGATTTTTTGATTGGGGTCATCCCGTTTTGCTGCAACTGGGGCCAACTGCCAATATCATGGTGATAGGTAAGCCATGATAATGTTTCCTAGTTATGCCTTAATGTTATTAGTATACTATTTATAGGTTTTTCAAAGGATTACGCAAATGAGAATTGTTACGCGTTGCCATGTGGCGTGAAGTTGAAGGAATCTTCCTGTTTGCTTGCACCTCGGAAGGTAACCATGGCTTTTGCTTTTGCAGACCGCTATTGTGCCTGAGCTCGGACTACCCCACGAGCAAGTGGGCTACGGAGAAAAGTTTGAGCTTCTCCCCAAACGGTCGGTCAAAAATCGTGAACGCGCGCAACGGGTTTGAGGCACCTCCTGACCTGTTCTGCCAAAGTGGTGTTGCGTCTGTCTGTGGGCATTCCCTTACAGCCTTTTGGTGCGCAACCCCTTGGACTGTGAGCACCTTACATCTGCACAGCCATCCGTGCCGTCAACTTTGTTTTGCTACCCTGCTCTATACACACTACCCTGCCAGAGCTGGCGCGAAAGCTCGTCCAAGTCTAGCGCGCCATGCTTCTCGGCAAAGGTAGTGGCACAACCAAGGTAGCAAGCCATCTCACAGAAAGAGGAGGCTGGCTCGGTGCTGGGTTGGGATATGTGCAGAGGGTGGCAGGCATGGCCATTGTGGTCACCATGGTCATCCTTGAGCTCGGCAGGCGGCACCTTGAAGGACGCGGTGGTGGACACGGGGGGGTGACGCGCACTGTCGCGTCCCTGCATTGTGAGGAGAGGGCACTTGCAGGTGGGGTCTGCTTATCTATGAAATGCTGTGTTTAGTTAAGGTTATAAGGGGTGAATTTAATAAGTACAGTTATTGTCCCTTCTCCTCTGCTGAGTTCGTGCTTCAGTCATCATGCCAACCCTTCCACCCTTTGGTGCTATTGAATTCATTGCTCCAGGTGAGGTATATAGTGTTTCAGATGAGGAGGACATAGGAGGGTTGGGGAGTTGTTGTGAGGGTGCTTACGAGAGTGGTGGGTTTGCTAGCACATGGGTGGTGAGGAGCATGACGCATGGGCTGAAATGCGGTGGTACAATCGTCAGGGGTAGCCAAATAGGCTAAAGGGACTGGCCCAACCATGATATAGGGAGGGGCTAACACGGCGAAAGCACTGATGAAGTGAAACCCAAACAATTGTTTGGTGGGAGTTGTGAGGCCGTGAGTTCGTGCTAGCTGTCTTGATCGATGTGCGCCACCCTTCCCCTAGTTTGCCCCTCTCATGCTATGATTGGTTGCGGGCATAATTTGTTTAAGGAGACTGCAAAATGCCTTTGTGATTATCTAGCGACCGGCCGAATCTCCACGATGCTGACCATGGCGTAGTATGCATCAGAATGATACAACAAATTGCATCATATGGTATTACACATAAGTGGTAACTTTAGCCTAGTCAGACTGCCGGCATCATATGATAACATATTCTGTTCCCCCTACTTAGATAATTGTTGTTGGGTTTACAGTTGTTGTTTAATCTCAGTTGGTGGGTGATAAGTGGGCGGTAGGATGGTGCAGGTGGTGGGTGTCTAGGGTGCAATTGTCACGAGGTGCCCGGGGTGCGGGGTGCAGGGTGCGGGGTGCGGGGTGTGGGGTGCAGGGTTGTCCGGGGTGCTGGTGGCAGGCTTGCCGGGGTCCTGGGTGTGGGGTTGCAGGGTGCCGGGGTGCAGGGTGTGCGGGGTGCGGGATGTCAGGGTGCTGGTGTGTGGGGATGCAGGGGTTTCGGAGTGGGGATGCCGGGGATGCTTGGGTGGTGCAGTGGTGCCAATGGGTGGCGGGGTGTTGGGGTGCAGGGTGCCGGTGCGGGGCAGGGTCAGGAGGCCGTGTGATGTGGGCGGGGTGTGGGGGTGGCGGTGCCGGGATGCGAGGGTGCATGGTGCAGGGTGTCGGGGTGCGGGGTGCCGGGGTGTGCGGGGTTGGCCATGGGGGCTGGTGGTGGCGGGGGTGTTGTTGGGGGTGTGGCAGGGTGCAGGGTTCTTGGGTGTTGCGGTGTGCGTGTGGATGCCGGGGTGCAGGGTGCGGGGGGGTTGCGGGTGTGTTTGTTGTGGGTGCAGGGGTGTGGGTTCGGTTGGCTCGGTTGCAGGGTTGCCGGGGTGGCGGGGTGGCCGGGTGCAGGGTGCTGGTCGTGTGCGGGGTTCCGGGGTGCGGGGTTGCAGTGGTGTGGCGGTGTTTGTGGGGTGGCAGGGTGCCGGGTTCGTGGTGAGGACATGCAGGGTGGGCCGGATGCAGGGTGCGGGGTTGGTCGGGGTGCGGGGTGCGAGGGTGCCTGGGGGTTGCGGGGTGTGTGGGTGCGTGTGTGCCGGGGTGTGCGGGTGTGGGCTGGTCCGGGGTTGCCGGGGGTGTGCAGGGTGCCGTGTGCAGGTGCCGGTGGGGGTGCAGGGTGGCCGGGTGGCGGGTTCCGGGTTTGCGCGTTGGGGGGTGCGGAGGTGTGGTGGGGTGCAGGGGGGCCGGGTCGGGGTGCGGTGGGTGGGCCGGTTGGCCGGGGTGCAGGGTGCCTGGGTGGCAGGGTGCCGGGTGCGGTGGTGCCGGGTGCTCATAGTGGTGCGGAAGTGTGGGGTGCAGGGTGCCGGGGTGCGGGGTGCAGAATGCGGGGTGCCCCGGGGTGCGGGATGCCTGGGTGCAGGGGTGCCGGGTTTCCGGGGTGCGGGGGGGTGGCGGGATGCCGGGGTGCGGACGGCAGGTTCATGGGAGTGCGGGTGTGGTGGGGTGCGGGTGCCGGGATGCGGGTGGCGGGGTGGCCGGGGTGTCACGGGGTGCAGGGTGCTTGGGGGTGTGGGGTGCAGTCACTGTGCCGGGTTCGGGTGAGAATGCAGGGTCGGGATGGCGTGCCGGGTGTGGGGTGTGGGTGCACGGTGCCAGGGTGCGGTGCAGTATGCGGGTGCCCGGGGTGCGGGATGCCAGGGTTCGGAGGTTCAGGGTTCCGGGGTGCGGGGTGCGGGATGCCGGGGTGGCGGGGCGCAGGTGCTGGGGTGGCTGGGTGGTGGGGTGCAGTTGTGTCCGGGGGCGGGTGGCCGGGGTGCGGGTGCAGGGTCTGGGGCATGGGTGTCAAGTGCCGGGTTCGGGTGAGGGGATGCAGGGGTGCGGACGATGCTGTGGTGCTGGGGTGGCGGGGGTGCGGGGGGTGTGGGGGGTGTCAGGTCGTGTCCGGCGTGCGGGTGCAGGTGCAGGAGTTGCGGGGTGCCGGGTGCCGGGGTGCGGGGTGCCGGGGTGCGGGGTGCCGGGTGCGGGGTGCCGTGCGTGCGCCGGTGGTTGCGGAGTGTGGGTGTGCAGGGTGCCGGGACGCGGGGTGCCGGGGAGTGCAGGGTGTCGGGGTGCGGGTGGCGGGTTCGGGGGTGCACAGTGGTGGCCGGGGTGCAGGCGGTGCCGGGTTGGGCAGTTGCCGGGGTGCAGGTCCTGGGGTGCAGGGTGCCCGGGTGCTGTTGTGCCGGTGCCGGGGTTCGGTGTGTGGGGTGGCAGGGTTCCGGGTGGCGGGTGCACGGGTCGAGAATGCCTGGTGCGGGTTGCAATGTTTCCGGGTTGCTGGGTGTGGGTGTGCAGGGTGCCGGGGTGTGGGGTGCGGGATGCCGGGGTGCGGGGTGCAGGGTGCCGGGGTGCGGGGTGCGGGATGCCGGGATTCGGGGTGTGGGTTGCACGGGCCGGGTGCGGGTGCAGGGTGCCGTGGGGTGCAGGGTGGGTGGGGTGGGGTGCAGGGTTCAGGGATTCGGGGTTCCGGGTGTGGCGGTGCCGGGGTGGCGGGGTGCATGCGGAGGTGGGTGTGCCGGGTGGTGGTTGTGCGGGTGGTGTGGGTGGGTGCGGTGGTGCGGCTGTGTGGGTGGGGTGAGGGTCGGCGTGGCAATGGGCCTAGAGTGCCCGGGTGCGGGGTTGGGGTGCTGGGTGTGCCGGGGTGCGGGTGCGGGTGCAGGGGTGCTGGGGTTGGGGTGTCAGGGTGCGGGGTCGGGTGCAGGGGCAGGGTGCCGGGTGTGCGGGGTGGGTGGGGTGGGGGTGCAGGGTGCAGGGTGCCGGGGTGCGGGGTGTGGGGTGTGGGGTGCAGGGTGCCGGGGTGCGGGGTGCGGGGTGCAGGGTGCCGGGGTGCGGGTTTGTGGGGGCAGGGGTGCGGGGTGCCTGGGTGCGGGATGCAGGGTGCCGGGTAGCGGGGTGCAGGGTGCTGAAGACACCACACATCTGCAGTGCAACATAATTGGTGAAGGAGTCGGCATGTTGCTTGATTAGTAGCTTACCCACTGTGCGCAGTTGAGATTCCTACACCCTAAGCTATACTTCCAGGTTTGCATTGGATAGAGGCTTACCCCTTGTGACCTAAATAATCGTTCTTTTACAGAAGGGGGCCTGAGTTTGTGCTACAGTGATCATGCCCACTCTTCTCCAAGTTGCCCCTCTCATTATGATGCAACATGATTGCTGAAGGAGTCAGCATGTAGCAGGGATATTTTTTTCAAATAAAAAAGAGGAAATCTTACTCCTTTTTTATTTTTTCCCTCCCTTTTTCCCTCCCAAAACAGGATCCTTATTCCGATTCTGGTCCGTTTGGGTCATTTTCAGTCAATTTCAGTAAAAAAACATTTTTGTTTTTAGGTTTCTTATTCCGGCAATTTGGGCCAAAACGGGGTCTCGTATTCCAATCGGAATATATTCCGGAAAAAATATCCCTGGCATGTAGCTTACCCCTTTGTCGTAGGTGGTTGCCCCCAGTGAAAACATATCCCTGGCATGTAGCTTACCCCTTTGTCGTAGGTGGTTGCCCCCAGTGAAAACATATCCCTGGCATGTAGCTTACCCCTTTGTCGTAGGTGGTTGCCCCAGGAAAACATTATCCCTGGCATGGAGCTTACCCCTTGTCGAGGTGGTGCCCCCAGTGCAAAACCTATCCCTGGGCATGAGCGAACCCTTTGTCGTAGGTGGTTGCCCCAGTGACAACATATCCCTGGCATGTAGTTCATTCCATGTTTTGTATTGTTCATGTTGTTTTCATCTTACCCCTGGCTAGTGGTTGCCCCCAGTGAAAACATATCCCTGGCATGTAGCTTACCCCTTTGTCATAGGTGGTTGCTCCCAGTGAAAACATATCCCTGGCATGTAGCTTACCCCTTTGTCGTAGGTGGTTGCCCCCAGTGAAAACATATCCCTGGCATGTAGCTTACCCCTTTGTCGTAGGTGGTTGCCCCCAGTGAAAACATATCCCTGGCATGTAGCTTACCCCTTTGTCGTAGGTGGTTGCCCACAGTGAAAGGAAACGGGCTGTCCCTCTCAATCTCACACCCCGTAACAAGACGTACCATTTATTTATTTATTTATTTATTTATGTAGCTTACCCCTTGTGTGCCGTAACGATGCTGCGAGCGAGTTCCGACCTGATGTGCTCAAGCAAGGCTTCCTGCAAAAGGATTCACAAAATTTGCTCTTTAGTTTATATCTGGTGAGTAAGGGATTAGGGATCATTGAAACCCCTGAACCCTAAGCCCTGATGTGAACGAACAAAGACTAATGCAACAGATGGTAGAAGGTCTGAAACAGTGGGTACGTCAAAAACACACAAATATACATATAAATTTAAAATGAATACTGCCGATATATAGATTTGTATTAATATCTCTCTCTCTCTCTCTCTCTCTCTCTCTCTCTCTCTCTATCTCTCTCTCTATATATTTATATATGAATATAAGGAGAACATGGCAAACAGAGCTATTTTTTCCATTATTCCAAATTATTGCCATTATCAAGTTAGAAAAAAAACAGATTCACAAAACAATCCCTGGGCCCTAGCCTTGCCCACCAACATTCCTGCCCCTATCAAGCCTTCTGTTGCCAAAGTGAAGCCCCCCCCCCCCTGCTTGGCCCCTGGTGCCTATGCCCCCCGTCGCCCCCACACCCAAAACACTTTCCACTCCCCTAGGGGACGCGTACCCAAATCGCTACAGAGAGCCCAACCATGAAAGACACCAAATCCCTGATCACTACCACAAGACCCACCATTCACGAAATGAAAACAAGACTCTAGAAGCGCGCATGCGACGTACAAAATGGCGGAGTGAGTAGTGTTTGCTGATTAGGGTGAAAGGTGGCAACGGAAGTGCAGTTAGACTACGAGTAACGTGGGCTGATGTGTCAGGCTTCGTCTCGGCAAACAACGACAACTGGTGCTATGGGGGGCTCTCGCCCTTGAACGCCACTACCCTTTTGGGGGCTCGAAAAAAAGTTCAACAGAGGGCCAAATGTACGCATGATGGCGGGGATTCATCGGCACAATTGCTGTTTTTGACAATTCCAATTACTGAGATACCAAAATAATTGAATGGTGCTAAGGGAAATGTTGGGTGGTAGCGGGGGATGTATGAATGGAATTGGTTGGTGGGGTGGTTGGGGGGTCTTGTGGTGGGTGGGTTGGGTGGTCGGGTGGTCGGGTGGGTTGGGTGCGTGGTTACCCACGTTTTGGTTGGGTAGGGGGCTCATGAAGTGGCATTTGGGTGGTTGGGGGGGTTGGTTGGTGGCGTGTGGTAGTGGGTTGGGGGGGTAACGGGGGGTATGCGTGGGGTTGGTTGGTGGGTTGCGGGTTGGGGGTAGTGGGGGTTTCGGGGTATGAGTTGAGGGAATTGGTGGTTGGTGGGTTTGTAAGGCGGTAGATGGCATTGGTTGGTTGAGTGGGGGGTTGGTTTGTGTGGAATTGGCTCTGTAAGGGGGGATGAGTGAGTTGGTTGCTTGGTGTGGGTGGTGGGTGGTAGGGGGGTATGAGTGGCATTGGTTGGTTGGTTGGTTGGTAGGGGGTATGCATGGCATTGGTTGGTTGGTGGGTTGGTTGGTTGGTCGGTTGGTGGGGGGTATGCATGGCATTGCGTTGGTGGAGGGTGGTTGGTGGTTGGGGGTGGGAGGGGGTATGCATGGCATTGGTTGGTTGGTGGGTTGGCTTGGTTGGTTGGTAGGGTGGCAGGGGTATGAGATTTGGCATGGTGGGGTGGTGGAGGTGGTTTGGTGGTTGGTTGGTTGGTTGGTTGGTTGGTTGGTTGGTTGGTTGGTAGGGGGTATGCATGGCATTGGTTGGTTGGTTGGTTGGTTGGGTGGGTGGTAGGGGGGTATGCGTGGTTGGTTGGTTGGTTGGGTGGGTGGTAGGGGGTATGAGGGGCATTGGTTGTTTGGTTGTTTGGTTGGTTGGTTGGTTGGTAGGGGATATGTGTGGCATTGGTTGGTTGGTTGGTTGGTAGGGGGTATGTGTGGCATTGGTTGGTTGGTTGGTGGGTTGGTTGGTGGGTTGGTTGGTAGGGGGTATGCGTGGCATTGGTTGGTTGGTTGGTGGGTAGGGGATAGGGGGTATGCATGGGATTGGTTGGTTGGTGAGTTGGGTGGTACGGTGGTAAGGTGGTTGGGGGGTATGCATGGCATTGGTTGCTTGGTGGGTTGCTTGGTTGATGGGTTGGGTGGTAGGGGGGTATGCGTGGCATTGGTTGGTTGGTGGGTTGAGTGGGTTGGTTGATTGGCTGGTTGGACGCTTGGATGGATGGATGGATGGATGGATGGATGGATGGATGGATGGATGGTTCATACGAACATTGAGCTAAAACACACACATCTGTATGTGCGGAGGCCTTGTCTGGTTGACGGGATGCTGCTAATGAACACCATGGCATTCCCCAACACACAAGGTGCTTGTGATAGAAAAAGTAATGATAATGCCTGGTGGGGCATGATATTAAGGGAGCCTCGTCTTACGGCGGTAGGGAACGGGCTGCTACTTGACCTGGACAAAGCTACCATGGTAATTGACAGCGACTGCGAACACTGAAGCGCGTAGAGATTTAAACCCGGCACCTTCTTGTTTCAACGTGCTCTACCATTGAGCCAGTCGTCGAAACGTGATGTCAACATCATACGATATCATACTTCCCTTTCCCACCTGTATGTAGGGACTTGGAAATGTTATGATGTTGACCAAAGGCGAGTATGATATCATATGATATCATACAAGTTGCATCATATGACATAAATGGTAGACGTAGTCTAGCCAGGCCGCCGGCATCATATGATACCATATTGCTGTTCCCTACCTGTATGTGAAGAGGCGGCATCGTGCTGATGGAATGCATGCAGGGTCATGAACACCATGGCATCCCCCATCACACAACATGCTTGTAAAAGGTAATGATAACGCATGGTGGGGCGTGGTGTCAAGGGAGCCCGTCGTACGCGGGTAGGGAGCGGTCTTCTACCTCAACTGGTCAAGCTACCATTGCGGTTGACAACGACCTGCAACGCCAAGAGCGACTGAAGGGGGGATCGAACCCCCGACTCTTCATACTCAGAGTGATTTGGTCTACCACTAGACCAATGTATATCACTGAAAGGGGCTACGTGCTTGTAAGATAATGCAAAAGAATGCGAAAGAATTCAACATTGACCAATATAATGCGACATGGTACGACTATTGAGCTTAACACACACACCTGTATGTGAAGAGGCAATATCGTGCTGATGGGATGCTGTTCATGAACGCCATGGCGTCCCCCAACACACAAGGTCCTTTGCAACTCAATGCCTCCCGCCTTGTACTGCATCGCACACACCGCACCACTCTCAACAATCCACAGTCGGTCAGCCGAGACGCCCTGGCAGCACAGGTCCTCTCCTGAATATAAAATAACAGAACAGAACAGAACAGAAAGATCAAGTTAGGAGGCTGGGTGTGTGTGTGTGGGGGGGGGTGTTTGAGTGTGTGTGTGTGTGTGTGTGTGTGTGGTGGGGGGGGGGGGGGGAGGTGTGTGTGTGTATTATATTAATTCACGAATTTAATGAATTAACAATCCACACTTGGTCTGCTGGGACCCCCTTTGCAGCACAGGTCTTCTCCTGAATAGAACATAACATACCATAACATAAATATCAATTTATATCAAGTTAGGGGGCTGGGTGGAAGCTGGATGTGGGGGTGTGAGGGGAGGTGTGTGTGGGTGTGTGGGTGTGTGTAAGATCAATTCATGAATTAATTAATTAGCGATTCACAGTCGGTCAGCTGGGACGGCCCTGGTTAGCACAGTCGGTGATACGGGGTGTCATTGTGCTGGTGGGTGTTGTGAGGTGGGGGATGTGGGGAGGAGGAGGTGGTGGGTAGGGCTGGCAAGTGGAGGGCGTGCGGGAGGGGGAGGTGGTGGAATGTATGGTGTGGATGTGTAGGTGGGTGGTGTGGGTATTGGGGGGGGTAGCGTGGGATGGGGAAGGGGTGGGGGGTAGGGGGGAATGTTAGCGCTGGTGTTGGGGTAGGGGGGTAAGGTAGGTGTGGGGGTGGGTAGGTGGCCGTGAGGTAGGGGGGGAGGCTATGCGGGATGGTGGGTCGCGGTGTGATGGGAGGGGGGGTAGGCTGGGGGTGGAGGGTGGCGCAGTGGGTAGGTGCGGAGGGTGGGAGTGTGGGTGAGGTAGGGGGGAGGGGTATGGAGGGGGACCGGGGACGGGTGCCGTAATTGGCTTAGGGGGTAGGGGGGTAATAAGGGGTGGAAGTGGGTAGGAGCGGGGGCGGGGGGGATCATCGCACACACCATACCACTCTCAACAATCCAGAGTCGGTCAGCTGGGACGCCCTGGACGCACCCACCCAACCACCCACCCCCACCACCCGACCCCCTTGTGATCTGCATGCCTTGCTAGCACCTCCACCGGGAACAAGTGTGAGCATATGAGGTCCCTCACCCCCCTTCCCTTTGATGAACTTGCTCCAAGCCGCAACCCAAACAAACCCAGCCCCCAAACCACCATCCCTTAAACCCCAAAAATGAACATGTATAGAGTCTGAGGTAAAGTGCAGAACAGAGAGAAACCTCCACCGGGAAAGGTGCGAGAGAACAGTGGTGAAATCCAGTTCAATCCTCTGATATTGATGTAAGACAAAACCACTCACCAACAACCACTAATATAATCAAAAAACTTGAAACCACATAAATAACCAAACAAAACAAAAAAAAACAAAAAATCTAAAACAATATGGATAACACAAAAAAACCACCCACACACAACAAAATAACATCAACAAAACCTCCAAAAAAAAAAACAAAAAAAAAAACACACAAACACCAAAAAACCCACAAATTACAACCAACTAAAAACACAAAAACCAAAACAAAATCCAACCCACCGAATCAAAACACCACCAACCCACCCCCAATCCAAAAACCCCACAACCCCCAAAAAAAACCCCCACCCCCCCCCCCCCCAACCCCCCCAAACCCCAACCAATACCCCCCCCACCCCCCCCATCCACCCGCAACAAAAACAAACATCACAAACACACACACACAGACTCACACAAACATGCCCCACAAAAAAAACCACACCACCACCGCCTATTGTGGTCCCAACCCCCCCCCACCCCCCCCCCCCCCCCCCCCCCCCCCCCCCCCCCCCCCCCCCTCCCCCCCCCCCAAACACACCACACAAACACCACACACACTGACACACCACCACCACCACTACCATCCCTTCATGATCTTCGTACCTTGCAGCACCTCCACCGGGAACAAGTGCTGAGCTATGAGGTCCCTCAATTCATCATGCAAGTAGGTTTTGCTGAAGCACTTAACCTTGCTTACGAACTCGCCAGCAATCACGTTGCTCACCTGGTGGTGTTGGTGTGGGTGGGTTTAGGTTGTGCGGGTTTGGGTTTGGGTTTGGGTTTGGTGGGTCTTGATAGGTAATACATGTGTGCATGTTGTGGTGGTAATGTTTGCTGAAGCACTTCACCTTCCTCACGAACTCGCCAGCAATTGTGTTGCTCACCTAGTGTTGGTGGGTTCGGGTTTTGTGTGTTTTGGTTTGAGTTTTGGTTTGGTGGGTTTGGGTTTGGGTTTGGGTTTGGGTTTGGTGGGTTTGGGTTTGGGTTTGGTGGGCCCGGAGGGCACTTCACCTTGCATATGAACTCGCCAGCAATCGTATTGCTCACCTGGTGTATGCTGCTCGGCAACTCATCACAAGGAGTAAAATATAATACACAATTGTGTGTGTTAACATTCTGTAACATTTATTTGTAATACATTCTTTATTTATTTGACCTCACCCTTGAGCTGCTGCTGCTTGGCAACTCGTCATAAGGCGAAACATTTAATACACTTTTATTTTTGCAATTCTGTAATATGTATTTATTTATTTGACCTCACCCTTGAGCGGATGAAGGTATTGGCAACTACCGTAGTCATAAGGCGTAACATATAGTACGCAATAATTTGTTTTAAGATTCTGTATCATTTACTTATTTATTCATTTGACCTCACCCTCGAGCGCATGAAGGTATTGGCAACTCGTCATCATGCGTAACAGATGGTACACAATAATTTGTTTTAAGATTCTGTAATATTTTTTTATTTTTTTATTTGACCTCACCTCGAGGGGGGGGGGGGGGGGGGGAGGGGGCAGACATAACAGAGAAATAAATCCTCAGACCCCAAGCCCTTTTTTCCTACAGAGGGCTGAGTTTAACACCCACCCACCCACCCCTGGCTCCGGAACCCACTTGGAGGCCATTATCTTCCCACACAATAATAATTAGGGGGTCAAAGTAGGGTGCATTTTGTATAGCTTGAAAATGTCCATCTACTGGTGCTGCTCCCAAAACCATGCGCTATATGTGGAGCAAGAAAAAGCAAATCATACAAAACAATCAGTTTGTGGGCACGCAGACAAAGTGCCTTCATAACCATCAATGTTACATGAGAGTTAGGGTCTGGTGTTTAGGGCAATTTATTCATTTCCAAATCGGTATAGACGTATTATGATTAGGCGTTGTGTGGGAGTGTGGGTGGTGGGGTGGGGTTGGGAGATGGGGTGTGTGTGGGTGGCGTGGTGGGTGGTGGTGGGGTTGTGGTCCGGTGGTGGGGTGCTTAGGGTGTGGGCGGTTGATAGGTTGATGTGGTGAAGATTGGGGTTGTGGGGTGGGGTGTGTGTGGGGTTATGGTTGTGTGGTGTGGGAGGGGAGTGGGGGGGGAGCGGCGGATATAGTGGTGCGGTGATGAGCGGTGATTGTTGGGGGGTGGTAGGTGGGTGGAGGGGTATGGGTGGTGGTGTTGTTTGTGCGTGTGTGTGAGGGGGGGGGGGGGGGAGGGCTCTAATAGCACCAATGGAGGACGGTATGTAGTAGAGGGAAAAACCCTCAGTTCCACCACCAGTTTCATTATGTGGGCTATGAGAAAATATCTTGAAAAAAGTACCTATTGTTTCTAAATCCAGTTTTCTCACCACCCACCCAACCCACCCACACAAAATTTTGGAGGACCATATAACTTTCTACCTACTCAGGCCCAAACAACATAAGACCAGATTCTTCATCCTCTCAACAAGACTCTACACAATTTGGGAAGGGGGACAAGAAAGGGAGTAGAATCTTAAATTCCAGTTTTTTCGCTACCACCCCACCCCACCCACCCACACAAATTTTGGATGACCCAGAACTTTCTACCTACTAGGCCAAAAAAATAAGACCAGATTCTTCATCCTCTCAACAAGCTCTACAAATTTGGGGCATGGGGCCAGACTTTGTATCCCCCCCCCCCCCCCCTCCTCGCCCTCACACTTGCGCTCGTATTAAGGTATTTGCAAATAGTCATAAGGCGTAACATATAGCACAGTAGCACACAATAGTTTGTTTTAAGATTCTGTATCATATATTTATTAATCTATTTATTTGACCTCACCCTTGAGCGTTTTAATGTATTGGCAACTCGCACATTTTTGTTTTAAGATTCTGTATCATTTATTTATTCATTGATTGATACATTTATTTGACCTCACCCTTGAGCGGATGCTGCTTGGCAACTCGTCGAAAGACGTAACAAAAAGTACACATTTCGTGTTTTAAGATTATGTATAATTTATGTATTCATTGAATTCTTTATTTATTTGACCTCACCCTTGAGCGGATGCTGCTTGGCAACTCGGATAATATTGATCCCTCACATGAGCCCTGGTTCTTGCTTTGCCATACCTCCAAGTAATGAGCCTGCGGGTGTGTGTTTGCTTGTGGTGTGTTTGTGTGTGTTTGTGGTGTGTGTGTTTGTGTGTGTGTGTGTGTGTGTGTGTGTGGGGGGGGGGGGGGGGGGGGTATATGCGCGGGGTCCATAGTGGGAAGTGAAACCTTACTGCTTTGTTGCATTGTTGTATGCCGTATTTCCCGCACAGGAGTGGGAGAAATGGAGTATTCAGACGCGCGCCGCAGAATTCCGAAAGCTGCCTTCAAATTTCAAATACCTGTAAACCCTGGGCAAAACCAGGAGTGACCACCACCGATGAATTCAACCAGTACCCTGATCTGCACGGCAAAGAGAAGCACAGCAGCAGAAAACCACTAAAATTTTAGTGCTCTAAGCTGCCAAAGCTCTCTATCTTGACCAGCTTTTCTAGAGTTTCTTCTACTCGAATACTGTGGCCCGCTCAAGTCCATAGTCCGCGGCATGGCTGCCGCCGGAAGGCCGAACCAGCGCAACAACAAGCCCAAGAACCATCCTTCCAAGAAGAAGGTAGCCCCCGCTGCAACCAAGAAGGCAGCTCCTGCTGCCCCCAAGAAGCCAACCAACAAGCCTATTCCCTGGAAGACCAAGACCAAGACCAAGACCTCCAAGCCTCAAGCGCCTATGCCGCTAGATTCCCACCCAGCCAGATCGAGAAGAATGGTGATAGTATTGAGTTCCTTTCCTCTCCCCCTCTGCTCCACGACTTGTAGTCGACTTTCGCGCTCTCCTTCCATGCTTCCCCCTCCCCCCTTTCTGCTCAGTGCCTCGGCACAGCAGCCCTGTTAGCCTTGAGTTTGCGTCGTTCAGCTCTTGCTAGAATTTGTCCTCCTACAGTACCCACTCACATACATAGCTGCATTCAAATCAACAACCCAGTGTGGGGGACTGATGGATGAGATGTTCCAACCCCATGACTTGGAAGACAGGGAAAAGTGGTTCAACTCAACTGGAACCAAGCTGAATAAAGAGAGATGGCAATACTGGGCAGATGAATTATGTGTATCTTGTCCTAGGTTTCTAGTAGACCCTCCCTTCACTGTGGTAAATGGTTGTATGAGCAAGTTACCTTGCTCACTCACCACCCCTGAAACAACCCTGTGACAGGTAAAATAGGTAGATGGATAGCTCTCCCCCAAAGGTCACACCCTTAGGGATACCTGCACAATCCAACTCTTGTTTGATGCCCACCACCTACCATACCACTTACAAGGCACAGGCTTAAATCCCACGGATATTTAAATGGTAACATAGCTGATATGACCAGTAAGGCCAGCCAGTGGTGTGATATACCCCCTAATTAAGGGGAATATCACACCCAGAGCTAAAACCTTATAAGGTCCAGCCTACACCTTCAAAATTCTAACAGGGCACACTAAGTAACCTGGAGTTCTGGGACAAGGCTCTGGAGCTGGAGTGGCATGAGTCGGTAGGGGTACATGTGCACAATAGGTGTCCTGGAACTCGAAGCTTGCATGATTTGCTTGCAGCACTGGGCACTTGAACTGGCAGGAACGTCAGTCTTGTGCTACATGGATAAGGTCCAAGCTGTCTAAGCTGTGTACAAGGGGGGTTCCAGGATAACAGGCATCAGGGATGCTAACATCCCTTTCTCTGCATTAGGAAAAACTTTGGATCTCCTACATGCTTGGGTGCCCTCAACCACTGACACACTTTGCTTGTGATCAGATCTGCCCAGTAGCTTACCCCTTCCTCTCTTCCTCCCACCCCCCATAGGATGTACCATCTGCCAAGGCACCAAGGGAAGGATGCTTAGGTGCACCAGCTGCGGCCATCACAGCCACCCCCAGTGCCTCAGATTGGGCAGGAATGCCATGTCCTGTGGTACATTCAAGTGCTCAGCCTGCACAGTATAAGAGCGTCTCTCCACATCACTAGTTTCCAAGTCCAACAAGGGCCAGGGGGGTAGTGATGCTGGAGGGCTCTACCTTGGCTGTAAGCTCACAAGACACTCATGCAAGTGCTCTTAAGCGATACACCAAGTGCATGGCTGAAGTTTACTTGCTTACTGAGCAGGATGCACTCCCCCCCTGGCCCCAAGGATTAAGTGCCTTTGATGCTAGATAAAGCTGGTCATGGGTTGGGCAGCAGGTCATAACTAACCTGCCACCATTACAACCATGTCAGCACTAGCTGAATGGCACAGGCCAAGGGACTGGACCCTTCACACTCTGGATTCCAGTGTTGTGGGACAGCTCTCCAAGGCCCATTAGGGTGTTCCAGGGGCCTAAGGAGTTTCCTCTGGCAAATAGGGCGGTTATAAGTCCCAAATAGGGCGGTTATAAGTCCCAAATAGGGCGGTTATAAGTCCCAAATAGGGCGGGTTATAAGTCCAAATAGGGCGTTTGTAAATCCCTCATCTTTAGGTGACCACGAGGAAGCTAAAAACCCTGCTGCCCCACATGGAGGACTTGTTTAATAAAGATGCAGCTTGGCTAGTGATGGGTTTCTTTGGCCTCCTTAAGAGGAGTGAGCTTGTTGCTCTACTTTTGTCAGTTGTAGTCCCTAAGGAGACTCATGTAGGGACTCACTTAGAGTCAAGAGAATTTTAGAGGCCCTCATTCAGCTTAGGACCCTTCAGGGAGCCACTTCAGAGGACCGCCTCATCACAGCCTGAAACCTAGACTCTCTTAGCTTGTCTTCCTCCCCCCCCCTTTCAGGTCAGGCTTCGTCTTATAGACTTAAGTCTTTTCTCACTGCTATTGCCCTCTCACACCCCAAGCTGGACATAGATCCAGCTAGGTTTGCCATGCACAGCCTCAGACGGAGAGGTGTAGTAGCAGCCTGGGCTAATGGGGCAGATCTAGAGTCTATCAGAACTCAAGGCAGATGGAAATCAGATGCCATTAAGGCATATCTGATCCCAGACCTCTCAGTCAAGTTGGACTTTGCTTCCAGCCTCTGAGCCTAGCCTCTCTCTCTCCTCTTATTTCCTCTTGATACCCCATCACTTAGCCAAGCCTGCTGTCTTGTACATGGTCCTTACTCCTACACCTTTCCCCCAGTCCCCCTTTTTACACCCCTTTTCCTTTCAAAGTGGGACTTGATTTTTATTATCCTGAGGGCTGTGTGTGTGTGAAATTGTAGTGACTCTCGCACATGGTAGAAGCACAAACACTGACCTGAACAGTCTGGACTTACAAGCTAGATAGTGCAGTTGACTTTGTTTAAATGGTAACAGCTGATAAGACCAGTAAGGCCAGCCAGTGGTGTGATATACCCCCTAATTAAGGGAAATATCCCACACAGAGCTAAAACCTTTCAAGGCCCAGTTCTGGGACAAGGCTCTGGAGCTGGTTGGTATGAGTCGGTAGGGGTACATGTGCACAATAGGTGTCCTGGAACTCGAAGCTTGCATGATTTGCTTGCAGCACTGGGCACTTGAACTGGCAGGAACGTCAGTCTTGTGCTACATGGATAAGGTCCAAGCTGTCTAAGCTGTGTACAAGGGGGGTTCCAGGATAACAGGCATCAGGGATGCTAACATCCCTTTCTCTGCATTAGGAAAAACTTTGGATCTCCTACATGCTTGGGTGCCCTCACCCACTGACACACTTTGCTTGTGATCAGATCTGCCCAGTAGCTTACCCCTTCCTCTCTTCCTCCCACCCCCCATAGGATGTACCATCTGCCAAGGCACCAAGGGAAGGATGCTTAGGTGCACCAGCTGCGGCCATCACAGCCACCCCCAGTGCCTCAGATTGGGCAGGAATGCCATGTCCTGTGGTACATTCAAGTGCTCAGCCTGCACAGTATAAGAGCGTCTCTCCACATCACTAGTTTCCAAGTCCAACAAGGGCCAGGGGGGTAGTGATGCTGGAGGGCTCTACCTTGGCTGTAAGCTCACAAGACACTCATGCAAGTGCTCTTAAGCGATACACCAAGTGCATGGCTGAAGTTTACTTGCTTACTGAGCAGGATGCACTCCCCCCTGGCCCCAAGGATTAAGTGCCTTTGATGCTAGATAAAGCTGGTCACGGGTTGGGCAGCAGGTCATAACTAACCTGCCACCATTACAACCATGTCAGCACTAGCTGAATGGCACAGGCCCAAGGGACTGGACCCTTCACACTCTGGATTCCAGTGTTGTGGGACAGCTCTCCAAGGCCATTAGGGTGTTCCAGGGGCCTAAGGGAGTTTCCTCTGGCAAATAGGGCGGTTATAAGTCCCAAATAGGGCGGTTATAAGTCCCAAATAGGGCGGTTATAAGTCCCAAATAGGGCGGTTATAAGTCCCAAATAGGGCGTTTGTAAGTCCCTCATCTTTAGGTGACCACGAGGAAGCTAAAAACCCTGCTGCCCCACATGGAGGACTTGTTTAATAAAGATGCAGCTTGGCTAGTGATGGGTTTCTTTGGCCTCCTTAAGAGGAGTGAGCTTGTTGCTCTACTTTTGTCAGTTGTAGTCCCTAAGGAGACTCATGTAGGGACTCACTTAGAGTCAAGAGAATTTTAGAGGCCCTCATTCAGCTTAGGACCCTTCAGGGAGCCACTTCAGAGGACCGCCTCATCACAGCCTGAAACCTAGACTCTCTTAGCTTGTCTTCCTCCCCCCCCCTTTCAGGTCAGGCTTCGTCTTATAGACTTAAGTCTTTTCTCACTGCTATTGCCCTCTCACACCCCAAGCTGGACATAGATCCAGCTAGGTTTGCCATGCACAGCCTCAGACGGAGAGGTGTAGTAGCAGCCTGGGCTAATGGGGCAGATCTAGAGTCTATCAGAACTCAAGGCAGATGGAAATCAGATGCCATTAAGGCATATCTGATCCCAGACCTCTCAGTCAAGTTGGACTTTGCTTCCAGCCTCTGAGCCTAGCCTCTCTCTCTCCTCTTATTTCCTCTTGATACCCCATCACTTAGCCAAGCCTGCTGTCTTGTACATGGTCCTTACTCCTACACCTTTCCCCCAGTCCCCCTTTTTACACCCCTTTTCCTTTTAAAGTGGGACTTGATTTTTATTATCCTGAGGGCTGTGTGTGTGTGAAATTGTAGTGACTCTCGCACATGGTAGAAGCACAAACACTGACCTGAACAGTCTGGACTTACAAGCTAGATAGTGCAGTTGACTTTGTTTAAATGGTAACAGCTGATAAGACCAGTAAGGCCAGCCAGTGGTGTGATATACCCCCTAATTAAGGGAAATATCCCACACAGAGCTAAAACCTTTCAAGGCCCAGTTCTGGGACAAGGCTCTGGAGCTGGAGTGGCATGAGTCGGTAGGGGTACATGTGCACAATAGGTGTCCTGGAACTCGAAGCTTGCATGATTTGCTTGCAGCACTGGGCACTTGAACTGGCAGGAACGTCAGTCTTGTGCTACATGGATAAGGTCCAAGCTGTCTAAGCTGTGTACAAGGGGGGTTCCAGGATAACAGGCATCAGGGATGCTAACATCCCTTTCTCTGCATTAGGAAAAACATTGGATCTCCTACATGCTTGGGTGCCCTCACCCACTGACACACTTTGCTTGTGATCAGATCTGCCCAGTAGCTTACCCCTTCCTCTCTTCCTCCCACCCCCCATAGGATGTACCATCTGCCAAGGCACCAAGGGAAGGATGCTTAGGTGCACCAGCTGCGGCCATCACAGCCACCCCCAGTGCCTCAGATTGGGCAGGAATGCCATGTCCTGTGGTACATTCAAGTGCTCAGCCTGCACAGTATAAGAGCGTCTCTCCACATCACTAGTTTCCAAGTCCAACAAGGGCCAGGGGGGTAGTGATGCTGGAGGGCTCTACCTTGGCTGTAAGCTCACAAGACACTCATGCAAGTGCTCTTAAGCGATACACCAAGTGCATGGCTGAAGTTTACTTGCTTACTGAGCAGGATGCACTCCCCCCTGGCCCCAAGGATTAAGTGCCTTTGATGCTAGATAAAGCTGGTCATGGGTTGGGCAGCAGGTCATAACTAACCTGCCACCATTACAACCATGACAGCACTAGCTGAATGGCACAGGCCCAAGGGACTGGACCCTTCACACTCTGGATTCCAGTGTTGTGGGACAGCTCTCCAAGGCCATTAGGGTGTTCCAGGGGCCTAAGGGAGTTTCCTCTGGCAAATAGGGCGGTTATAAGTCCCAAATAGGGCGGTTATAAGTCCCAAATAGGGCGGTTATAAGTCCCAAATAGGGCGGTTATAAGTCCCAAATAGGGCGTTTGTAAGTCCCTCATCTTTAGGTGACCACGAGGAAGCTAAAAACCCTGCTGCCCCACATGGAGGACTTGTTTAATAAAGATGCAGCTTGGCTAGTGATGGGTTTCTTTGGCCTCCTTAAGAGGAGTGAGCTTGTTGCTCTACTTTTGTCAGTTGTAGTCCCTAAGGAGACTCATGTAGGGACTCACTTAGAGTCAAGAGAATTTTAGAGGCCCTCATTCAGCTTAGGACCCTTCAGGGAGCCACTTCAGAGGACCGCCTCATCACAGCCTGAAACCTAGACTCTCTTAGCTTGTCTTCCTCCCCCCCCCTTTCAGGTCAGGCTTCGTCTTATAGACTTAAGTCTTTTCTCACTGCTATTGCCCTCTCACACCCCAAGCTGGACATAGATCCAGCTAGGTTTGCCATGCACAGCCTCAGACGGAGAGGTGTAGTAGCAGCCTGGGCTAATGGGGCAGATCTAGAGTCTATCAGAACTCAAGGCAGATGGAAATCAGATGCCATTAAGGCATATCTGATCCCAGACCTCTCAGTCAAGTTGGACTTTGCTTCCAGCCTCTGAGCCTAGCCTCTCTCTCTCCTCTTATTTCCTCTTGATACCCCATCACTTAGCCAAGCCTGCTGTCTTGTACATGGTCCTTACTCCTACACCTTTCCCCCAGTCCCCCTTTTTACACCCCTTTTCCTTTTAAAGTGGGACTTGATTTTTATTATCCTGAGGGCTGTGTGTGTGTGAAATTGTAGTGACTCTCGCACATGGTAGAAGCACAAACACTGACCTGAACAGTCTGGACTTACAAGCTAGATAGTGCAGTTGACTTTGTTTAAATGGTAACAGCTGATAAGACCAGTAAGGCCAGCCAGTGGTGTGATATACCCCCTAATTAAGGGAAATATCCCACACAGAGCTAAAACCTTTCAAGGCCCAGTTCTGGGACAAGGCTCTGGAGCTGGAGTGGCATGAGTCGGTAGGGGTACATGTGCACAATAGGTGTCCTGGAACTCGAAGCTTGCATGATTTGCTTGCAGCACTGGGCACTTGAACTGGCAGGAACGTCAGTCTTGTGCTACATGGATAAGGTCCAAGCTGTCTAAGCTGTGTACAAGGGGGGTTCCAGGATAACAGGCATCAGGGATGCTAACATCCCTTTCTCTGCATTAGGAAAAACTTTGGATCTCCTACATGCTTGGGTGCCCTCACCCACTGACACACTTTGCTTGTGATCAGATCTGCCCAGTAGCTTACCCCTTCCTCTCTTCCTCCCACCCCCCATAGGATGTACCATCTGCCAAGGCACCAAGGGAAGGATGCTTAGGTGCACCAGCTGCGGCCATCACAGCCACCCCCAGTGCCTCAGATTGGGCAGGAATGCCATGTCCTGTGGTACATTCAAGTGCTCAGCCTGCACAGTATAAGAGCGTCTCTCCACATCACTAGTTTCCAAGTCCAACAAGGGCCAGGGGGGTAGTGATGCTGGAGGGCTCTACCTTGGCTGTAAGCTCACAAGACACTCATGCAAGTGCTCTTAAGCGATACACCAAGTGCATGGCTGAAGTTTACTTGCTTACTGAGCAGGATGCACTCCCCCCTGGCCCCAAGGATTAAGTGCCTTTGATGCTAGATAAAGCTGGTCATGGGTTGGGCAGCAGGTCATAACTAACCTGCCACCATTACAACCATGTCAGCACTAGCTGAATGGCACAGGCCCAAGGGACTGGACCCTTCACACTCTGGATTCCAGTGTTGTGGGACAGCTCTCCAAGGCCATTAGGGTGTTCCAGGGGCCTAAGGGAGTTTCCTCTGGCAAATAGGGCGGTTATAAGTCCCAAGTAGGGCGGTTATAAGTCCCAAATAGGGCGGTTATAAGTCCCCAATAGGGCGGTTATAAGTCCCAAATAGGGCGTTTGTAAGTCCCTCATCTTTAGGTGACCACGAGGAAGCTAAAAACCCTGCTGCCCCACATGGAGGACTTGTTTAATAAAGATGCAGCTTGGCTAGTGATGGGTTTCTTTGGCCTCCTTAAGAGGAGTGAGCTTGTTGCTCTACTTTTGTCAGTTGTAGTCCCTAAGGAGACTCATGTAGGGACTCACTTAGAGTCAAGGGAATTTTAGAGGCCCTCATTCAGCTTAGGACCCTTCAGGGAGCCACTTCAGAGGACCGCCTCATCACAGCCTGAAACCTAGACTCTCTTAGCTTGTCTTCCTCCCCCCCCCTTTCAGGTCAGGCTTCGTCTTATAGACTTAAGTCTTTTCTCACTGCTATTGCCCTCTCACACCCCAAGCTGGACATAGATCCAGCTAGGTTTGCCATGCACAGCCTCAGACGGAGAGGTGTAGTAGCAGCCTGGGCTAATGGGGCAGATCTAGAGTCTATCAGAACTCAAGGCAGATGGAAATCAGATGCCATTAAGGCATATCTGATCCCAGACCTCTCAGTCAAGTTGGACTTTGCTTCCAGCCTCTGAGCCTAGCCTCTCTCTCTCCTCTTATTTCCTCTTGATACCCCATCACTTAGCCAAGCCTGCTGTCTTGTACATGGTCCTTACTCCTACACCTTTCCCCCAGTCCCCCTTCTTACACCCCTTTTCCTTTTAAAGTGGGACTTGATTTTTATTATCCTGAGGGCTGTGTGTGTGTGAAATTGTAGTGACTCTCGCACATGGTAGAAGCACAAACACTGACCTGAACAGTCTGGACTTACAAGCTAGATAGTGCAGTTGACTTTGTTTAAATGGTAACAGCTGATAAGACCAGTAAGGCCAGCCAGTGGTGTGATATACCCCCTAATTAAGGGAAATATCCCACACAGAGCTAAAACCTTTCAAGGCCCAGTTCTGGGACAAGGCTCTGGAGCTGGAGTGGCATGAGTCGGTAGGGGTACATGTGCACAATAGGTGTCCTGGAACTCGAAGCTTGCATGATTTGCTTGCAGCACTGGGCACTTGAACTGGCAGGAACGTCAGTCTTGTGCTACATGGATAAGGTCCAAGCTGTCTAAGCTGTGTACAAGGGGGGTTCCAGGATAACAGGCATCAGGGATGCTAACATCCCTTTCTCTGCATTAGGAAAAACTTTGGATCTCCTACATGCTTGGGTGCCCTCACCCACTGACACACTTTGCTTGTGATCAGATCTGCCCAGTAGCTTACCCCTTCCTCTCTTCCTCCCACCCCCCATAGGATGTACCATCTGCCAAGGCACCAAGGGAAGGATGCTTAGGTGCACCAGCTGCGGCCATCACAGCCACCCCCAGTGCCTCAGATTGGGCAGGAATGCCATGTCCTGTGGTACATTCAAGTGCTCAGCCTGCACAGTATAAGAGCGTCTCTCCACATCACTAGTTTCCAAGTCCAACAAGGGCCAGGGGGGTAGTGATGCTGGAGGGCTCTACCTTGGCTGTAAGCTCACAAGACACTCATGCAAGTGCTCTTAAGCGATACACCAAGTGCATGGCTGAAGTTTACTTGCTTACTGAGCAGGATGCACTCCCCCCTGGCCCCAAGGATTAAGTGCCTTTGATGCTAGATAAAGCTGGTCACGGGTTGGGCAGCAGGTCATAACTAACCTGCCACCATTACAACCATGTCAGCACTAGCTGAATGGCACAGGCCCAAGGGACTGGACCCTTCACACTCTGGATTCCAGTGTTGTGGGACAGCTCTCCAAGGCCATTAGGGTGTTCCAGGGGCCTAAGGGAGTTTCCTCTGGCAAATAGGGCGGTTATAAGTCCCAAATAGGGCGGTTATAAGTCCCAAATAGGGCGGTTATAAGTCCCAAATAGGGCGGTTATAAGTCCCAAATAGGGCGTTTGTAAGTCCCTCATCTTTAGGTGACCACGAGGAAGCTAAAAACCCTGCTGCCCCACATGGAGGACTTGTTTAATAAAGATGCAGCTTGGCTAGTGATGGGTTTCTTTGGCCTCCTTAAGAGGAGTGAGCTTGTTGCTCTACTTTTGTCAGTTGTAGTCCCTAAGGAGACTCATGTAGGGACTCACTTAGAGTCAAGAGAATTTTAGAGGCCCTCATTCAGCTTAGGACCCTTCAGGGAGCCACTTCAGAGGACCGCCTCATCACAGCCTGAAACCTAGACTCTCTTAGCTTGTCTTCCTCCCCCCCCCTTTCAGGTCAGGCTTCGTCTTATAGACTTAAGTCTTTTCTCACTGCTATTGCCCTCTCACACCCCAAGCTGGACATAGATCCAGCTAGGTTTGCCATGCACAGCCTCAGACGGAGAGGTGTAGTAGCAGCCTGGGCTAATGGGGCAGATCTAGAGTCTATCAGAACTCAAGGCAGATGGAAATCAGATGCCATTAAGGCATATCTGATCCCAGACCTCTCAGTCAAGTTGGACTTTGCTTCCAGCCTCTGAGCCTAGCCTCTCTCTCTCCTCTTATTTCCTCTTGATACCCCATCACTTAGCCAAGCCTGCTGTCTTGTACATGGTCCTTACTCCTACACCTTTCCCCCAGTCCCCCTTTTTACACCCCTTTTCCTTTTAAAGTGGGACTTGATTTTTATTATCCTGAGGGCTGTGTGTGTGTGAAATTGTAGTGACTCTCGCACATGGTAGAAGCACAAACACTGACCTGAACAGTCTGGACTTACAAGCTAGATAGTGCAGTTGACTTTGTTTAAATGGTAACAGCTGATAAGACCAGTAAGGCCAGCCAGTGGTGTGATATACCCCCTAATTAAGGGAAATATCCCACACAGAGCTAAAACCTTTCAAGGCCCAGCATACACCTTAAATATGTCTACCAGCACTTGTACCAATGGAGGCCCCATCTGAAAGATCGCTGGACATCTCGGGCATTGACTCAATGTCCAGCAAGCAGGCCCAAAATCTTTGCAAATATAAGTACTGACAATGATGAAGCCTGCATGTGCTTATTTCCTAAACCCTCAAGGGTAAATTATATGCATTAGGAAATATGAAAAGCAACTGTAAAAGAATCTGAGTCAACTGTCTGAATTACTGTATTGATGTATTGCCTAACTGCTTTGTTGCATTGTTGTATTACTGTATTGCTGTATTGCCTTACTGCTTTGCCTAACCTCAAAGGAATGAGCCTGTGGGGTCCATGGTGGGAAGTGAAACAAGTTGACAATGTTTTCCTGGAAGATACTGTGTGCACTGTATTGTTGTATTGCTGTATTGCCTTACGCTGTATTGCTGTATGCTGTATGCTGTATTGCTGTATCGCCCTACTAACTTTGTATAGTTGTATTGCTGTCTTGCCTTAAAGCCATATTGTTATTTTGTACTGTTGTATTGCTGTATTGCCTTATTGACTTCCTGCTGTGTTGTGTTGCTGTATTGCCGTATTGCCTTATAGCCTTCCTGCTTTGCTGTATTGTTGTATTGCCTTATCGCCATACTGCTCTGCTGTATTGCTGCACTGCCTTACTGATTACAATTATTATTACTGACACACCAGCGGTCCACGGTAACTAACTCTCTTCCGTCTAACTAACTTGCTTCCGTTGCCACTTGTCGCTCCGTTGCAAACACTCTCTGCCAATTTGTAGCCTCGCTTGCGTCGCTGCGTAGAACTTGTTTTATTCGCCCAGAAAAATAAAAGCCAGCTATTCAGAGTATGGTAGGTCGAAGGCAAGCCCCCTTCAGTGATATACAATGGTCTAGTGGTAGACCAGATTGCTGGAGGACGAAGAGTCGGGGGTTCGACTTCCCCTTCGGTCGCTCTTGGCGTTGCAGGTCGTCGTCAACCGCGATGGTAGCTTGTCCAGTTGAGGAAGGAGACCGCTCCCCACCCGCGTACGACGGGCTCCCTTAACACCACGCCCCATCAGGCGTTATCATTACCTTTTATTTGGTCAAAGGAAGTAATACGCGGAAGGGTGGATGCCTTTTTGACTGTCCTGCCAGGTCCACCAGGCTTTGCCTCATCCTTGATTGGCGCAATATGGAGTGCACCAGGAATCATTGAAACCTCAGTCTCATCTAGCCTACAGGTATGTAGAAGATGACAGCCCCCCCCCCCCCCCCCCCCCCCCCCCACACACACACACCCCTCACCTCCTGACCCACAAGCACATACCCCCCTCCTCCCTTTTGACTGTCCTGCCAGGTCCTGCCTATTAATTTCGCTCTAACTTGCATCAAAACCTATTTAAGATTATCAGGCTTGGCAGTTATGATGACAGCTTGAAGAAAAAGGCGCAACGAAGAGGGTCGAAGAGGGTCGAAGAGGTTTGTTTTTTGGCGCAGACCCTGGTTTCGCTTTCCCTTTTTTCATCAAGTTGTCATCATAACTGCCAAACGTGATAAAAAGACACCTATGCCTGCCTGCAGCATAAGCTTCATTTAAGGCAGCCTTTTGCGTCTTTAAAAGGCAACGGCAGTCCAGTGTGGAAGGTCATGGGCAGTACATTGGGGAAGATCATGGGCAGTACAGTGAGTAAGGGGAAGGGCAGTACTGTGGGGAAGGTCAAATGCAGTACAGAGTTGAAAGTCACAGGCAGTACAGTGAGGACGGTCACAGGCAGTACAGTGTGAAAGGTCAAAGGCAGTACAGTTTGGAAGATCACGGGCAGTACAGTTTGGAAGGTCACAGGCAGTACAGTGTGGAAGGTCACGGGCAGTACAGTGTGGAAGGTCACGGGCAGTACAGTGAGAATGGTCTCAGGCAGTAAAGTGAGGATGGTCACAGGCAGTACCTGAATCAGTCGTTTCAATGTATCTGGGAGCTCACGATCTTCCATCCAATCCTCCACCTGCAGTGTGCAAGAACATGTTTGTGGGTAGGTGGGAGGGGTGGGGGGGGGAGCATGGCTGTGGGGCATGGGTGGGTTGGTGTGTGTGCGGTGAGGGTGTGTGTGTGTGGATCCTGTGTGTGTGTGTGAGAGTGGGTGGGTGGGTGGGGGGCATGGGTGGGTGTAGGCGTGTGTGTGTTTTGTGGTGTGTGTTGTGTGTGTGTGTGTGTGTGTGTATGTGCAGGGTGTGTGTGTGTGTGTGTGTGTGTCTGTGTGTGTGTGTGTGTGGGGGGGGGGGGGGGAGGGGGGGGGGCGGGGGGGGGGAGTGTGAGGAGCCTGTGTGTGTGTGTGTGTGGTGGTGGTGGTGGGGGTCTGTTTGTTGGTGGGAGTGTGCAGCGTGTGTGTGAGAGAGTGTGTGTGTGTGTGTGTGTGCGTGTGTGTGTGAATGTGTGTGTGTGTGCGGGGGGGGGGCTTAGGGGATCCACCCAATCCTCAACTTTCGGTGTGCAAGTACATGAGTGGGCATGGAAATGTGGGTATAAAACAATAATACAAAAATAAACGCCCTGCTCCCCACTCCCCTCCCCCAAGCCCTCGAGCTACCCCCCCCCCCCCCCACACCACACACACACAACACGACCACCACACACACACACCTCTTTATCCCCCTTGCTCCCCCTCCCAGCCAGAGCACTTGCCCCCATGCTCCGCTTCTTGTATGTGTACAGGCTGCAGAGCGGCCCCCCCCCCCCCCCCCCCCCCCCCCCCCCCCCCATCAACCCTTAGCCCCCCCAGCACGCCCCCCCCACCCCCTCACACACACACACAATCACTCACCCCCCCCCTCCCAGCCAGAGCACATACCGCCAATGCTCCGCTTCTTGAATGTGTACAGGCTGAATGCTTCTGCAGAGACCCCCCCCCCCCCCCCCCCCCCCCCCCTCAAGCCCCAGCCCCCCCCCCCCACTCCCACCCATACCCACCACCACCACACACACACCACCACCACTCAAACACACCAGCCCCTCCCAGCCAGGGCACTTACCTACATGCTCCGCTTCTTGAATGTGTATAGCCCCCCCCCCTCAGGCCCCCCCCAGCCCCCCCCAGCCACAGCAATTACCGCCATGCTCTGGTTCTTGAATGTGTACAGCCCCCCCACCCACCCACCCCCACACACACCCACCCACCCACCCACCCACATACACGCACCCCAGCCCCTCCCAGCCAGAGCACTTACCGCCATGATCCGCTTCTTGAATGTGTACAGGCTTGAAGCTTTCTGCAGAGGGCCCTGGTCAACATGTTGGAAATAACGCCAACCAGCAGACAAAAGATGATAATTACGAGGATCATGTATCTGTTAGAAAAAGTGGATGGGTGGTGGTGGTGGTGGGTGCGTGGTGGTGGTGGTGGGTGGGTGGGTGGTGGTGGGTGACGTGGTGGTGGTGGTGGGTGGGTGGGTGGTGGTGGTGGTGGGTGGGTGGTGGTGGTGGTGGGTGGGTGGTGGTGGTGGTGGGTGGGTGGTGGTGGTGGTGGTGGGTGTGTAGTGGTGGTGGTGGGTGGGTGGTGGTGGTGGTGGTGGGTGGGTGGTGGTGGTGGGTGATGGTGGTGGTGTGTGGGGTGGTGGTGTTGGTGGTGGGTGGTGGTGGGGTGGTGGTGGAGTGGTGGTGTGTGGTAGTGGTGTGTGGTGTGTGGTGGTGGTTGGTTGTTGTTGTTGGTGGTGGTGGGTGGTAGTGGTGAGTGGTAGTATGTGTATGTGTGTGTGGAGGTCAGATGCGTAGCTAGTGTTCATTGTTCAGTGTTTGCAGATCAAAGACGATTATTCCAATGATCATGTCTCTGTTAGCATCAATGCATGGGTGGTGGTGTGTGGTGGGTGGTGGTGGTTGTGGTGGTGGTGGTGGTGGGTGGTGGTGGTGGTTGTGGTGTGTGGTGTTGGTGTGTAGTGGTGGTGGTATGTGTGTGTATGTGTGTGTGTGGGTCAGATGCGTAGCTAGTGTTCACTGTTCAGTGTTTGCAGATCAAAGACGATTACTCCAATGATCATGTATCTGTTAGCATCAATGCATGGGTGGTGGTGGGTTGTGGTGGTGGTGGTGGTGGTGGTGGTGTGGTGGTGGGTGATGGTTGTGGTGTGTGGTGGTGGTGGTGTGTAGTGGTGGTGGTATGTGTGTGTGTGTGGGGGGGGGGGGTCAGATGTGCAGCTAGTGTTTACTGCTCAGTATTTGTAGACCGAAGATGATCATTCCAAGGATCATGTATCTGTTTGCAGCAGTGGATGGGTGGTGGTGGGTGGTTGTGGTGGTTGTGGTTGTGGTGGTGGTGGAGGGTGGCACATGCCTCCGGTTTTTGGTTGTGAAAAATGCTAGAGTGGGTACTGCGCACACTGGAAACATGGTGTATATTAACATGTTCATCGGGGATGGTCAACAGCCACACAGGCTACTGTATTAGTATATCCATCCATACATACATACGGTAACTAAACTTACATACATGCATAAATACTTGTTGATAAATGATGGTAGGGTGTTATGCCGTCCAGGGGTAGCCAGGTAGGTGTGTGTGTAGGATACAGCCCAGGGAGGGGTGGGGTGGTGGGGGGGGGGGTAATCTAGGGCCAGATCTGGATACATGCTTTGGCATGTCTCTAAGCCAGTGCTCGGTAAACAGGGACACACTTTTGTGTATAGACTTTTAGTGGACAGCTTCGTGGTGAAGTACTGCAAATAATATTTCACTAGTTGCACCATCATTGGGTAGCCACGTAGGCTTGTGTGCAGGATACAGCCCAGGGAGGGGGGGGGGGGGGGGGGTAATCTAGGGCCAGATCTGGTGACACGTTTTGGCATGTCTCTAAGCCGGTGCTCGGTCAACAAGAACACATTTTTTATGTACCTTAAGTCTACAGCTTCGTGGTGAAGTACTGCAAAAAATATTTCACTAGTTGCATCATCATGGGTAGCCAGGTAGGCGTGTGTGTAGGATACAGCCCAGGGAGGGGGGGGGGGGTGGGGGGGGGGGTGGGGGGGGGGGGGGGGTTATCTAGGGCCAGATCTGGATACACGCTTTGGCATGTCTCTAAGCCGGTGCTCGGTAAACAGGGACACCATTTTTCGGTTGGACAGACAAATGTGTAAACATGGGGGCTCCCACCCCCTTGAAGAGGGGGCTCCGTCAAAAATGAGTGAATCCTGGAGTGCCCCCATTGCGAAGACCCAACCCAGATGTCTGTATGTTTGTATGTTACAGTCCAGGGGTAGGCCAAATAAGCTAAATGGACTTGCCCAACTGTTAGGAAGAGCTTAAAAAGGAAAAGCACTGATGAAGTGAACCCCAAACAATCGTTCAACCGGCCGGGGCCCTGAGCTCGTGCTACAGTGATAATTTAATTCTACAATATAATTAGGTCATCATCTCAGCTGGGATGATAATTTATTAAATATGTCTCCAGTCGGGATCGAACGACAGCAGGATTAATGACTGAACTTCAGTTCTGCGCTCTCCCAACTGAGCTATAGAGACGATTTCCCACGGAGTACTGGGCCAACTGTAAACTGATGCCTCTGGTGTACAGGCTCACGCAGCAGACGATAGTCTTATCAACACTGCACCATGGGTCTCCAAGCAGGCTGAAGAGAATTGCCTTTCAACTAATCAACATTCATGGAAGCTTGTTGATGTGTGATGTATGTTCAGTTAATAAACATACTTTATGCAACACATTCTTGCTTGCAGGGATGCTGGCTTTGTGCAACAGATTGTTTCTTGCAGGCAAGTGTACTCACAGGTTTGTTGGTACTTGTTCTGCCGCAGTGCGTGGTTGGAAGTCACCGAAACCAGTGGTGGTGGTAGGTAGTCGTTGTGGTGGTGGTGTGTGGTGTGTGTGTGGGGGGGGGGGGGGGGGGGGTGTGGGGGGGGGGGATGGGTTGGTGGGGGGGGGGGGGGGGGGGGGGGGGGGGGGGGGGGGGGGGTACTTACAGGTTTGTCAGTACTTGCTCCGCCGCAGTGCGTGGTTGGAAGTCACCGAAACCAGTGGTGGTGGAGCAGGTGATTGCAAAGTAGATGGCAGAGTACCTGCATGCATGCATGTATGTGTGTGCGATTGTGTGTGTGATTGTGTGTGTGATTGTGTGTATGTGTGTGCTTAATGAATTGGCCCTGATAAGTCCTAGGCGCGTCATAAGTGACCCAGAAAAATGGCGGAGAGTGTTGACTATCAGAGCGACAGGTGGCAGCTGAATCGAGAGCAGCAGACAGAAGCCAGTGTTTACGGCAGGGGCCAGTTAGGGCCAGGATTTCTTGTGGTTGGACGGTAGGTTAGACAAAGGGACATCGGGGCGACCCTGGAGCTCCTGCCCCCCAGAAGGGTGGGCGTAGCCAAAAAGGTGTTCACTGGGATTATATTTCGGAGACATCAGAGGTAGCCTCAGTGGGGGTGGGGACACCCAACAACCCCACCCAACCCAACCCACATCACCCAACGACCCCACCCAACCCCAATTCCCAACCCCACATACACCCCAACAACCCACCCCCCCCAACCCAACGCCCCCATACACCAACCCCAAACCCCAACCCCACCACCCCCCCATACCGACCCCACCACAACACCCACAACCCCAACCCCACATTACACCCCTCCCCCCCCCCCACCCCCCCCAACCCCAACCCCAACCCCACCCCAACCCCAACATACCCCAACAAACCGAACCCCCCCCACCACCCCCAACACACACACCCAACAACCCCACCAATACACAACAACCCACAACCCAACAACCCCACTCAACCCCAACCCCACATACACCCAACACCCCCACCCAACCCCAACACTCCTCCCATACACCCAACCACCCCAACCCCAACCCACCCAGCATACAACCCACGCCCACTACCACCCACAAACCCCACCCCAACCCCAACCCCCCACAAACTCCTCCAAACCCCAACCCCCAAACCAGCCCACCCCAACTCCACCCAACCCCACCCCAACCCACCTCCCATATACCAACCCCAACCCAACCCCAACCCCTACCACATCAACCCAACAAACCCAACCCCACCCCATACAACACCCACACCCACCCAACCACAACCACACAAACACACCCCAACCACAACCCACATACCCCCACACACCCCAACCCCAACCCACGCCCTAACCCCAACCCCAACCCCAACCCCAACCCCAACCCCACATACACCCAACAACCCCAACCCCAACCCAACCCCACATACAACCCCAACCCCAACCCCCACCCAACCCCACATACACCCAACAACCCCAACATCCAACCCCAACCCCACATACACCCAAACTACCCAACTCCCAACCCCACATACACCAACAACCCCAAACCACCCCCCACTCCTCAACCCCACATAAACCCACACCCCCAACCCAACCCAACCCCACCCCAACCCCCAACCCCCTACACCCAACAACCCCTAAACCCCAACCCAACCCCCACTCCACTACACTACAGCCCAACAACCCAACCCAAACCCAACATACCACAATCCAACCCCACCCCAACCCCAACCCCACATACAACCCCACACCTCCAACCCAACCCCAACCCAACATCCCCCAACAACCCCAACCCCAACCCCACATACACCCAACAACCCCAACCCCAACCTCCACCCCACCCGCCCATTCACCCAACAACCCCAACCCCAACCCAACCCCACATGAACTACCCACCAACCCCTAACCACAACACCCACCCCCACATACACCCACCAACAACCCCAACTCCAACCCCCAATCCCCAACCACCACATACACCCAACCACCCCAACCCCACCCCCTAACCCCAACCCCCCCCCCACCCCAACCACACACAACTCACGAACCCCAACATCCAACACCCCCCCACCCCAACCCCCAACACCAACCCCAACCCCACGCCCAACCCCAACCCAACCCCACTACACCCAACAACCCCAACCCCAATCAACCCCCAACATACACCCACAACCCCCATCCAACCCCAACCCCCCAACCCGCCCATACATAGCCAACAACCAAGCCGCCAACCCTTTCAACCCCACTTACAGCCCAACCGACCCCAACCCAAAACCCACATCAACCACACCCAAACCCACCACCCAACCCCGCACCAAACTCCAACACCAACCCCACCCCACGCAACACCCACATCGGACCCAACTTCCCTACCTCAACCCCACGCACTTCACACCAATCACCCCAACAACCCCACCCTACCCAACCCACATACCACAACCATACTCCCAAATCCCCCAACCCACCCCACATACCCCAACCCACGCAACCCCAACCCCAACTCCATACCCCACACCCCAACCAACGCCCACATACACCCAAAACCCCAACCCAACCCCAATCACCCCCCCCCACAACACCCACAGACCCCCAACCCCGAACCCCAACTCCCAATACACCCACAACCCCACCCCAACCCAACCCAGATACAACCAACACCCCAACCTCAACCCCAAGCCCCACATACACCAACAACCGCCAACGCCCACCCCAACTCACCCACCCCAACCCCAACCCCACCCCAACCCCAACCTCCACATACAAACAACACAAACCCCACCCACCACCCCCAACCCCAACCCCAACGCCCAACCCCACAACCCCCCACCACACCAGACACCCAATCTCTCTGCAACAACAACCAACCGCGGCGGCGGTCCCACGCGCCGCTTGGGGTTGGTGTTGTTGGTGTGTCTGTTGGTTGGGGTTGGGGCTTGTGGTTGGGTTTGGTGTTGGTGGGTTTGTTGTTGTCTGTGGGGTTGGGTTGGGTGGGTTGGGGTTGGGTTGGGGTTTGTGTTGGGGTTTGTTGGGTGTCTTTAGCGGGTGGGGTTGCTGTTTGGGTTTTTGGGTGTCTCTATTTTTTGGTGTTTGTGATGGGTGTCTGGTTGTTTCTGTGGGTGGGGTTGGTTTGGGGTTTTTTGGGTGTATTGGGTGGGTAGGGTTGGTTTGGGTTTGGTGATTGTTGGTTGTATTTGGGTTTGTGGTTGGGTTGTTTGGTTTTCTGTGATTTTTGGGGTTGGGTTGTGGTTTGTTGGTTCTGTGTTGTTTTGGTGTTTGGGTTGGGTGTTTTTTTGTTTTGTTGGGGTTTGGGGCTTGTGTAGTTGATTTTGTGTATTTGTGCGTTGGGGTTGGGTTGGGGTTGGTTTTGTGTGGGTGTATGTTCGGGTTGGGGGTTGGGGTTGGGGTCATTGTTTGTTTTGGTTTTCGTTGGTTTCTGTTTGTGGGTTTGGGGTTGGTTGGGTGTATGTGGGTTTGGGTTGGGGGTCGTTGGTGTTTTGGGGTTTGGTTGTGGTTGTGGGTGTTTGGTGTATGTGTGGTGTTTGTGTTTGGGTATGGTTTGTTGTGTTTATGTGTTGTTGGGCTTGGGTTGTGGGTTGTTTGCTGTTGTGGGGTTGGGGTTGGGGTTTGGGTTTTGGTGTTGGGTTGGGGTTGGGTTTTAGGTTTTTGGGTATGTGTGTTTTCCTTGTGCTGGTTTGTGGTTTGGGTTGGGTTTTGTGGTTGGGGTTTTGGGGGTTGGGTTGGGGTTTGTTTTTTTGTAATGTGGGGTGGGTTTGGGTGTTGTACGTTGGGTTTTTTGTGGTGTATGTGGTTGTGGTTTGTTGTTTTTTTTTTTTGGTTGTTATGTTTTGTTGTTGTTTGGTTTTTGTGGGTTATGTTTTGGTGTATGTGTGGGTGGGGTTTGGGGTTGTGTGTTGGGGTTTTTGTGTTATGTGGTGTTTGGGTTTGGTGGTTTTTGTGGTGTGATTTGTAGGGTTGGTTGTTGTTTTTGGGGTTGTTGGTGTGTGATGTGTTGTTTGGTTTGGGGTTTGGGTTTTTGTGTTAATTGTTTTTGGTTGGGGTTGTGGTTTGTTTGGTGCTCTGTTGGGATTTGGTGTGTTGGGGGTGTGGTTGTCTGGGGTTTTTGGGTGTATGTGGTGTTGGTTGGGGTGGGTGGTTGGTTGGGTTGTTTTGTTGTGTTTTTTTTTGTTTTTTTGGTTTTGGTGGGTGTGGGTTGTTGGTGTTGTCTGTGGGGCTGGTGTTTGGGGTGTGTGGTCTTGAGTGTTTGTGGTGTGGGTAGTTGGTATGGTTGTTGTGTTTTTCTTGATTGTTGTGTTTGGGTTGGTTTGTTTTGTGTTGTAATGTGGGGTTGTGCTTGGGTGGTTGGGTTTGTTCGTGTGTGTATGTGGGTTGTTGTGTTTTGTGGGTTGGTGGTGTTAGGTGGTTGGGTTTGGGTGTTGGTTGTTTAGTGTGGGGTTGGCGGGTTGTTTACGGTGTATGTGGTTGTTGTTGGTGTTTGTTGTTGTGGTTTTGTTTTTTGTTTGGGTTGTGGGTTGTTGTGCCTTGTATGTGGGTGTTTGGTGTTGGGTTGGGGTTGTTTGTTTGTGTTTTATGTGGGTTGTTGGTTTAGTGTTAGTTTGTGTGGGTGGAGTTTGGTTTTTGTTGGGTGTTTTGTGTTGTGGTGTGTTGGTGGTGTATGTGGGTTGGGTTGGGTGTGTTGGTGTTGTTGGTGTGTATGTGGGGTTGGGTTGGTGGTTGTTTTGTGTATGTTGTGTGTTTGGGTTGGGGTTGGGGTTTTTTGTGTTGGTTGTTTTTGTTTTTGGTTGTGTTTGGGTGTTGTTGTGGTTTTATGTGGGGTCTGGGTTTTGGGTCTTTGGTGTGTATGTGGCGTTGGTGGTTGGTGTTTGGTGTGGGTGTGTGGGGTTTGGGTTTTGGTTTTTTTTGTTATTTGGTTTTGGTTGGTTTTATTTGGTGTCTTAGGGTTGGTGTTGTGGTTTGGTTTGTTGGTGTATGTGGGGTTTGGGTTGGTGTTGTTGGGGTTTGTTGGGTTTTATGTGGTGTGTGGATCTGGCGGTTGGGTTGTGGTTGTTGGTGTATGTGGGGTGTGGTTTTGTGGTGTTGGGTTGTGTTTTTTGGTGTACTGTGGTGGTTGTTTTTGGTTTGTTGGTTATGGTTTGTGTTGTTTTTTGGTGTTGGGGTTGTGCGTTGGTTGTGGGGGTGTGCTTGGGTGTTGGGGTGGTAGTGTATTTGGGGTGTGGGGTATTGTAAGAGATTGCTGTGGGTAGCTAGGTCTCTTACAGATGCAGGTATGCGTGTTGGCTCATATAAAAGAGACTTGCCTGACCTTGAATAATAACCTTGAATAATCGGTAACTTTACACGAGCGAACTCATTATCAGAAGGGGAAAGGCTGAAAGGGGTGAGAGGCACTGGCAAATGTATGTGGCTGAGGACTAATACTAGGGAGCTGCAAAATGTGATATGACATCATAGGCTGCTAAGCAGGGTAATTCAAAGCGCCACTTTTGAGCACTGACTTTTGACCCCCTCTGCGCTTTAAGCGCACTTTTTGCAACTCACCGTGGGCGCAGCAAGCAACTTTTGCGCATTTTGCACTGCAAAGCGCAGTTTTTTTGTTTTCAAGTGCGCTAAAGGCGCTGGCCAATTGGCCATTTGAATACCCTGCTGCTAAGAGTCTGACAGGATGAAGTTACCATTTATATACATTTCCTATATGCAGTTGGAATGATATCATATGATTCATTTTGCCTTGGTCTACATCATATGATTTGCGGCACTACTGTAACGACTTTCGTGGGTATGGGTAGCCAAATTTTTCAATTTGGTTAGTAAAATTGTGCTCCAATACACACATCAATCACAAGTACAATTTATGGTATTAAAGTTTGGTTTTTCAAAGGTTATAAAAAGTGGTGTGTGTGTGTGTGTGTGTGAAATTTTTCACACACCAGATTTTCAAAGGTTATAAAAAAGCATTGTATGGGGCCACCCCCTTTTTAAATCCCATTGATAGTGGGGGCTTTGAATCCCTACGGGTGAGCTGCAGTGTTTGCGGTCGCTGTCAACGCCATGGTACACTGTCCAGGAAAGTAGCAGCCCGTTCTCTACCCCCGTAAGACAGGGCTCCCCTTAATCCCACGCCCCACCAGGCGTTATCATTACTTCCCATTAAAGGGGGTCTTTAATTTAAAATAGAAACTGTGGTACTGGATGGTAGAGTGGTGTCATATGGCAGCAACGGCAACTATAAAAGTGTTTTGAAAAACTAATGAACTAATATTATTATAGGTTTACTACAATATTAGTTTTTCCAAATAAATTCAAAATTCTGGTGAGACGCTCGTTTCTAACCAACATTCACTAATATTAACTACTGAGTATTTCTTCATATAGTACAATACCCTACTGCATATGATATGATAATACTACTATGCTATCTATATAACTATGCTATGGCTATGCTATGCTATGATATAATACTTTAATGTCTTATATGATTTAATATATATATACTATAATAATAATATGATATCATATATAAATAATATGAATCATATGATATATACTATCGCAGCTTGATCGCACCATTGGTATGCATTATTTGAGTTGTGGCACTCCACCCATGTGACTGAGTTCATCCAGCTGTTCCTCGCCTTCCATCCTGGCAGCGATGAGGAAAGGCAAGCCTGCATGGGGAAAGTGGGTAGTAGTGGTGGTGGTGTGTGGTGGTGGTGCAAACATATACACTTCCAAACACACATACACACATGCACTTACAAACACACATATATACACTTACAAACACACACATACACTTACAAACATACACATACACTTACAAACACACACATACACTTACACACACACATATTCACTTACAAACATACACATACACTTACACACACACATATTCACTTACAAACATACACATACACTTACAAACACACACATACACTTACACACACACATATTCACACACATACACTTACAAACACACATATTCACTTACAAACACACACATACACTTACACACACGTATATTCACTTCCAAACACACACATACACTTACAAACGCACATATTCACTTACAAACACACACATACACACATCGTTAAACACCACTACACACACATCATACAACACACCACCACCAATACACAAACACCCACCACACAACTCACAACATCGCCACATTCATCCCAACACACAAACTAAATCCACAAACCTATAAAAACAAACATATACATGAAAACAAATACAAATATAAATTACAAACACACATACCTTACAAACACAACACTTTACAAACACACACACACTACAACATACCATACACTTACAAACACACATACACACGCATCACTACAAACACACATATTCCTTACACACAAATACACTTTAACCACAAAAATACACTTACGAACACACATACCTCCGTACAAAACAAACATTAACTTCAAATAAACACACCAACTTATAAACACACATAGACTTACAAACACACGCATACATACAAACTCATACACTTAAAAACACACACATACATTATAACAACACACACACACACCACACTACATGTATACACGACCATACACACGCATACACTTACAAACACACCACACTGCACACTACAAACACTTACCAAACCACCATACACTTAAACTCACACACTACTCACACATACACTAAACAACGCCATATACAGTATAGACACACACATGACTTACAACATACACATACCATTGCATATACTTACTAACACAACATGCACTACAAACACACACAAACACACATCACATACGCTTACAAAAAACACACACACTTACAAACACACTACACTACAAACCACACACACTTACAATCACACACACTCACAAAACCACATAATTACACACGCACATACACCTTACAACACACATACACTACAAAACACACCCATACTTACAACACGCACACCTCAAGGTTGATGAACACCCAGAATAAAGTACACACATGAACACACACACACAAGCACTTACAAAACACACACATACACGTCAAACACACACACATAGACTTACAAACACATACACATACACGTACAAACACAAACTACACTTACACCCAAACACACACATCACACATCTTAGGTTGATGAGCACCCATGAGTATACGACACTATTAATAAACCACACAGTACGCACACATACAGTTATAACACACATACACTTACAAACACACATGTACAACACAACACATACACTTACTAACACACACAACACTACAAACACCACCATTAGACTTAAAAACACACTCACACATACACTTACAAATACACATGGCACACACATAAACTTACCCCACACATATACCACTTAAAAAAACACTAACATACACACACATACAGTTACAAACACACGCATACGCTTACAAACACACACATACGCTTACAAAGCACACATCACTTACAAACACTGCACATACATCGACAAACACACTACCTTACCAACGTACGCACACACTTACACCAACTCAAGGTTGCGCGAGCACCCAGATAAGTACATACGTCCACATACACACTCTTCCAAAACACACACACACATACTTCCAAACACACACACCTCAGGTTGAGAGTCACCCAGATGAAGTACTATACTACAACAACCACTTACATACCACACATACACTTCAAAACACCATACACATACAAACACACACTCTCTCAAACAAACACACACATACACTTACAAACAAACCCACACATACACTTTCAATTAACACACAAACACCACATAAACTTACAAATACACACACGCATATATACATACACACTACCACACAACACAAAACCCACACCTACCACACCATAGACTTACAAACACACCACACACCTCAAGGTTGATGAGCACCCATATGAAGTACATGAGGAAAACCATTAGAGGTTGGTCACACTGAATGCGCTTGATGAAGTTGTTCTTGCTCTTGCGTGTTGTTGTCAAGTCGTTGCGACATGACCCCTGCACAAACAACAAAAGCAATGCAATGTGAAGTATTTAAGTTGCTCTTGCCTTGCTCTTGTGGTTGTTGCTAGTGCGTTGCGACATGAGACCCCTGCACAAACAACAAAAAGCAATGCCAAGTGAAGTTTTTAAGTTGCTTTGCTCTTTGCTCTGTGGTTGTTGCTACGTCGTTGCGACAGACACCTGCACAAACAACAAAGCATGCGATGTGAAGTTTATTAAGTTGCTCTTGCTCCTGCTCTTGCTCTTGTGGTTGTGCAGTCAAACTAGACCACCTGCACAAACAACAAAAAGCGCAATGCAATGTGAAAGTTTATTAAGTTGCGTCTGCTCTTGCTCTTGCTCTTGCTCTTGTGGTTGTTGCTAGTCATTGCAACATAGACCACTGCACAAACAACAAAAAGCAATGCAATGAATTTATGAAGTTGCCTTGCTCTTGCTCTTTTGGTTGTTGCTAGTCATTGCACATAGAACCACCTGCACAGGCACCAACAATCATTGCATGTTGAGTGTATGAATTGCTATTGCGCTTGTTCGAGTCGTTGCAACATAGACCAACTGCATTATACAAAAAGTAATTGAATACCCACATAAATACGCAAATAGTCATTGCAAACACATACCACCTGCACAGAAAACCGTAGATAGAGTAGCCTTGTAATGTATGATGAGTATTTAATATGTATATACAGGGGGGGGGGGGGGGGGGGGGGGGGGGGGGGGTGGGGGGCGAAAAGACAGATTTGGACTTTGCTCAAAACGGTGTCTGATTCAGATGGGAGTATGAATTGTGGAAGTTCAAACCAAAAGGAGGGGGAATCAAGTTGGAAAAAATAATTACCACACACACACACCCACAACACCCCACCCCTAAAAACCTTACCCCACCCTACCCCACCTAAAATGGGGATCATATGAATATATTTCTTACCCTATCCATTAATGCTCTTACACCTATCATGGGGTTCCCAAACGTGATTTATCGCGTAAGTTAAGATTTGGGACAAACACTTTGGAGGACCCCAATTCCTGTTCAACTTCATTTTGGGTAACAAAAAAGGTTCCGATCAGATCCTGAGGATAAGCTTCTTATTTAAACGCGTAGATGTGGGAGGCAAGTTATCCCCCCCCCCCCACCCCCCCCCCCCCCCCCTCCCTGATATAAACCCAAACACACGCACCTATATATATATAAGTAATATCAAGACAACTAAACCCTCAAACCCCGCGCATCTTTGATATGGTCGATTTAGCGTATTGCTACAACTTGATATGCAGTATAGACTGATATGTATTAACATTGTAATATAAATATATAATATAAAGCCCTACACACGCCCCTAGAATATATATAATATAAACTCCAAACACACGCACCTATAATAAAATAAACCCTAAAACACCGCACCAATAATATATATATATAAACCACTAAACAGCATCTATAATATCATAATATAAACCCTTTCACTAGCACTCTAATATATAACATATACACCCTAAACACTAGAACCCAGGAATCGCTAGACCCTATATAACTATAATTATAAACCCTGACACACTCCCTCTAATTATAGTATAATATAAACTCATAGCACATACCCCTCCTACAAATGCATAAGATCAACCCAGACCCTAGGAATTATCAATGAACCCTAAACCACAGCCATCATTAATAGTATCTATAAATATAAACCCTAAACACACCATCACCTTCGAATGTCAATGTGCGTATGAGGACGCAGCAGGCGACGAGGGAGACGGGCTAGATCAGCGTAGTCATTTGGTCATTTGCGCTGTGCCCCACTATCGATACCTGCAGTAACATTTGATGTGACATTTGAATGGCGATATTTGTTCTGGTCAGATACCCTGGCCCTTAAATTGATAGTGCATGTAACCTTAAATGTACAATTTGAATGTGTGAATTTGATGTGGATTTTTTCTGGTCATTACACTGTGCCCCACTAATCAATCCTGAATGTGAGTTTGATGTGACATTTTAATTGTTAATATTCAAGTGTAACATTTGAATGTGACATTTGAATGTGGTATTTGTGTTCTGGCCAATACACTGTGCCCGACTAACAGATATCTGAATGTGGAATTGAATGTGACATTTGAATGTGAAATTGATAGCCCACCCACCCCCCCAAGCACTTACGAACACAATGAAGGGGGACGATCGAGCGAGACGTCGATGATCATCGCGCCCGACTCCAAGTAGAACTTTGTTGCAGCACAGGTGATGACTGGAGGGATGTTAGGTGTGTGTGTGTGTGGGGGGTGGGGGGGGGGGGGGGGGGGGGGTCTTATGCAGGGTAATCAAAGCGCGCGCTTGTTTCGCTTTTGAGCGCTGACTTTTTGACCCCTCTGCGCTTTAGCGCAGTTTTTGCAACACACCCCTGTGGGACGCAGCAAAATTTTTGCGCTTTTTGCACTACAAAGCGCAGTTTCTTTGTTTCCAAGTGCGCTAAACGCGCTGGCCAATTTGGCCATTGAAAGTACCCTGATGTTAGGTGTGTGTGGGTGTTGAGGGGAGGGGGGGGGGGGGTGGGGTGTAGGGTATTCATTATTAAAGAATGCATTTCTATTAGAATGTCTCGTTTACGCTGAGGGGATAGAAAAATGTTTTTGTGAGAAAAATGAACTTGAACCTAATGTGTGGTATAAAAACTCCAGTATGAAGCTGTCAGACCTGGATCTCCGTTGAGAGGATGGTAAATATCGTAATTAAATTTATGAAAAAATGAAGCGATACTAATTGGCACAATAAATATCATCTCCAGCTGAGATAATTAAAAATCAATTGTGTAGAATTAACATTACCACTGTGCGAAAACCCAGGGACCCCCTTCGGCAAAACGATTGTTTGGGTTCAGTTCATCAGTGCTTTTTCTTTTTAAGTACCCTTCCTATACGTTGGGAGACCCTTAAGCCATTTGGACCTACCCCCGACTGTTGTAACTGTCGGTGTTTGTTGGTTTGGCTTGGTTGGGTTAGGTTGGATTGGTTTGGTGTGGTTTTGGCTTTGGTTTGGATTGGTTTTGTTTGTGGTTGGTTTGGGTTGGGGTAAATGATGTGTGGAAGGACAACACAAGGCACCACCTCACCACAACGTTACCACCGCCATCAAATATCACGACAACAACTCACATACCCACGCACCTACAAGCCAAGTTTGTCCATCGATGACCACACACAGTACCCCACACCGACGCAGCAACCAAAACCAACAAACTCCAACCCCACGCACGCAAACACCACTACACAGACCCACATGCCTCCGACATCCCCAACACCCATACCCATCGCCACCACCCACATACGTACCACCATCCTGCAATTTTGTCCATTGACCGGACCAACATGTACACATCCCATCTACACCTATGCTGCACCACAAACAACACCTATACACACCGCTATCGGCACAACACGTACCAGTATGCTAGCGCCATTTGTCCATGACTTTACACACACACCTCACACACCCACACTCCCGCACCACCTAACACCCCAATAGCCACATACCGCACACAAACGCATCACCACCCACTCCAGGTTAAGACAAGCCATGTGTCCTCCCGATGTCACACACACACACCATCCTGTCCATACGACAGACTATCCCCATACCCACAACCACCTCAAACCCGGTCGATCAAGATGCATTTATCCTGATGACACCTCGACACACACATCTATACACAAACGCAACACCACACACATACACATACCACCTACATGCACCCACTCAACGACCCACACCACCAATAATCAACGTACCGCTCACTCACCCACAGTGCCTACCCACCAACTACAGCATTTGGTCCATGATGCCACAATCACAACACACAACAAGCACCCAGCACAACACACGTGACACAAGCCATTTGTCACATGATACACACATCACAGACAACACCCAGTATTTACACCCCACATGCCTCAGACACATACATAACACACACCACAACACACAACATGTACCACACCCAGTTGTCCATGATGCACACACGCACCCACCGCCCCTAACACCGACAGCACAGAAACAACCAGCACAACGCACACAAGCTATTTGTCCATATGAACACACCCCCAAACAGACAACACACATACACACCACACACCCATTACACCAGCACACCCATGTTCCCACAATCCATTTGTCCATGATGACACCCACTCCCACACGCTCACCCACACACCCCCACCAAACTAAACACCACGCACTACGCCAAAAACGCCCAACCAACATCCACACGCCATGTTGTCCATGGACCTACACACCCCAGTCACCAAGTCTACACCCTACCACAAGCTCTTGTGTCCTCGATGACCCCTCACACCCACACCCACAAGTTCACACACAATACGTACTTACGCACCACCTCCCACCCATGTACCACAAGCCATTTGTCCATGATGACACCATCCACACCCCCCACACCCACACAGACCACCCAAATACACACAACACACCACATCCACAAGCCATTTGCCCATGATGACACCCACATCCACACCCACACAGACACACACAAATACAACACACATCACGTACCAACAAGCATTTGTCCATGATGAAGTTTTTTTCGATTGTCGTTGCACGCATGGGTTGCTCCCAGACTGGAGTGCCATAAGCATTGTGGAACATGTAGGCGATGCCTGAACCGTACAAGTGCGTAATACTAGTGCAGTACAAGTCAACAGCGTTATTGGTTTTCCAGCCTTTATGTACGTCACATTGTGTAGAAAAGTTTACGACGCACTGCATGATCCAGGATGTGGCGTAGCACGGTTACTAATGTTCCTACAACTGACATGTGCACTGGGGTCTCACTGATTGTTTTCACTTTGATGTGTTTCAATTTAATTATTGACTATTGTAGTCACTCGCAGTAGGGTGAGGCAACAGCCCGACTAATTATAGAACCAGGTACCATCCAGACATACTTAGACTCATCACCAACCCACCCCACACAAGCAAGACCAACATTACGTGGCCTCCACATAGTCCCTCGGTTTGTATAGCTTGTTTGTTTTGTATTTGTATTGTGGTGGTGTGGGGGGGGATGGGGGTGGGTTGGGAGGGGGTTTAACAAATCCAAGCCAACAGGAGTCAATGCGACATCGCCCACCGCACCACCACCCGCGCACTCACACCGGACTTGCCTCCAACGAATCTTGTTGGTGTATTGTGTGTGTGGTGGTAGGGGGTGTAGGTGGGTGGTTAAACAAATACTAAGGCTATAGGAAGCAGATGCGACCTACCCAACAGCCACCACCACCACCAGCACCTCGCCCCAGCACATTGACATGTGCCTCCCACTGAATGTCTTATGATTGTTTCTATGTGTGTGGTAGTGGTGGTGGGGGTGGTGGTGGGTCACAAGAATTCAAGGCTAATCGCAGACAGATGGACCGTCCCCACCATGCACCACCCACCAGCACCACACCGACCACCAGACATGCCTCCAAATGAATCTTTGTGTTGGTTTGTATGTGGTGTGCGTGTGTGGTGTGGTGGTGGCTGGTGGGGGGGAACAAAGTCAAGCTATTTGAGCAATTGAAACTCATCACATAGCACTCGCCAGCACCGCCAGCACCACTGACATGCCTCCACGAAGTCTTTTTGTTTACGTGAGTGTGGGGAGGGGGGGGGAGGGGGAAGGGGGGCGTGGGGGGAGGGGGTGGGGGGGGGGGTGGGGGGGGGGTGGTACAACCAAGACTAATAGGAGGCAGAAGTGACCTCCCCACAAGCACGGCCAGCACATCCTGCCTGGGCATCTTGATTGCCTCACAACGAGTCTTTGCGTGGCCTGTATGTGGTATGCGCTGTGTGTGTGTGTGTGTGTTTGGGGGGGGGGGGGGGGGGTAGGGGGGGGAGGAGGTAGAACAATAAGGATAATAGGAGCACAGGTTGACATCATCCCCACCAGCACACCCACCCAGCACTCATGATTGCCTCGCACTGATCCATAATAAAGGGGCTTCAGTCCTGTGTCTCCGTCTAGTGAACCGTGGTGCGTACTGATGGGCCACTACAAAACGCGTGAGGTAGAGGTGTCAAAATATCGTCATGCCAGGCCGCCTGCTGAGGGTCAGGGGGTGATGGTGTGTGGCGTTGCGGTGTGTGGTGGCGTGTGTGTGGTATGTGTGTATGTGCTGGGTTGGGGGGCATGAGCCTGTGTGCAGCCCTGATGGGGCACACACAAAAGCATATGAAAGGACTGAGGGCAAATTGTCGTCTCCAGGCCGCCCTGGTGTGGGAAAGGTGTGATAGGTGTGTTGTGTGTGACGTGTGGTGGATGTTGTGGGGGATGGGGAGAGAAGGGCAAAGTGGGTGGGGGGGGGGGGGAGGACCTGCTTACTGATGATATTGGCAACTCCGTATCCAGTGAGCCGTCCCTGTGTTGGAAAGGGTGGTGTAGTAGGGGGCTGGGGGGGGGGCTGGGGGTGGTGGGGTGGGTAGGGGTGTGAGGGGGCGTCTAGCGGACTATGGCTGTGTGTGTGTTGTGTGTGGTTTTGTTTGTGTGTTGTGTTGTGTTGGGTGGGCGGGGTGGGGGTGTGGGGGGGGGGTAGTGTCGTGATATGACGCCACCCGTCTGCACAAACTGATTGGCGGAACCCGTAATATTGGTCTAGCAGAAATGTTTTGAGGTAGAATTGTCAATTCGACGAATGGTGTTTTACATGTTAGCCTATCTGTTTAATTCCATTTGTTGTGTCACCCGCTTCCGTGTGTGGTAAAGGGATGTGTATGGATCCGTGTCTGGCCGTGTGCGTAAGATCAGTGTCTGTTTTGTTAAAATGTGGGGGGGAGGCATCGAGGTGAGAGA
>JACBWV010000610.1:135763810-135775946 GCA_013435795.1 Chlamydomonas sp. ICE-L | reverse complement strand
CCCCAACCCCAACCCAAATACACCACCCCCACCCAACAACTATGTGGGGTTGGGGTTGGGTTTGGGGGGTTGGGTGTATGTTGGGGTTGGTGTGCGTGGGTGTGGGGGGTGTGCTTGGGTGTGGGGGTGGGAGTGTATTTGGGGGTGGGGGTATTGAGAGATTGCTGTGGGTAGCTAGGTCTCTTACAGATGCAGGTATGCGTGTTGGCTCATGATAAAGAGACTTGCCTGACCTTGAATAATAACCTTGAATAATACAGGTAACTTTACACGAGGCGAACATCATTATCAGGAGAGGGGAAAGGCTGAAAGGGGTGAGAGGCACTGGCTAATGTAATGTGGCTGAGGACTATAACTAGGGAGCTGCAAAATGATGATATGACATCATAGGCTGCTAAGCAGGGTAATTCAAAGCGCGCACTTTTGAGCACTGACTTTTTGACCCCCTCTGCGCTTTTAAGCGCACTTTTTTGCAACTCACCGTGGGCGCAGCAAGCAACTTTTGCGCATTTTGCACTGCAAAGCGCAGTTTTTTTGTTTTCAAGTGCGCTAAAGCGCTGGCCAATTTGGCCATTTGAAGTACCCTGCTGCTAAGAGTCTGACAAGGATGAAGTTACCATTTATATACAATTTCCTATGATGCAGTTTGAATGATATCATATGATATCATTTTGCCTTGGTCTACATCATATGATTTGCCGGTCACTACATGTAACGACTTTCGGTGGGTATGGGTAGCTCAAATTTTTCAATTTGGTTAGTAAAATTGTGCTCCAATACACACATACAATCACAAGTACAATTTATGGTATTAAAGTTTGGATTTTCAAAGGTTATAAAAAGTGGTGTGTGTGTGTGTGTGTGTGAAATTTTTCACACACACAGATTTTCAAAGGTTATAAAAAAGCATTGGTATGGGGCCACCCCCTTTTTAAATCCCATTGAATAGTGGGGGCTTTGAATCCCTACGGGTGAGCTGCAGTGTTTGCGGTCGCTGTCAACTGCCATGGTAGCACTGTCCAGGTAAAGTAGCAGCCCGTTCTCTACCCCCGTAAGACAGGGCTCCCTTAATCCCACGCCCCACCAGGCGTTATCATTACTTTCCCATTAAAGGGGGTGCTTTAATTTAAAATAGAAACTGTGGTTACTTGGTGAGAGTGGTGTCATATAGGCAGGCAACGGCAACTAATAAAAGTGTTTGAAAAACTAATATGAACTAATATTATTATAGTGTTACTACAATATTAGTTTTTCCAAATAAATTCAAAATTCTGGTGAGACGGCTCGTTCTAACCAACATTCACTAATATTAACTAACTGAGTATTTTCTTACATATAGTACAAAATACCCTACTGCATATGATATGATATAATACTACTATGCTATGCTATGATATACTATGCTATGCTATGCTATGCTATGATATAATAATTTAATGTCATGATATGATTTAATATAATATAATACTATAATAATAATATGATATCATATATAAATAATATGAATCATATGATATGATACTATCGCAGCTTTGATCGCACCATTGGTATGCATTATTTGAGTTTGGCACATCCACCCATGTGACTGAGTTCATCCAGCTGTTCTCCTCGCCTTCCATCCTGGCAGCGATGAGGAGAAGGCAAGCCTGCATGGGGAAAGTGGGTAGTAGTGGTGGTGGTGTGTGGTGGTGGTGCAAACATATACACTTCCAAACACAAGTGACCACACATGGCACTACAAAACACCTGAAGAGACACGACAAACACCACATTACACGTAACAAAACAGGACACAGCAAGGAGAAACACACACAGACACGGACACACACACAGAGTCACGGACAAACAGACACAACACGGACCACGACATCACAGAGCACGGACCAACAGACACAGACAGGACAAACACACACAGACACGGACACACACACAGAGGAACACACAGAACGGACAAACAACACAGAGGCACGGAACAACACACACAGACACGGACACCACTACGGAGAGGCACGTCCAAACAACACACAGCACGGACAAAACGCACAGAGGCACGGACAAACACACACAGACCAAACACAGACAGGACAAAAACACAAAGACACACACAGACAGGACAAACACCACGCAGACACGGACAAACACACAGCAACAACGGCCAGACAAACACCACACCGACACGGACAACAGACAACATACACTTACTAACACACATACACACGCATACACTTACAAACACACATATTCACTTACAAACAAACAAATACACTTTAAACCACAAAAATACACTTACAAACACACACATACCTACACGTACAAAACAAACATGTAAACTTACAAATAAACACACACATACACTTATAAACACACATAGACTTACAAAACACACGCATACATACAAACTCATACACTTAAAAAACACACACATACATATATACATACACACACACACACACACACACACATGTATACACGAACACACATACACACGCATACACTTACAAACACACACATGCACACACATACATACACTTACAAACACACACATACACTTGTAAACTCACACACATACTCACACATACACTTAAAAACAAACGCACATATACATGTATAGACACACACATAGACTTACAAAACATACACATACTCATGCATATACTTACTAACACACACATGCACATACAAACACACACAAAACACACAATCACATACGCTTACAAAACAAACACACACACTTACAAACACACATACACTAACAAACACACACACACTTACAATCACACACAACATCACAAACACACACATAATTACACACGCACACATACACACTTACAAACACACATACACTAACAAACACACACCCATACTTACAAACACGCACACCTCAAGGTTGATGAACACCCAGATAAAGTACACACATGAACACACACACAAGCACTTACAAAACACACACATACACGTACAAACACACACACATAGACTTACAAAACACATACACATACACGTACAAACACAAACATACACTTACACACAAACACACACATACACACATCTTAAGGTTGATGAGCACCCAAATGAAGTACATACACACAATTATAAAACACAGACATACGCACACATACAGTTACTAACACACATACACTTACAAAACACACATACATGTACAACACAACACATACACTTATAAACACACACATACACTTACAAACACACACACATAGACTTAAAAACACACTCACACATACACTTACAAAATACACATGTGCACACACATAAACTTACACACACATATACACACTTAAAAAACACTAACATACACACACATACAGTTACAAACACTCTCATACGCTTACAAAACACACACATACGCTTACAAAGCACACATACACTTACAAAACACGCACATACATGACAAAACACACATACGCTTACCAAACGTACGCACACACTTACACACACAACTCAAGGTTGACGAGCACCCAGATAAAGTACATACGTCCACATACACACACTTCCAAAACACACACACACACATACTTCCAAACACACACACCTCAAGGTTGATGAGCACCCAGATGAAGTACATATACACACACAAACACTTACAATACACACACATACACTTTAAAAACACACATACACATACAAACACACACTCTCTCAAACAAACACACACATACACTTACAAACAAACACACACATACACTTTCAATTAAACACACAAACACACACATAAACTTACAAAATACACACACACGCATATATACATACACACATACACACACAAACAAACAAACCCACACATACACACACATAGACTTACAAACACACACATACACACACCTCAAGGTTGATGAGCACCCATATGAAGTACATGAGGAAAACCATGTAGAGGTTGGTCACACTGAGGATGCGCTTGATGAAGTTGTTCTTGCTCTTGCGGTTGTTGCAAGTCGTTGCGACATAGACCACCTGCACAAACAACAAAAAGCAATGCAATGTGAAGTTTATTAAGTTGCTCTTGCTCTTGCTCTTGTGGTTGTTGCTAGTCGTTGCGACATAGACCACCTGCACAAACAACAAAAAGCAATGCAATGTGAAGTTTATTAAGTTGCTCTTGCTCTTGCTCTTGTGGTTGTTGCTAGTCGTTGCGACATAGACCACCTGCACAAACAACAAAAAGCAATGCGATGTGAAGTTTATTAAGTTGCTCTTGCTCCTGCTCTTGCTCTTGTGGTTGTTGCTAGTCATTGCAACATAGACCACCTGCACAAACAACAAAAAGCAATGCAATGTGAAGTTTATTAAGTTGCTCTTGCTCTTGCTCTTGCTCTTGCTCTTGTGGTTGTTGCTAGTCATTGCAACATAGACCACCTGCACAAACAACAAAAAGCAATGCAATGTGAAGTTTATGAAGTTGCTCTTGCTCTTGCTCTTGTGGTTGTTGCTAGTCATTGCGACATAGACCACCTGCACAGACACCAACAATCAATGCAATGTGAAGTGTATGAAGTTGCTATTGCGCTTGTTGCGAGTCGTTGCAACATAGACCAACTGCATTTATAACAAAAAGTAATGTGAATACCCAACATAAATACCAAATAGTCATTGCAACACATACCACCTGCACAGAAAACACGTAGATAGAGGGTAGCCTTGTAATGATATGATGAGTAATTATATATATGTATATACAGGGGGGGGGGGGGGGGGGGGGGGGGGGGGGGGGGGGGGGGGCAAAAGACAGATTTTGGACTTTGCTCAAAACGGTGTCTGATTCAGATGGGAGTTTGAATTGTGGAAGTTTCAAACAAAAGGAGGGGGAATTCAAAGTTGGAAAAAATAATTACCCACACACACACACACACACACCCCACCCCTAAAAAAACCTTACCCCACCCTACCCCACCTAAAATGGGGATCATATGAAATATATTTTCTTACCCTATCCATTAATGCTCTTACACCTATCATGGGGTTTCCCAAACGTGATTTATCGCGAAGTTAAGATTTGGGACAAAACAACTTTGGAGACCTCCAAATTCCTGTTCAACTTCATTTTGGGTAAACAAAAAAAGGTTCCGATCAGATCCTGAGGATAAGCTCTATTTAAAGCGTAGATGTGGGATGGCAGCTTATCCCCCCCCCCCCCCCCCCCCCCCCCCCCCCCTCCCTGATATAAACCCAAAACACACGCACCTATAATATATATAATATAAACCCTCAACACGCGCATCTTTGAAATGTCGATTTAGCGTATTGCTAAACTTGATATGCAGTATAGAGCTGATATGTATTATACATTGCTAATATAAATATATAATATAAACCCTAAACACACGCACCTATAATATATATAATATAAACCCTAAACACACGCACCTATAATATATATAATATAAACCCTAAACACACGCACCAATAATATATATAATATAAACCCTAAACACTAGCATCTATAATAACCATAATATAAACCCTTTACACTAGCACCTCTAATATATATAATATAAACCCTAAACACTAGAACCCAGGAACTCGCTAGAACCTATAATAACTATAATATAAACCCTAGACACACGCACCTCTATTATATATAATATAAAATCTAAACACTAGTACCTACAAAATACATAAGATAAACCCCAGACACTAGGACTTATCATATGAACCCTAAACACACACATATAATATATATAATATAAACCCTAAACACACACTCACCTTCGAAATGTCAATGTAGCGTATGAGGCGCAGCAGGCGGACGAGGGAGACGAGGGCTAGCCAGCGATAGTCATTCTGGTCATTTGCGCTGTGCCCACTAATCGATACCTGCATGTAAAATTTGAATGTGACATTTGAATGCGATATTTGTTCTGGTCAGATACCCTGTGCCCTTAAATTGATACGTGCATGTAACATTTAAATGTACAATTTGAATGTGGAATTTGAATGTGGAATTTTTTCTGGTCATTTACACTGTGCCCACTAATCAATTCCTGAATGTGAAGTTTGAATGTGACATTTTAATGTTAAATTTCAATGTAACATTTGAATGTGACATTTGAATGTGGTATTTGTTCTGGCCAGATACACTGTGCCGACTAACAGATATTTGAATGTGGAATTTGAATGTGACATTTGAATGTGAAATTTGATAGACCACCCACCCACCCAATAGCACTTACGAACACAATGAAGGGGACGATCGAGAGGACGTCGATGATCATCCGCCCTGACTCCAAGTAGAACTTTGTCTGCAGCACAGGTGATGACATGGAGGGATGTTAGGTGTGTGTGTGTGTGGGGGGGGGGGGGGGGGGGGGGGGGGGTCTTATGCAGGGTAATTCAAAGCGCGCGCTTTTTCGCTTTTGAGCGCTGACTTTTTGACCCCCTCTGCGCTTTAAGCGCAGTTTTTTGCAACCCCCTGTGGGCGCAGCAAGAAATTTTTGCGCTTTTTGCACTACAAAGCGCAGTTTCTTTGTTTCCAAGTGCGCTAAAGCGCTGGCCAATTTGGCCATTTGAAGTACCCTGGATGTTAGGTGTGTGTGTGTGTGTGAGAGGGGGGGGGGGGGGGGGGGGGTGAGGGTATTTCATATTAGAATGCATTTCATATTAGAATGTCCGTTATACGCTGAGGATAGAAAAATGTTTTTTGAGAAAATGAACATTGAACCTGAATTGGTGGATAAAAACTCCAGTATGAAGCTGGTCATGAATCCTGATTCCTTTGAAGGATGGAAATACTTAATTCAATTTATGAAAAATGCGATAATAATTGCACAATTAAATTATCATCCCAGCTGAGATAATAATAATAATATTGTAGAATTAAATTACCACTGTAGCGAAAACCCAGGGCCCCCGTCGGCAAAACGATTGTTTGGGGTTCAGTTCATCAGTGCTTTTTCTTTTTAAGCCCTTCCTATACGGTTGGGGAAGTCCCTTAAGCCTATTTGGCCTACCCCTGGACTGTAACTGTGGAGTTTGGTTTGGTTTGGCTTGGTTTGGGTTAGGTTGGAGTTGGTTTGGTTTGGTTTGGTTTGGTTTGGATTGGTTTGGTTTGGGTTGGTTTGGGTTGGGGTTGAGGTGGAAGGTACACACAGGCACCACCCACACAAACGTACCACACGCCATCAATATATCACGACACACACACTCACCACTCACCCACGCACCACAAGCCAATTGTCCATGATGACACACACACAGACACCCACACCGACGCACAACCCACACCCACATACACACGCACACCCACGCACAACCCACTCACATGCACCCACAGCCACATACACACCCATACACACGCGCACCACCCACATACGTACCAAAAGCCATTTGTCCATGATGACACACACATACACACATACACATGCGCACCACTTAAACACCCACAGCCGCATACACACGTACTACACGCCATTTGTCCATGATGACACACACACCTCACACACCCACACCCACGCACCACCTACACACCCATAGCCACATACACACACGCACCACCCACATCCACGTAAGACAAGCCATGTGTCCACGATGACACACACACACACACATGCCCACACAGACTCCCATACCCACGCACCACCCAAACCCGTGTACGACAAGCCATTTGTCCATGATGACACACGAACACACATACACAAACGCACCACCCACATACACATACACATACACACCCTCACACCACCCACTCACACGTACCCACAGCCACATACCCACACACGTGCACTACCCACACACGTACCACAAGCCATTTGTCCATGATGCCACACACACCACACACACACAAGCACCACACACACACACGTGCCACAAGCCATTTGTCCATGATGACACACACACAGACAAACCCACGCAACACCCACACATGCTCAGACACATACCAACACACACACCACACACACACACATGTACCACACGCCATTTGTCCATGATGACACACACACCTCACGCGCCCATAGACACAGACAGAAACACACACGCACAACGCACCACAAGCTATTTGTCCATGATGACACACACCCACACAGACACACACACATACACACCCACACACCCATTCACCTCGCACACCCATGTACCACAATCCATTTGTCCATGATGACACCCACATCCACATCCGCACCCACACACCCACACACAAATACACACCCACGCACTACGCAAAACGCACACCCACATACCACAAGCCATTTGTCCATGATGACACACACCCATTCACCACGCACACCCATGTACCACAAGCCATGTGTCCATGATGACACCCACACCCACACCCACACAGTCACACACAAATACGTACATACGCACCACCCACACCCATGTACCACAAGCCATTTGTCCATGATGACACCCACATCCACACCCACACACCCACACAGACACACACAAATACACACACACACGTACCACAAGCCATTTGCCCATGATGACACCCACATCCACACCCACACAGACACACACAAATACACACACACACGTACCACAAGCCATTTGTCCATGATGACAGTTTTTCGATTGTCGTTGACGATGGTGATCCCAGACTGGAGGCTCATAAGCATGTGGAAAATGTAGACGATACCTGCAGTACAAGTGCAGTACAAGTGCAGTACAAGTACAACAGTCAGTTATTGGTTTTCCAGCTTTATGTACGTCCAGTTGTGTAGCAAAATTTACGACGCAAGCATGATTCCAGGATCGTGGCGTAGCACGGTATACTAATTTCACAACTGAGCATCGCACTGGGGTCTCACTGATTTGTTTCACTTTGATTTGATTCAATTTAATTTGACTAAATTTGTACTTCGTCAGTAGGGTGAGGCAAAGACCGGATATATATATAGAACCAGACCATCAAGACATACTAGACCATCACCACCACCCACAAGCCAGACCAACATTACTTGCCTCCAACATAGTCCCTGTGTTTGTATGTGTTTGTGTTTGTATTTGTATGTGTGTGTGGGGGGGGATGGGGGTGGGTGGGAGGGGGTAACAAATCAAGGCCAACAGGAGCAGATGCGACCTCCCCACCAGCACCACCACCAGCAGCACCAGCACCATGACTTGCCTCCAACGAAGTCTTTGTGTTCGTATGTGTGTGTGTGGTGGTGGGGGTGGTGGGGGTAACAAATCAAGGCTAATAGGAGCAGATGCGACCTACCCACCAGCACCACCACCACCAGCACCTCCACCAGCACCATGACATGCCTCCAACGAAGTCTTTGTGTTCGTATGTGTGTGTGTGGTGGTGGGGGTGGTGGGGGTAACAAATCAAGGCTAATAGGAGCAGATGCGACCTCCCCACCAGCACCACCACCACCAGCACCACCACCACCACCATGACATGCCTCCAAAGAAGTCTTTGTGTTTGTTTGTATGTGTGTGTGCGTGTGTGTGTGTGGTGGTGGTGGTGGTGGGGTAACAAATCAAGGCTAATTTGAGCAGATGTGACCTCATCACAAGCACTACCAGCACCGCCAGCACCATGACATGCCTCCAACGAAGTCTTTTTGTTCGTAAGTGAGTGTGGGGGGAGGGGGGGGGGGGGGGGGGGGGGGGGGGGGGGGGGGGGGGGGGGGGGGTGGTAACAAATCAAGACTAATAGGAGCAGAAGTGACCTCCCCACAAGCACTGCCAGCACCGCCGGCATCATGAATTGCCTCCAACGAAGTCTTTGCGTTTGCCTGTATGTGTGTATGCGTGTGTGTGTGTGTGTGTGTGTGTGGGGGGGGGGGGGGGGGGGGGGGGGGGGGAGGGGTAAGAAATCAAGGCTAATAGGAGCACATGTGACCTCCCCACCAGCACCACCAGCACCATGACTTGCCTCCAATGAAGTCAATAATAAAAGGGCTTCCAGTCCTGTTCTCCCAGTCTCGTGAGCCGTGTGCCGTACTGATGGGCACTACAAACGCCGTGAAGGTGAGGTCAAATATCGTCATCCAGGCCGCCCTGTGAGGGTAAGGGGGTGTAGGGTGTGTGGTGTGCGTGTGTGTGGTGTGTGTGTATGTGTGTATGTGTGGGTGGGGGGCATGAGCTGTGTGCCGCACTGATGGGCACAACAAAAGCATTGAAGGTGAGGTCAAATATCGTCATCCAGGCCGCCCTGTGTGGGAAAGGGTGTGTAGGGTGTGTGTGGTGTGTGTGTGTGTGGGGGGGGGGGGGGGGGGGGGGGGGAGGAGCCGCACTGATTGGCACTAACGTAATCCAGGCCGCCCTGTGTTGGAAAGGGGGTGTAGGGGGGGCTGGGGGGGGGCTGGGGGTGGGGGGGGGTAGGGGGGGGGGGGCATGAGCCTTGTGTGTGTGTGTGTGTGTGTGTGTGTGTGTGTGTGTGTGGGGGGGGGGGGGGGGGGGGGGGGGGGGGGGGGTAGGGTGTGAGCCCCACTGATTGGCGGAACAAAGGCGGTGAGGGTTGCGGTCAAATATCGTCATCCAGGCCGCCCTGTGTGGGAAAGGGTGTGTAGGATGTGCGTGTGTGTGTGTGTGTGTGTGGGGGGGGGGGGGGGGGGGGAGTGTGTGTGGGTGGCCGGGAGGGGGGGGGGCGCACTGATGGGCACTACAAAGGCCGTTAAGGTGAGATCAAATTTTGACATTCAGGCTCCCCTGTGTGGGAAAGGGGGTGTAGTGTGTGTGTGTAGTGTGTGGGGGGGTGGGGGGGTGGGGGGGTGGGTGGGGGGGGGGGGTGGGGGGGGGGGTACAAGGTGGGATTGCATGAGACAAAAGATGGACAGCCCCCCTGGGATCTCCTCCAATAAGGGTGATTCGATATCAACACAAACAAATTATTAGTGCATGTGTACATCCACACAAACACAGCATTTCGGCAATTCTACACTCAAACAGTCAGCTTACCACAACTGAACCACCGTGCCTTCAGGATTGAACAGTCTGAGATGAAAGATGGACAACCCCCCTGGGATCTCCCCCAATAAGGGTGATTCGATATCGACAGTGCATGAGCACTTGCATGTGTACTCACCCTCACCCTCACACCCACAACCCACACAAACAAAGCATTAGTGCATGTTTAGATCCACACAAACACAGCATTTAAGCAAATTGAATCTCAAACAGTCAGCTTACCACAACTGAACCACCGTGCCCTCAGGATTGAACAGTCTAAGGTGAAAGATGGACAACCCCCCTGGGATCTCCCCCAATACGGGTGGTTTGATATTGACACAGGCACATAATTAATACATAAGCACTTGCATGTGTACATCCACACAAACACACCATTTAAGCAAATTTACACTCAAACAGTCAGCTTACCACAACTGAACCACCGTGCCCTCAGGATTGAACAGTCTGAGATGAAAGATGGACAACCCCCCTGGGATCTCCCCCAATAAGGGTGATTCAATATCAACACAGGCACAGTATTAGAGCATGAGCACTTGCATGTGTACTCACCCTCACCCTCACACCCACACCCTTTCCCTCACCCTCCCACCCACAACCCACACAAACAAAGCATTGGTGCATGTGTACATCCACACAAACACACCATTTAAGCAAATTGAATCTCAAACAGTCAGCTTACCACAACTGAACCACCGTGCCCTCAGGATTGAACAGTCTAAGGTGAAAGATGGACAACCCCCCTGGGATCTCCCCCAACGATCTCCGCTGCTGCTTCTCCTGCCACGTCAGCTTCTTCATGTTTTTCCACACTTTGTGTTGGTGTGCACACTCCTTCCAACAGCCCTCCTCATCTTGCAGAGCCCGCAGGTCTGAGGACGAGCGCTGCCAGGTAACAATCTGGTGTGTGGTATGGGTGGGTGGGGTGGGAGTGAGTGGGTGGGCGGTGTGTGTGTGTGGGGGGGGGGGAGGGGGGGGGGGGGGGGGGGGGGGGACTGTGTGTAAGGGTGGGTGGGTGGGTGGGTGTGGGTGGGTGTGGGTGTGGGTGGGCGGGTGGGTGGGTGTGTGTGTGGGGGGGGGGGGGTATGGGGTTGTTGGTTGGTATGTGGTAACTCCTTCCAACAGCCCTCCTCATCTTGCAGAGCCCGCAGGTCAGAGGACGAGCGCTGTCAGGTAACCACCTGGGGTGGTATGTGTGTGTGTGTATGCAGGTGGGTGGGTGGGTGGGTGGGTGGGGTTGGGGTGGGGTTGGGTGGGAGGGCGTTGTGTG
>JACBWV010000610.1:135731310-135761310 GCA_013435795.1 Chlamydomonas sp. ICE-L | reverse complement strand
TGGGGGTGAGGGTGAGGGGGGATAAGGGGGGCAGATTCTGGTAGGATATAGTTCGAAGCACAACAGAACCCCTGGGGAAGGAAAAGTCCAAATCTGCGAAATAAAACTGCCCAGGCCGGATTCGACAGCAGGAAAACCGTCGGGTCCCAGAGTGTGTAGCACAGCAGGTGGGGACTTACATGGAGAGATGAAGGTGCATGGATGTGTGTGGTGGGGCGCGGGGGGGCGCGGGGGAGGGGGGGGCATGAGTTGTGGTGTGTGTGTAGGGGGGGGCGGGGGGGGGGGGGGGGGGGGGGGGGGGGGGGGGGGGGGGGGGGGGGGGTTATGTTTGTATGTGGGTGTGTGGGTGTGGGTGTGTGTGTGTGGGTGTGTGGGTGTGTGGGTGTGAGTGCGTGCTAGGGTGCGTGTGTGTGTTAGAGAGTATGCGAGTGTGTGTGTGTGCGAGTGTGTGTGTGTGTGTGTGTGCGTGCGTGTGTGTGAGTGTGAGTGTGTGTGTGTGTGGGTGGGTATAACAAAGGTAGGGACTTACATGGAGAGATGAAGGTGAACCAACGCTTGGGGCAGGAGGCGACCACTTTCTGAGCGTTCTTCTTCTCAAGATTTCGCATCCCCGTGTTTTTCTTTTGGTTGGACCTGGCTAGTTCACTGCCTTTGCCTGCTCGGTACGCCTCGTCATAAGGGCCATTAGTCACGACCGACCATGTGCGTGCGCCAGATGGCTTGCTGTGTGGCGAGGTCTCATTAAAGGAGTCGTCGATCACTGTAGTGTGGTATGATATAGGAAAGGGAGTTTTAGAAGTTGATGGGACTGTATGGTGAGAAATGGTCAAAGAAAGGGCGCCTTGTTGTTTAAATATTTTTATTTGTTTAATATATTTCTTTGTCCAATACCGGTATATTTATTTGTTTAATATATTTATCTGTCCAATATATTTATTTGTTTTATATATTTATTTGTCCAATATATTTATTTGTTTAATATATTTCTTTGTCCAATATATTTATTTGTTTTATATATTTATTTGTCCAATATATTTATTTGTTTAATATATTTCTTTGTCCAATATATTTCTTTGTTTAATATATTTATTTGTCCAATGTCCAATATATTTCTTTGTTTAATATATTTCTTTGTCCAAAATATTTCTTTGTTTAATATATTTCTTTGTCCAATATATTTCTTTGTTTAATATATTTATTTGTCCAATATATTTATCTGTTTAATATATTTCTTTGTCCAATATATTTCTTTGTCCAATATATTTCTTTGTTTAATAAATTTCTTTGTCCAATATATTTCTTTGTTTAATATATTTCTTTGTATAATATATTTATTTGTTTAATATATTTATTTGTCCAATATATCTCAATAAGTTCCTAAGTCCGACCCTGAGTGGTACAGATGGTTTTCACCTATTACCTCAAGTCCAAGGACAACTTTTTTTTGCTAATAAGTTACATAACCACATCAGTTTAACACATAAATACTCAGAGTTGGGTTCTCTAAGTGATACTGATTATTTACATATTGTGGGTGCCCTAAGTGTGGTACAACGCTGCACAAGCTGAATTGTTCCATTTTGGGTCTTAGCTTTGCTTCGTAGCACGAAGACTATTTATTTTTTATTTTTTTGAAACTTCAAATTTCAAATTTATTTTCAAAATATATTCAAAACACGACTGTTATCAACTTTGTTTCAAACATCCACATCTGAAGTTGGTTTTTGATTTGGGAGAGGGGGGTGAAATCTCAAGTTGGGAGGTGGGATTGGGAGGTGATCAGGTGAATTTTCGAGTTGTAATTCTATCTCAGTCAATTCTGAGGCCAAGGCTGAAGCGCAGCCTCCGACCTTGTGGTAGGGGTTTGATAAGCCTTTCGTCCCGCGGTAACATGATTCGGAATAGCTCGCGGGGCCTCGTGTCTGGTGCGATCTGGATTTGTACCACAATTCATCGCACATCTGATGTACTGCCAACGGCCCTCCGTACAAGGCTGCTCGCGACCTCATGCGAATGCGGACCGGAAATACATGTGCGCATAGCTGATACAATTGCACGAAAGGTGGGCCAGACAGAATTCGATTCCGAGCATTTTGGAGCCTGTACGGCTCTGTACCACAATCTTGTACCAACTTAGGGCGTTTTTGGACTTAGGCACCTATGGAGATATATATTTGTTTAATCTGTGTTTAATATATTTATTTGTTTAATATATATATTTTTGTTTCATTTATTTATTTGTTTAATCAGGAGGATGACAGGAGCCATAGAAAGTCCGGCACGGTCCATGTCAGGGTATCGGGTAGTTGTTTCGGTTAGGGGATCACGTGATATATCAATACCCTTGGTTCAGGTGCCATTCTGAGGTCTTTGTCGCAGGGTACCCCCCCCCCCCCCCCCCCCCCGCCCCCATATGAACTTTTTACGAACTTTTTACTCACTACTATATTTCGCCTCTGGATAAGTGCAACGACTTCGTCTCGATGCAAGCGTGCGAATTCCATAGTTTTCTGACACCTTCTATGTAATACAAGTTCCATTTCGATTTCGAGTTCGAGTTCGAGTTCAACTTTGAAACCTTCTTTTACCAGTGATCTCCTGCTTATCCTGGTTCGAGTTCGGCATGGATACATCTAGTAGAACTGCAGAGTCGAATGCAACCATTGAGGAGACTATTCACGACGAAAGTTTGTCTAAGAGGCAGCATGTGGACTTGACTGATGGCCGCCTGGTGTCTGACGACGACGAAGACACATGTCCTGTCTGTGCTTGGTCGGCAACTGGATTCGTGAGGCCGCAACAGTTTCAGCAGCACAAGAAGTTATGGCGAGGTACTCAGGCGAAAATCCCTGCATGTCAGTGTGGGAAGGTCTGGACAGCTGCTGCTGATGTTGTGGCACAGAGCATCTTGCTTTGTGTACAAAGCCCTCAAACCCCTTCCTGGACATCTGGAAATCAGCAAGTTCTTTGGAATCAAACCAGCCCAGCCACATCCGCAGCCACAGCCCCTTGATGGAGATGATGTGACTGCAAGTGCTGAGCCCCAGCCATAGCCCCTTGATGGAGATGATGCGACTGCAAGTGCTGAGCCCCAGCCACAGCCCCTTGATGGAGATGATGTGACTGCAAGTGCTGAGCCCCAGCCACAGCCCCTTGATGGAGATGATGCGACTGCAAGTGCTGAGCCCCAACCACAGCCCCTTGATGAAGATGATGCGACTGCAAGTGCTGAGCCCCAGCCACAGCCCCTTGATGGAGATTGATGCGACTGCAAGTGCTGAGCCCAGCCACAGCCCCTTGATGGAGATGATGCGGACTGCAAGTGCTGAGCCCCAACCACAGCCCCTTGATGGAGATGATGCGACTGCAAGTGCTGAGCCCCAGCCACAGCCCCTTGATGGAGATGATGCGACTGCAAGTGCTGAGCCCCAGCCACAGTCCCTTGATGGAGATGATGCGACTGCAAGTGCTGAGCCCCAGCCACAGCCCCTTGATGGAGATGATGTGACTGCAAGTGCTGAGCCCCAGCCACAGCCCCTTGATGGAGATGATGCGACTGCAAGTGCTGAGCCCCAGCCACAGCCCCTTGATGGAGATGATGCGACTGCAAGTGCTGAGCCCCAGCCACAGCCCTTGATGGAGATGATGCGACTGCAAGTGCTGAGCCCCAGCCACAGTCCCTTGATGGAGATGATGCGATTGCAAGTGCTGAGCCCCAGCCCCAGCCCCTTGATGGAGATGATGCAACTGCAAGTGCTGAGCCCCAGCCACAGCCCCTTGATGGAGATGATGCGACTGCAAGTGCTGAGCCCCAGCCACAGCCCCTTGATGGAGATGATGCGACTGCAAGTGCTGAGCCCCAGCCACAGCCCCTTGATGGAGATGATGCGACTTCAAGTGCTGAGCCCCAGCCACAGCCCCTTGATGGAGATAATGCGACTGCAAGTGCTTAGCCCCAGCCACAGCCCCTTGATGGACATGATGCAACTGCAAGTGCTGATCCCCATCGAACTATTTGCCAAGGTTGGAAGGCTGTGGAGTGGCCTCAACCTTTATGTAAGAGCTACCTCTTCCAGGTTCACCGTCCTACCAAGGCCTATCGTGTAACTCAGGTGTCTTGGAGTGCTACTACTCGACTATAGTTTCTTGTCTGTTACTCTGTTGTGCATGTTGGGGACCAGAGCAAGTTGAAGGCCTGACAGGGGTCTAACCAACCTAACAATAGCTTTTTGTTGTGTCTTTAGAGCATAGCAATTTATGGACCCATACAGACCCATACAACGATTTGAGACATAGTTTTTGTTGTAGGCTATAGGCAGCAGCTTCTAGGCAGCTCCCCTGGCTGGCAATTCAGCCCAAACTAAAGCGAGCTATTGCACCTTGAAGCTGACATAATGATGGAGGGCGCAGGTGGGCGTTACATTTAGACCTTTTGATGGGCTTCATGTTGCAACCCCATGCAGTTTTCATGCCAATACTGGGCAAGTCAGTTGTAAAGGATATTAAAGGAAGGAAAGGAACTATAAGGAGGCTCTCGGAAGCTGAAATAATGAGATATCCAGGTTGCTTATTGGATTAATTTGTAACCCTGTTCAGGCCGTGTTTAAAAACATTCCACAAACATTCTCAGGGTTTAAAAAATGCAGGGTACTAAAGGAGATGATTTGCCACAACATAGTCTAAGTTTTATCTAAATTAGCAGGGTCCCCCCCCCCTTTTTGACTCTTCCAACTTTTTGGACGGGGTGCCAGATATTTTCCGTTTGTCATCCTCCCGGTTTAATATATTTATGTAATTAATATATTTATCATGGGGTTGGCCTCAGTGCAAGCAAACAGGCTGTCCCTCTCAACATCAAGCCTTGGTATAAGGTGTACCATGTGTTCATCTAGGTGTACTACTTTCGCATATGTGGGTGTGCCCGAATGCTTGCTGCATGGAGGGGGCTCATTGAAGGAGCCATCTTTCACTGTGGGATGATACAGAAAAGGTTTTCAGTGGGGGGGTGGAGAGTTAAAGCGCACGGGGGGAAATGATGAAATTAAGGCTGGATTTTTTTCAAGTACTTACCAGTTATATGTTTAGTTGTATTTCCAGTTACTTTTCAGTTATTTCCAGTTATGTTTTTAGTAGTATATTTAGTTTTAGAAGTTGGTGGGACTGTAGGGTGAAAATGGTCAAAGAAAGGGCGCCTTATTGTTTTAATGCATTTATCATGGGGGTTGCCCCAGTGTTAGCAACCGGGCTGGCCTCCTCAACCTCGAGCCTTGTAATAAGGCTACCATGTGTTTATCTGTGTATACAAAACCAACCCGGTGAGAATGAAATACGGCGACGTCCACTCTTCACATGAGTCGAATCAAAGAGTTGAGCGTGGGGCAGGCCCACGAACGCAACAGTCAAAGCCAATGCTCTAGTGTGTGTGTGTGTGTGTGTGTGTGTGTGTGTGTGTGTGTGTGTGTGTGTGTTTGTGTGTGTGTGAGAGAGAGATTGAGTGAGTGTGTGTGTGTGTGTGAGTGTACGATACCAACCTGGCGAGAATGCAACATGACGACGTCCACTGTCCACATGAGTCGAATCAAAGGGAGATCGAATACTATGCTCCTGCTGTTCATCAGCCACATTGTCGGATGTAACACCGCCAAGTGGCTCTTGCTCGGTGATGGCTCGAAGCATTTTGGGGGGGCCTGCGACAAAATAAAGCAAATAAGCAATTAGATAAAACAAAGCAATTAAATCAAACGTATACCACCACTCTCTGGCTCCTGCTCTGCGATGGGATAGAGTATTTCCTGGGGGGCTGCGACAAAATAAAGCAAATAAGCAATAAGATCAAAATAAAGCAAGTAAATGAAATGTGTACCACCGCTGTCCGGCTCATGCTCTTTCATGGCGCAGAGTATTTCCTAGGGGGCTGCAACAAAATAAAGCAAATAAGCCATTTAATAAAACAAACGAATTAAATGAAACATATACCGCCATTCTCCGACTCTTGCTCGGTGATGGCTCAAAGCTTTTCTCAGGGGCCTGCGGCAAAATAAAGCAAAGAAACAACTAAATAAAAATAAAGCAACTAAACAATTAAATGAAAACTACGGCTCTTGCTCTGCAACGGCTTGAAGCATTTCTCATACACCTGGAACAAAATGAAGCAAATATTTAATTAAATAAAAATATAGCCAATAAACAATTAAATGAAAACTACGGCTCTTGCTCTGCAACGGCTTGAAGCATTTCTCGGAGACCTGGTACAAAATGAAGCAAATACGTAATCAATTAAAAATATAGCAATTAAATGTATCATATACCGCCGCCAAGTGGCTCTTGCTCGGTGATGGCTCGAAGTATTTTGGGGGGGCCTGCGATAAAATAAAGCAAAAAATAAAGCAAATAAGCAGTTGAATCAAAATAAAGAAACAAACAATTAAACAAAAATAAAGGAATTAAATCAAATATATACCGCCAAGTGGCTCTTGCTCTGTGATGGCTCGAAGCATTTCCTGGGGGACTGCGAGGAAATAAAGCAAAAAAGGAATTGAATATGATATGTTTGACCACCCCGCACCTTCTGTCTGATTTCATCGTACTCAACCATTGAGCCAATCGTCGAAACGGAAGATTATTTGTGGCACCACTCACACCAGGGGCTCTACAGATGGTTGATTCATGCTTGTGAACACACTTCCACCAACCATGCTACACATGTAGAGTCCAGTGGGGTACCAGGAAAAGTGTCATCACCATTACCACCATCACCACCATGATCATGATCATGATCATCACCATAATCATCATCACCACCATCATCATCACCAACACCATCACCATCATAACTCATGCTACCTGTATATGCCTAAAGGACACAACATCAAAGCACCTGATAAAAGAGCTTTTAAATAGGCTGATAAATTTGCTATGAAATCAGCTCCTGAGCTAGCAATGAAATCAGCAGATAACAAACCTATTAAATCAGCTGATAAAATAGCAATGAAATCAGCTGATAAAATAGCTATAAAATGAGATGATAAAATATGTATGGAATCAGGGGATAAATTAGTAGGGTTGGAAAGCAAACGTTTATTTTCATTTTTACATGCGGTTTAAACATATGAACGTATAAACGTATGCATAAAAACGTATACAAACGTATGAGTAATTATTGCACTTCTTGGGAAAAGACTTTTACATGGGTTTAAATGTATTGCCGCGTCGCTAATTTCATTGGCTCCACATATCAACTGTCAAACAAATATTCTGGCAATTTTATGTTGTCCAAATCTCAGAAAAATAAATCACGACCAGAAAGCGCGTCGACCAAGAAACGCGGTGCCAATCTACGGGATCCATTCAATGCCAATAATATATTTAAATTGTCCATGTTCACATCATTATTTATACGTAGCTCCCCCCAGCTACTGGTTTCAGACCAAGTATGCTGCAGCTACTAGGCAGCTCTGTGAGTCAGCTGCAAGTTTCAGACCAAGTATGCAGCAGCTTCTAGGCAGCTCTGTGAGTCAGCCACAGCTTATAATAACATAAGTTTACAACTCTATTGCAATACTGTCCATCTTCACATTACACTAAGCTTGCACGATCAATCCTTCAAGCCCACGTAGGAGCACAGCTTGTGGAATGGAAGGCTAGGTGGCGCTCTGATATGTGTGCCAGCCTGGCTATATAAATCAAACTGTAGGCCACATTTAAACAAAATGGGAAGTGCGAAAGCTTTATTGTATTGCATAATGTTATACAGGAGGTCAACAGCTTTCTGATGAGCTATCTAAATGATAAATTGAATGAAAACGAGAAAGTTATGTGCCGGGAACTTTTCAAATTACAACTCATACGTTTTTATACGTTTATACTCATACGTTTTGAGAAAAAATATACGGCGTATATATACGTATGAGCTTATAAACGTATGAGTTGACGTTCAAACGTCGGCCCAACCCTATAAATTAGCTATTACCTATGGAATCAGCAATATGATTATATAAATTAGCTATACCTATGAAATCAGCAGATAAAAAGCTATGTAATCAGATGATAAAATAGCTGTAGCTACGAAATCAGCTGATACAACTGCTATCAAATCGGCTTTTAAACAGCTATGAAATCAGCTGACACAATAGCTATAAAATCAGCTGATAAAATAGCTATCAAAACAGCTTATTAAATTGATAAGAAATGTGCCAATAAAATAGCTATGAAATCAGCTGATAAATATGTATGAAATTAGCTGATAAAATAGCGATAAAATTAGCAGACCACCTAGCTATGAAATCAGTAAATAAAAAGCTATGTAAACAGATGATAAAAAAGCTGTAGCTATGAAATCAGCTGATAAAACTGCTATCCAATCAGCTTTTAAAGAGCTATGAAATTAATAGATAAAACTGCTATGAAATCAGCAGATAAATTAGCTATAAAAAGCAGATAAAAAAGCTTTGGAATACGCTTATGAATAGCTGTAGCTATGAAATCAGCTGATTAAATAGCTATGTCAAAATCAGCTGATAAATCTGCAGTTAAATCAGATGGTAACATAGCTTAGCAATCAGCTTATAAAATAGCTATGAAATCAGCATATAAATAGCAATGGAATCAGCTGATAAAATAGCTATCCAAACAGTTGATTGAACTGCTATTAAATCAGCTGATTGAATTGCTTGAAATAAGCTGATAAATATGAATGAAATTGGCTGATAAATTGCTACTAACTAAATCAGCAGATAAACTAGAAATGAAATGAGCTGATGAAATAGCTATGAAATCAGCTGATAAAATAGCTGTAGCTATGAAATCAGCTTGACTCGGGCACCCCTGACCCCAGGGGATATACAGATGGTACAACTTACTTAACTAGATGGCTTACTGTATTTGAGGTTGTTTTCTAGTTGGCTGTCTAATTGTTACTCAGTTCTGGATGGACTGCTAACTGTGCACCTGGACCGCAACTTAGTTGTGGAACACCGTTCACCAGATGGTAGAATTCGAACGTTGAGCTTGGTTACATGGCTCCAGCCTGAAATTTGGCTGATCACTGTCTGCGGGATTAACATCAATAATATCCAACTGGTACATGTAATAGATCCTTCTTCCAAATAAAACAAAGCATGTAGTGTAATGTGTCAGGATAAATTCCCAAGAAAGCAAAAGATGGTTGAGTCCTGCATGGGCAGGCACATACAACAACCAAGCTACACTCATGCTATTTGTCTCCGAAGAGAGAGAATAAAGGAGCTAATACAATGGCCGTAGCTATTAACCCAGCTTGACGCAGGCCACCAGGGCAGGGCTACCCCTAGGGGGAGAGGGGAGAGGGGGGGGGGGGGGGGGGGGGGGGGGGGGGGGGGGGGGGGTCTACAGCTTTACAGGCTAGAATTCGTTCAGGACAGTCTATGCGAGCGTGCGTCTCACCTTTTCCTAGCTAGCTGCACATGGAGTTGCTCGGGCAAGCTAATTCCCGAGGGCAGCGTGCGACGACATACCTCAGACGCTCGCTGCTAGAGTTAGTCGCATGGCACACGTGTCCGGGAGAGAGTTAAAGGCAAGAAGGGAGAAAGGAAGGAAACGGATCCTATACTGTTTTGGGGACAGAGCAGTGGTGGAGTTTCTTCAGAAGTTATAAGTTTCAGCTTTGGGGGCGTGTGGTCGGGTGCGTGGATGTGTAATGCTCGAAGTAGCTATCGCCACACTGAATTGACAGCGCAGTGGAAATTTAGCTCATGATTTTCAGCTAACAGGATTTGGAGTTGCTACCGGTAGGTTGGAATATGTCGAGGAAGTGACCCAATCGAGTACCTATACCTAGGTCACCTAGGTCACTCTCTCCAGCCAAGCACGCTGAAAACGTGTCGGACGCCAGATAGGGTTGTTTCAATCAGGGTTTTAATGATGGTTTCAATATCTCTCTGGGTCTGGCCGGTAATGCCGGTGTAGCCGAGACCAGTGGAGTGTCAGCGATAGCTGTCTGTGGTCTCTCTGTCGTAGTTACTGTCTATACCTGCCGGGGTCCCTTCTGGTTGGTGCCCCTTCGGTATACCCCTCTGGTATACCCTGAACCCTCCCAGGGTTCTCGGCTACTTGAGTGCTCCTGCACCATCGTGTAACGTTCTCTGTTTCCTTTCGATCATTGCCCGTGCCCTGTTGATACCACACACCTTCACATTGTTTGCATAGGCGACCACTCGCGCCTTATCGCTTCTGCCTCCCAACCGCGACATACTTCCCGTTTCGTTTGGTTAAGCTTTAGCTTTTGGTCCGATTAGGGACAGATTTTGGTCCGGGCCAAAATCGGCCAAAATCGGACTAAGAGCTAAATCGGCAGCAAAATCTGTCCAATGAGACAAACATTGTGATCCGATTTTGCTTGCGATTTTTCTTTTGAACACAACCTATACGGTATATATGTGTACAACTTTTGTTTCGCTATAGCCCTCTCTGGATCCCCCCGTGTCTCTCTCCGCCGTCTGTCTGTCCGTCTCTCCATCCATCTATCCTGCCCGACAGATGTTCAGGCGTTTGAACGATTCCGACCACCTCTGCACTCAACCATTTTGCTCATAGTTGGGGTGCGCATGAGTAGAGTTATCAGCATCGAAGCGGTTAAGGTCCCCAAGGTTTAAGCCCATGTTTGTTTATTTTTGTATATCTCATGTGAAGATGGATTCATCACATTGTGTATGGGCTGCAGTTGAGCTTTTTTACAAGTTATTTAATGATGTGGTGCATGGCCATCCCTTTGCTGGGTGCTCCTTGTATTCCCAAGCCTCAAATTTGATGTAAATAGGCTATTCACGTTACACACACAAACCAAGGGTGAATCTTAAAAACGTACAAGTGAACGGACCAAGTTGGAAGCTATGGTTGAATGCCCATGTGGCATGTTTGGGGGATACATGGAGTACACATCCATATGAGGTAGAGCTGCAAGGTGTGCACCATGTGCCATGTACTTGCAGTTATATGCCACAAGACACTGTCTAGGCACCCCCGTAAGGCTTGCCTATGTAGGGAGTGCTCATGGTGCCCATGAGGCCTATCCAGAGCCTCCCCCCAACATGTAGGTGTACCCTATGCATCCCCCAAGTATACTTCGTGGCTACCTAGACAAAGCTTGCAACTTGGTCCGATGACTTCACCATTTGAACATCACATACCGGGAAAAGATCACCACCCGGGATCCGACCGGAGTTCCGATCTCGCTCCACCGCCGAGCCCGGGCTTAGATATAGAGCTGTCTGAGAAGACGCAAATAAAGTTGAGCCCAAGTACTCTTGCTATGACGCAGTATGGAAGATAAAAATCGCCAAAAGCGTCGTTGCCCTTACGTAAAAGTGGCACGATAGGCCTAAGCCCTGCGCGCCCTAGGTCAAGATCCTTCGCAAAAGTTGTTCAATGTTTGTAGCTCTATTCGGCTACAAGTAGCTACTTTCTCCACTACTTTTGAAACTCCCTGCCGGTGACTGCTAAAGCGATTTTCCGTGTCGCTCTTAGAACTTGTCAAGCCTGAAAGTTGTAACGTTTTTGTGCTACGAACAATTACTATACAGCCCCCCAAAATTGCGCTCTGTCAAAAAAGCACACTTCCCTTTTTAAATAATGCGCGTTTCGCGCACCAGTTTTTTTAATTGGTGCGCTTTTGTTTATTGCTGGAGGGGAGCAGTTGTAAGGGGCAGGGAGCAGGGAGCAGCAAGGGGCAGGGGGCAGGGAGCTAGCAGCTGGGAATAGGGAGCTGCCTGCCAGCAACGTACACACACGCACAGTTGGGTAACATTGCTCATGGCCCACTCGGATTCGAGGGATAGCAAGGCCAATTGTTTGTTCAATAGGGTCAATCAAGTCACTGAGGCTACCCAGACTCTGTTTTCTAGGGTATTTTGTGCCATGAGCAGACAAGAGTGCATGGCACAGAAGAATGGGTGCATGTATGTCATGAGAAAGAAAAACTTAGAGGGGGAGAGAGAGAGAGAGAGAGAGAGAGAGAGAGAGAGAGAGAGAGAGAATCATATGATTTTGTTGAGTTCCTCATGATATATGTAACACGTTCCTTCTCATTTGCAGTTTTTGGGGCCACATTTCAACATAAATCTGAGCTTACGACTGTGCCGAACCCATTGTAAAATGAAATGCAAGCAGCAAAAGGAAATAAGAAGACGATATGAAAAGAAATGAGTGAAAAAACGAATACCGGTACACGGAAAAGATAATTACAAAAAACTACAAAAAGTTCAACACAAAAATCCAGCCCTAGCAAAATCGGACCCCACCCCCCCCCCCGCCCCCCGATTTAGCTTTTGGTCGATTTAGCTTTCGCTTTTGGTCCGACCAAATCCGTTTTTGGTCAGACAAAATTTGATTTTGTAGTGTGAACACGTCGATTTCGGGGATGGGCAAAATCGGACAAAAACAAACGCAGTATACCCCCCCCCCCCCTGTAGTAATGTTGGGGGGGGGGGGGATAAGTCTTCATACCCGCGGCGATTTTGGGCGGTTAAGAGCATAGGGTACTCAAGGGTACTTCATAATTGACCGACTGGCTAGCTGACTGGCACATCGAGCGGGGTCTGGTGAAGGGGATATTACAGGTGATAGCCTTTACATATCCATACGGAAAAATAAATTCAAATGAACCAATCAAGCAGACGATAGAAAATACGATAATACCGCGCTCTGTTATCGTACGATGTAGGGCGATTTACTGAATACCCAGGCCCAAGACCAGGCCAATCTGTATTAATTCCCAAGCTCCTAAGGCCTTGAAGGTTCTCCTGACGAGAATCGAACCCCCGACCTTCGCTCAGCAACCGTGGGGGTCTTCCAACCCCTTGGTATTGACGGGTGAACATGAAGACATGCCCTATCTGCAAGGCTCAGATGAGTGAGTTATCATATGCAGGTGGTTGCTGTCCCATGAGCCTTGTCGGAGCTGGAGGGGGACCAAGAGAGAATGTTGCGGGACTGATTGTATGAGCCCTTACCCCTGGGTTTGTTGCCCCACCAGCCATGGAGTAGGGGATGCTGCTCTGTGGTGGTCTCTGATGAGGAACAACAGGAGCTGACATAGCGATGGAGTTAAGGGAGGAAAATGCGTCGGGGCCCCCAGAGGGAGCTGCGCTTCCACTCATTGGCACACCTCCCATGGCCTGCCCACCGTTGGGCGCAGCCCCCATCGTCTGTCCACTGCTGAACATGGTTGCATTCAATGCACCGCCTCTCATTCCAACACCACCCCCAGTACTGCCACCTGGACCTCCACCCATATAACTGCCGCCAGCCATGCCTGAGTGCATGCTTCCGTTACTACTACCACCCCAACCGCCCATGTTCCCTCCTCCCTGTCCCATACTGCTGCCTCCACCCATGCCCATGCCACCACCACCCATACCCATACCCCCCCCCCCTGCACTTGTACTAGTTCCTCCCATTCCCATGCCAGTGCTACCAGTCCCTCCCATTCCCATACTACTGCCTCCACCCATGCCTATGCCACCCCCTCCTGCACCCATACCCATGCCAGTGCTACCAGTCCCTCCCATTCCCATACTGCTGCCTCCACCCATACCCATACCGCCTCCTCCTGCACCCATACCCATACTACCACCCCCTGCACCCATACCCATATCACCACCCCAACTGCTCATGTTGTTGCTTTGTCCAGGTGTCTGACCCCCATATCCGGACCCATTGGTGGCTGGTGCATTCATTCCACCTCCAACACCCCAACTGCTCATGCTGTTGCTCTGTCCAGGTGTCTGACCTCCATATCCCGACCCATTGGTGGCTGGTGCATTCATTCCACCTCCACCACCCCAACTGCTCATGTTGCTGCTCTGTCCAGGTGGCTGACCTCCAGATCCCGATCCGTTTGCGGCTGTTGCATTAGACACACCTCCACCATAGCTGGTAGTGCCACCCCAATTGGATGTGTTGGCAATTGTAGGAGTGCTTTGGCTGCTACCTTTCAAGTCCAGGCCACCGAACAAGTCCCCTGAGCTGGCTTGGGCAGCTGCAACACTTTGACGTCCTCCTGAAAGTCCTGCTGCTGTGTTCGGATTAGGTTTAGGGGGTGTAAGGGTTAGGGGTGACATTGGGGTGGCAAGCGTTACGGAAGGACGGGGTTGTAGGGGTTAGGGGTTAGGGGTGGTACAGTCTATATAGTGAATAAGATAAGGGTTAGGGTGAGGGTTAGGGGTGGTACAGTCTAATAGTGAATAAGTCTGACAGCAGATAGCACTGTGCACCTCTACTCAGACAGACCTGATTGCAAGGGTGGACTCTAAGGGTGACTAAGGGTGACAGACCTGATTGCAAGGGTGGACTCAAGGGTGGAAACCAACATAACGCCTGGAGAGGCGTGGTGTTAAGGGGACCCTCCCGTACACCGCAGCTGGAAAAAGTCACCATGGCAGACATAGTAAGTGTCACCCTTCAGGCAGTAGGGACTCCTTCATGCGATGTGTGGCAAGAATGCTGGTACATGAGGCAATATATTTCTGTGCAGCTTAGATATGAGTTTGTCTACATGTTCACGACTGATCCCACAGGTGGAGAGATTGGTAATAGCTGTGATGGGCATGGTACCAGTGGTCCCTATGGTGAAGACTAGGTAGTGGACAAGGAATTTAGCACTTGTAGCACCTTCAAGAAACCCATAATCCCCACCCTTCACTCTCACTCCCACCCTACACGCTCACCCTCAGCCAACAACACACACCCTCACCCAATAACACACAGAGGACAGGGTAATAGTGACTCTTAGGGTTAGAGAAGAGGATCATACATTCATACCTGGTGCTGCTGTCGTGGTGTATCCTGAGCCCATACTGTTGACCACATACCCAGCTGCACCTGATTGTCCTACATCACCTCCCGTTGGACCCCCTCGTGCACTTGCTGACATGCTGGGCGTCCACGCTGAGGATGCGAGGGAGGCAGAGGCAGAGGCACCAGCAGCAGCAGCCGGTCTTCCTCGAGAAGGTGTGGGATCAAGGGGAAGATCCCACCCTGAGGCAGCCTGCTGCATGGACCAAGTTTTGGGTTTAGGGTTTAGGGTTCATGGAGATAGGTGGGTGGATGCGTGTTTAACCAGCTTGACAGCTTGACAGCTTTTTTAAATATAAATATATTAACCTCTGATACACAAGACAATAACGACACTTACATTTCTAGGCGTGGCCATGCCCCCTGAAGAGTAATCAAGAGTTATCACGAGGTATCATGGGCTCACTCCACACGGATGTCACCAATTATGTGGCACAGCAGCATGGCTCAGTTAGTTCCAGTGCAAAATAAACCAATGAGCCTTTATTCTGGTATGTGGGTTGGTGGATGCGTGGGATTGCAGAGATTTACCAGTTTGACAGTCTTTTAAAATCCTTGTGTAAAACTGGGTAAAAAGACAATGATGACCAAAATAATAATAATAACCCGAACTTACAAAATAAATACAAGTTCTATGCAGCGTCGCCAGCGACGCTAAAAATTGGCAGAGAGTGTTTGCAAAGAAGCGACAGGTGGCAACGGAAGCGAGTTAGTTACAAGACCATTGGCTGACATGTCAGGCTTCGTCTCGGGGGGGCGGTTGGGCGGTCGGACAAACGGACGATAGAATAACCCTGGGGGCTCCCGCCCCCCAGAAGGGGGGGCTGCGCAAAACAAAAACTGACTTACATTTCCATGCGTGGCCATGCCCCCTGTGGAGTTATCATGAGTTAGCATGGTCACACAAAACCTGAACTTTCTTAAAACAAAAACACTGACTTACATTTCCATGCGTGGCCATGCCCCCTGAGGAGTTAGGCCTGTCAGCTCCCATGTTGAATGATGCACCTCCAGCGGGATTTGCTGCTGATGCAGGAGCCCTCCCTCCAGAAGCCATGCCTGTAGTACCCCCTGCTGCACCTGTGTATGAGTATGTGTATGTGCTTATGTGTATGAGTATGTGTGTATGTTGTTACAGTCCTGGTGATGCAGCAGCCCTCCCTCCAGCAGCAGCCATGCCCGTGGGACCCCCTGCTGCACCTGAGTATGCATGTATGCTGTTACAGTCCAGCGGGATTTGCTGCTGATGCAGTAGCCCTCCCTCCAGCAGCAGCCATGCCTGTAGTTCCCCCTGCTGCACCTGTGTATGTGCGCATGAGTATATGAGTATGTGTGTATGAGTATGTGCGTATGTTGTTACAGTCCTGGTGATGCAGTAGCCCTCTCTCCAGCAGCAGCCATGCCCGTAGTAACCCCTGCTCACCTGAGTATGAGTATGTGTGTATGAGTATGTGTGTATGAGTATATGAGTATGTGTGTATGTGTGTATGTTGCTACAGTCCTGGTGATGCAGTAGCCCTCCCTCCAGCAGCATCCATGCAAGTGTTGTCCCCTGCTGCACCTGTGTATGTGTAATAAATACATAAATACATATTACACCTTATTACGAGGCCTGAGGTTGAGGGGGCCAGCCTGTTGGCTTGCACTGGGGCCAACCAATGCACCTGTGTATGTGTAATAAATACATAAATACATATTACACCTTATTACGAGGCCTGAGGTTGAGGGGGCCAGCCTGTTGGCTTGCACTGGGGCCAACCAATGCACCTGTGTATGTGTAATAAATACATAAATACATAATACACCTTATTACGAGGCCTGAGGTTGAGGGGGCCAGCCTGTTGGCTTGCACTGGGGCCAACCAATGCACCTGTGTATGTGTAATAAATACATAAATACATAATACACCTAATACGAGGCCTGAGGTTGAGGGGGCCAGCCTGTTGGCTTGCACTGGGGCCAACCAATGCACCTGTGTATGTGTAATAAATACATAAATACATAAATACATAATACACCTAATACGAGGCCTGAGGTTGAGGGGGCAGCCTGTTGGCTTGCACTAGGGCCAACCAATGCACCTGTGCGACTATCGTGCCACAGTGATAATTACATTTTGTGATTAACAAATTGGAACCTTTTTTCGTACCTGAAGCAATCTTTTGCTGAATGCGCTCTAGCATGCCGTGAACAATGCCCATGCACTCCTTCAAGTGGCGTGGTGAAAGTGAGGGAGCCATGGGCAGGGGGCACAGGTGGGGCAAGATCTTTCTATTTACAGTGATAATTTAATTGTGGGATTAACAAATTGGAACCCTTTTTCCCACCTGATGCAACCTTTTGCTGAATGCGCTCCAGCATGCCGTGAACAATGCCCATGCACTCCTTGAACTGGCGTGGTGCAAGTGAGGGAGCCATGAGCAGGGGGCACAGGAGGGGCAGGATCTTTGCAGCTGTCAGCTCAGCTCCCCATTGCTTTGACAGTGCCTCTCCAAGCTGAGCGACACAGGTCAATGTACCACTGGTGTGGTCCACAGCGGACACCTGGTTGTGTGAGGGGGGGCATAGGGGGGGATGGGTTGGGTTGGGGGGGGGGGGGGGGGGAGGGGGAGGGGAGGGTTCTTGGTTGTGAGACACAGGTAAATGTGCCGCTGGTGTGGTATACAGCTGACACCTGGTGGTGTGAGTGGGGGCAGGGGTTAGGGGCGGCATAGGGGTGGATGGGGGGGAGGAGGGAGGGAAGATGTGTGTGTGTGTGTGGGGGGGGTGGGGGTGGGGGGGGGTGTGTGGGGGGTCTTCGGTTGTGAGACACAGGTACATGTGCCACTGGTGTGGTATACAGCTGACACCTGGTAGTGTGAGGGGGGGGCAGGGTTTAGGGGGCGGCACAGGGGTGTATGGGTGGGTGGAGGAGGGAGGGGAGATGGGCGGGAGGGAGGGACTTTGGTTGAGAGACACAGGTCAATGTGCCACTGGTAAGGTCCACAGCAGTCACCTGATGGTGTGAGGGGGAGCATGGGTTAGAGGCTGCACAGGGGTGGATATGTGGGGGGAAGAGGGAGGGAAGATGGGGGGGGGGGGGAGGGAGGGAAAGATGGGGGGAGGGAGGGGGGGAATTTGGTTGAGAGAGACAGGTCAATGTGCCACTGGTGCGGTCCACAGCAGTCACCTGGTGTTTTGAGGGGGGGCAAGGGTTAGAGGCTGCACAGGGGTGAGGGGTTAAGGGGCGACAAAGGGTTGTAGAGGGTTAGGGGCCGAACAGGGTTGCAGGGGTTTGGGGCGACATTGCGGTGGCAGGGTTTAGCCTGATAGCAGGGTACAGCCTGATAGCACTGTGGCAGGGTACAGCCAGGGGGCGGGGGCAGGGGTACAGCCAGGGGCAGGGTACAGCCAGGGGCAGGGTACAGCCAGGGGCAGGGGCAGCCAGGGGCAGCCAGGGGCAGGCAGGGGCAGCCAGGGGCAGGCAGGGGCAGCCAGGGACAGCCAGGGGCAGGGTACAGCCAGGGGCAGGGTACAGCCAGGGGCGGTGGCAGGGTACAGCCTGATAGCACTGTGCACCTCTATTCAGACAGACCTGATTGCAAGGGAGATAAAAGCACCGTTTGTTTTCTTTCTAGCAGCTTCCAGGCAGCTCCCAAGGCACTCAAGACATGTGGATGTTATACGGACAGAGGGGGTCTTGGACACTTGTTTTCTTCATGCGACGCGTCTAAAATTGAGCAACTCGGTGCGACCCAGCTACTGCTGGTAGCTGAAAAGAAAGGCCCTGAGAGTAGTGGATCATACCCGTGTCACTACTTCCAACATCTTCTCCCTCTTTACAGTCTAACCATGATGCACCTCCCTGAGCCAGCCACTGGCTAAGACCCAAGAGTTAAACAAATACATAAATAAATAGTATGCCTTATTACGAGGCGTGAGGTTGAGGGAGCCAGCTTGTTTGCATGCACAGGGGCCAACCACCTTTTCATACCTGTGTCACTACTTTCAACATCTTCTTCCCCTATTCACGGTCCAACCTTGATGCAACTCCCTGATCCAGCAAAGAGCTTTCCCCCCCGCTACCAGTAGCGATCGCTACCTGGGACCCTTTTGGCCCAAACCTCCGCTTCTAATCTCTACTAATCTCTACTATTATCGCTACATATCTCAGTGGGCCAAGACCCAATAATTAAACAATACTGGAAAGCTGATTCTGTCAGTGTGTGTGTGGTGGTGTTTGTGTGGTGTGTATAGTGTGTGTGCGTCTGCGTGAGTGTGTGTGTGGTGTGTGTACTGGAAAGCTAATTATGTGAGCTTCCAGATGCAATACATTGCTATATGTTTCATGTTTGGCTGGGTAGTACGCCAGGAGAGCTGACTAGAAGCTGCTGCTCGTAGCCGAAAAGAAAAGCTATGGATCATACCTGTGTAAATAAATAAACAAATAAATAGTACGCTGCATTGCGAGGCGTGAGGTTGAGGGGGCCAGCCCGTTTTCTTGCACCAGGGCTAACCACCAAATCATACCTGTGTCACTACTTCCAACATCTTCTCCCCCTCTTCTCGGTCTAGCCTTGATACACCCGAGCACATAATAGCCCAGCACTGTGAGCGCACAGAAGCACTGGTAGTGCGCAGACACGCCGCGTACACACGTGGCATGATAGCAGCCTTGAATAAGGAGTACTCCACAGACTCTGAAAGCGCCATCACGTGGCGCAAGACCTCCTCTTGCATCTTCGGTGCTCCCAGGTTCTCAAGTGCCCTGGCGTACATGGGGACCAGGACTGTGGCAAGTGCATGGCTGTTCATTAAAGAAGCCAATGTTGGTCCGTGGCGCACCAAGAGAGCTAGCGTTTCACCCTGTGCGGATGGTGAGGTGGGGTGGGGTGTGTGTGGGGGGGGAGTTAGCCTCATCTGAAGTTTAGGGAGCTGAGGGTTTAGTGGTTTAGGGGGGTTAAGTGGAACTCCAAGAGAGAAAGCGGTTTCCCCTGTGCGGACAGTGGGGGGAAGTTAGCCTCCACTTTAGTTAGCCCCCACTTAAGTTTAGAGCTTTTAGGGTTTAGGGGGTTAGGGGGTTAGGTTACGATTCAAAGGTTTAGGGTTTTTGTCGTTTTAGGGTTTAGGATTTAAGGTCTAGATGGATTTAGGATTTAGGTAAGTGGGGGCTAACTTAAGAGGAGTCTAACTTCCCCTTACCTGTGCGGACTCAAAGGCAGGTTGCATCTGGGGTAGAAAGGTTGTGCAGAAGTCGTCACTCCCAAGTCGCTGCATCATCGGCAACAGCACTGGAAGAGCAGCAGACTGGAGGAGCAGCTCCGTCCGCATCTCTTGGAGCAAGGGTGGAATCACTTTGTGCTTCAGCAGCCTGTCGTCAAACTGGGACCAGAAGTGTGACAGGTCGTTCAAGAAGGCAGCCTTCTGGCTGACCTCTCTTTGCAGCACGGTCTCCAAGAAGCGAAGGGCACGCAGCAACACGTCCTCCTGGAAGAAGGAGCAGGAAGAAAAAGCCGCTGCGGAAGGGCGCGAGCCTCCTGTTACTGACACCATGGAGCGAAGAACTCCTTGTAGAGCTGCTGGGCAGGCACATAGATCTTGTGACTCTGACAGAGATGAGACGCGTGTGCGGTAGTCATGGACATTACTGCGGACTGGGATCAATTGGTGGATGCCCCCCCCTGTTGCAATAAGCAGCTCATAAGCCACGCATGCCAAGGAGAATATGTCTGCAGCTGGGGTGACTGCTCCAGACGCCTGGGAAGTACCACCCCAGCCTCCAACCAGCTCTGGGGCAGTGTACGGAAGGACAGGCTAGGCATGCCGAAGGGGTGGGGTAGGAAGTGTGAGGGTGCGTTAGGGAGGGGTGGCTGGCGAGGTGTGATGAGGGGGGCGGTACAAGTAAGCTCAGACCTCAAACTAGTTCTGGGGCAGTGTACGGAAGGACTGGCTAGGCATGCCGAGGGGGTGAGGTAGAAAGTGTGAGGGTGCGTTATGAAGGGGTGGCTGGCGAGGTGTGATGAGGGGGGCGGTACAAGTAAGCTCAGACCTTCAACCAGCTCTGGGGCAGTGTACGGCAGGACATGCTAGGCATGCCGAGGGGGTGATGTAGAGATGTGTGAGGGTGCGTTAGGGAGGGGTGGCTGGCGGGGTGTGATGAGGGGGGCAGAACAAGTAAGCTCATACCTCAAACTAGCTCTGGGGCGGTGTATGGCAAGGCTAAGCAAGCCAAGGGGGTGAGGTAGAGATGTGGTGGGGGGATAGGAGGATGTGGAAGGGTGCTTAAGGGAGGGGTAGCTGGCGAGGTGTGGTGAGGAGCATGACTATGTATGTTGTTACAGTCCAGGGGTAGCCAAATAGGCGAAAGGGGCTTGCCCAACCATGATATCGGGAGGGGCTAAAACGGGGGAAACGCTGATGAAATGAACCCCCCAAAATTGTTTTGCGGATGGGGGTCCTGAGTTCGTGTTACAGCGATCATGCCCACCCTTCTCCTAGTTGCCCTTGTCATAATGATTCAACATAATCGTCGGGGGAATCTGCATTCCTTTTATCTGGGGACCGGCATATCACATGTACACATAATGTAGACCAAAGGCCAGTATTATCATATGACATCGTACAAATTGCATCATATGGTATTGTATATAAATGGTAACTTTAGCCTTGTCAGACTGCTGGTATCATCTGATATCATATTGCTAGGGTTGGGAAGCAAACGTATATGTTCATTTGTATATGCCGTATAACGTATAAACGTATGCATATAAACGTATAAAAACGTATGAGTAATTATTGCACTTCTTGGGGGAAAACTTTTACATGGATTTAAAGGTATTGCCGCGTTGCTAATTTCATTGGCTTCACAGATCAACTCTAAAAAAAGATTTTGGCAATTTGAAGTTGTCCAAATCTCAGAAAAATAAATTACGGCCAGAAAGCGCGTTGACCAAGAAGTGCGGTGCCAATCTACGGGATCCATTCAATGCCAATAATATATAAATATTGTCCATGTTCACATCATTATGTATACGCAGCTCCCTCCGTCACCTACTGGTTTCAGACCAAGTATGCTGCAGCTTCTAGGCAGCTCTGTGAGTCAGCTACAGGTTTCAGACCAAGTGTGCAGCAGCTTCTAGGCAGCTCTGTGAGTCAGCTACAGGTTATAATAATATAAGAATATAACTATACTGTAATATTTTCCATCTTCACATTGCACTAGGCTTGCACCATCAATCCTGCAAGCCCACGTAGGAGCACAGCTTATGGAATGGAAGGCTAGGTGGCGCTCTGATATGTGTGCCAGCCTGGCTATCTAAATCAAGCTGTAGGCCACATTTAAACAAAATGGTACGTGTGAAAGATTAATTGTATTGCATATTGTGATAGAGGAGGTCAACAGCTTTCTGATGAGCTATCTAAATGATAAATTGAATGAAAAACGAGAAAGTTATGTGCCGGGAACTTTTCAAATTACAACTCATACGTTTTTATACGTTTATACTCATCGAGAAAACATATACGGCGTATATATACGTATGAGCTTATAAACGTATGAGTATACGTTCATACGTCGGCCCAACCCTACATATTGCCGTTCCCTCCTTATATCATTTTTGGCTAAAAGGGTGTATTCTAGGTGTATGAGGGTGCGGTAGGGGCGCATAAAAGGTGCCAGAGACAGTAATTCAGGTTATACCAGGCTATTCTAGGCTATTTCGTGGTATAAACACACACACACACACACTCACACACACACACACCTTGGACATCTCCTCCCAAGCAGGTGGGAAGGGATCAGTGTAGCTATAGTTCCTTTGCTGTGCCTCGGCAGAGGGAACGACATAGTCAGTTGGGACGGCAAAAGCAAAGCCAGACAGCTTCCAGCCTCCATCAGCTGTGAGCATAATGACTGACGGTGTGAGACCACAGTGGGCCAGACCCGCTGTGCCATGTAGCCACTGCAATGTGGGTGGTGAATATGTGGTAAATAAAATGTAAACATGCTGGTAAAAAAATGGTAAATTATAATCAAGAGCATCTGTGCTTGAGCTTCTATCAGCTGTGAGCATAATGACTGTCGGCGCGAGAACACACTGGGCCAGCCCTGCTGTGCCATGTAGCCACTGCAATGTGGGAGGTGAAAAGGTGGTAAAAAGGTGGGTAACAAGTGCAATGTATGTATGTATCTATGTTACAGTCCAGGGGTAGGCCAGATATAACTCAGGGACTTGCCCAAGCGTGGTAGGAAGGGCTACAAAGAAAAAGCATTGATGAACTGAACCCCAAACAATCGTTTTACCGATGGGGGCCCTGAGTCCGTGCTACAGTGATAAATTAAATCAAAAATTATAATGAAATCGTCATACCTGCAGTGTGTCGGTGATGCCAACTAGGCCAAGCTTAACCTCTAGCTGTGACAGTGCCATTGCGTGTTGCTGGGAGGGGGAAGCACCACCACTTCCATGTGGTACTGACTGGGGAGAGACTGAGGAGAATTGGGTGAGCACGTTACGCAGAGAACCAACCACAGTCTCAGTAACCAAGATCATCTGTGTTTGAGTCTCTTCTAGTTGCTCGATCACCTTGATCACACCGGGGTGCTTCAACTGAGGGCGGTGAAGAGGTAGCAAATGGGTTGGTAAAAAGGGTAAAGGTCAACAGGTTGGAAAAAAGGGATAAGAAGTGGAAAAAAGTGGCAAACCATAATCAAGATCATCTGCGCTTGAATCTCCTCTAGTTGCTCAGTCACCTTGATCACACATGGGTGCTTCAACTGCGGGCGGTGAGAAGGTGGTAAAAAGCAGGTCAACAGGTTGGTAACAGTGGTAAACAGGTAGTAAAAAGCAGGTCGACAGGTTGGCAAAAAGTGGTTAACAGGTGGTAAATGATAACCAAGATCATATGCGCTTGATTCTCCTGTAGTTGCTCAAACACCTTGATCACACCGGGGTTTTTTAACTGCGCGTGGTGAAAAGGTGTCGAATGCAGGTAAACAGGTGGTCAAAAGTGGCAAACAGGTTGGTATTAAGGGGTAAAAAGGTGGTATATCATAACCAAAATCATCTGCGCTTGAGTCTCCTCTAGTTGCTCGATCCCCTTGATCACACCGGGGTGCTTCAACTGTGGGCGGGTGAGAAGGGGGTAAAAAGCAGGTCAACAGGTTGGTAAAAAGTGGTAAACAGGTGGCAACAAGTTCTATGCAGCGTCGCCTGCGACGCTAAAAAATGGCGGAGAGTGATCGTGAGGGAGCGACAGGTGGCGTCAGAAGCGAGTTAGTTACGAGATCGTTGGCTGACGTGTTAGGCTTCATCGCGGTCAGACGGATGGATGGATGGATGGTTGGTCGGTCGAACTGACAAATGGGTAACACTGGGGGCTCCCATCCCCCAAAAGGGGGGGCTCCGCCAAGAAGCAGGTCAACAGGTTTGTAAAAAGTGGTAAATGGTGGTAAATCATAACCAAGATCATATGGTAGATCTACTCATTTGTGGGCAGCTTGGTATGGAGACACAGCTATTTGGTGATAGTGCGGAAGACCCCCCCTGGTTGTTGTGAAGGGGGTTTGCCTTGGGTCAACTTTGGCCTGTCTATGACAGCGTAATGTAATGTCAGCATTATTGTCACAAACACTGTGCATTTTCATCACACGCCTCATTTCAATCATTTGGAGTGATTACGCAGGGAGAGCTAGCATTGATCAACTCATTCAAACCGCCCTCTATCAGTTACTTCACCACTGCAGCCCAATTCTACAGTTACCCCCCCCCCCCCCCCCCCCCCCCCCCCCCCCTCTCCCCCTGCTTTTACGTCTCCTTCTCACTGCAACTTTGGGGGGTCAATGGGTCACCCTTTATTTGGCTTGAAAGGGTGCATTATGGGTGAGAGAGGAGCTGCATGAGTGCATACAAGGGTGCTGAGGTTTCCCCAAATTGCAGTGTTTACGACAACTTCTTCTGTTCACCACTCACCCTCGTCATGTGTGAGCAACCTCTCCGCTGCTGTTCAAACAAGGCATCAAAAGATGTCGGACGCGCATTCCTGCAGTTGCAAAGCAAAACCAAAGTCAAGAGAGTCAACTAGGTCTACCAGGAGGTCCTTTTTCACTCGTGTGTGTGGTAAAAAGGATGCAACCAGGATCATATGTGCTTGAGTCTCTTCAAGTTGCTCGACTTTGTTGATCACACCGATGTGTTTCAACTGGCAGTAGGTGATAAAAAGGTGGTCAAAAGAGGTAGTAACGTAAACAGGTTTAAAAGGATGGTAAAATATGTGAGGGTAGAAAAACGTTGGTCAAAGAGGTTGTACCATAAAAGGTTTAAAAACCGATGTCAAGAGAGTCAACTAGGTCTATCAGGAGGAACTGTTCAAGGTGTGCGTGACAGTGGTTCATTCTTTTGCTACTCATGGCAGCTTCCCGCCAGGTCCAATAGCCAGCAACTGGGTCAAACGCAAACCTTGGAGCTGCATTGGTATGCTTTTCATATCAGCTTTCAAACGCACTAGCTAGCGTCAGGTTTGGCTCAAGGAAGCTCAGAAAGAGAGCTGCCTAGAAGCTGCTACGAGTAGTAAAAAAAACTGTGGTGAGTACGCAGAGCCACTGTTTCTTTATTGCGCTTCACATAGCAGCTTCTAGGCAGCTCCCTTCCCCCATACTTGGGCTGAACCGAAAGCTAGCTGGCATGTCTTAAACCTGACACGGCAGGTATTCTAATGCAGCTGAAAGCTTTGGGCTAGACCAAGTGGCTAGTGGAGCTGGCTGGAAGCTGCCTTGCGTAGCCCCCAAAAGAAACAGTGGTCAGAGCAGGGATACCCACAGCATTCCTGGTCTGTAGGTATCCCTGTTTTGACGAATGGCTCAATGGCAGAGCTCCTTGAACGAAGAAGGTGCCAGGTTCAAATCCCTACAGGTGCGCTTTAGCATTCGCGGCCGCTGTCAACCGCCATGGTAGCATTGTCCTGGTAAAGTAGCAGCCTGTTCCCTACCGCTGTAAGACGAGGCTCCCTTAATACTACGACCCACGAGGCATTATCATAACTGGTCTATTGGGTTGACATCTGTGCTAGCATCTGCAGGTGGTACTTACAAGGGGACTTAGTGAAGAAGATGACTAACCCGACTACTGACACTAGTATGCTCCAGACGGGATTCTAACTCATCCTTGTCTACGACTCTATAAGGTGTCACGCAACTGAAAGACCATGACACAGCATTCTTGGTCTATTGGGTTGACATCTGTGCTAGCATCTGGAGCTGGGACAAACACCCTAGACCATAGTTTTTAATTTTAGCCACGAGCAGCAGCTTCTAGGCAGCTCCCTGAGCCACCCACTGGGCTAAGCCCCAAGATTTTGACAGTTCTGGACGGTCTATTGGTTTAAGATCTACTTTGTTTACTTTTTTGTTCAAGGGGAGAGCCAGGAAAGGGCGCATCTGATAAAACCTAGCCCATTGTGACCAAGAAAAAGAGAGGAAGACAAGAACAGCTACGGGACGGAGACTGCAAGGGCGACTAAAGGGACAAAAGGAGGACGAAGACAGGAAACAAACAAACCAGAGGGACAAGAAGGAAGTCCTGAAAGCAAACTAGGCCCAAGTGACGCTAGCATATGGAGCTGATCCAAATATGCTAGATCACCTCTGCAGCTAACTGCAAATTTAGGGGTCATCGGCACCCTTTTCTGCACCCCTGTGGCACCCCTCTCACCCATTATGCACCCTTTCAGGCCCAACACAAGGGTGCCGAGGATCCCCCAAATTAGCAGTGGCTCTACGAAGCGACACGTCCTGTAACCAATATTGTCTGGGTGGAAAACGTGTTGTAAGGCAGGGGAACGTCTGTTACTTGAAGTATTTTTTACTCCCCCCACCGCCACCACACGTACACACACACTGTAACCAATATTGCCTGGGTGGAAACCGTGTTGTTAGGCAGGGGAACGTCTGGTACCAGCAGTATTTGTTTACTACACATACCCCAAGTATGAAATACCATTGGTTGTCTCTAGCTCTTTTGTTTCGGCACCCCTCTCTTGTGTTAACTGGACTAGGTGTTCTGGTTTATGGCTTTGGCCGCACACCACAACCACAACCCCCACCACGACCCCCACTACTTACAGACTATGGAACAGTGTGCTCCAACAACATGCATGTACTGAGTTATTTGAACTCTTTGCCCATGCCCGTACTCAATAAACGTGTGGTATAACCTTCGGTATGCATCACCCCTTTTGCACAACCTTCTCCAAGCTACACTGTTTCATTTTTGGGCTACTCATCGCAGCTTCATGCCAGCTCCAATAGCCAGCCACTGGGTCAAACCCAATGATTGAAGCTGCACTGTAATGCTTGTCATGTCAGCTTGAAGACGCACTAGCTAGCTTCAGGTTTGGCCCAAGGGCTCAGAAAGGGAGCTGCCTAGAAGCTGCAACGCGTAGAAAGAAAACAGTGACAAGCTAGGCGTCACGCATACAGCTTGTGCCCACACATGTTGTGGCTTGGCTTAATGCTTATGTATTCATGGTGCCCCAATCTATGTCCCCCACTTACTGCTTGTTCGCCTCTATCAACTGGCGCTTGTCCAGAATCCAGATGCTTACATCTTTGTAAGCTCCTGAGCAAGGGCAAACGAATGGATCAGCTCGTATATATTATCATGTGCGCAGGTGGAGAGGTAGTGCAGGCAGGTGTCTTGGAGGTCCATGCATGCCCAGGGTGGTGCAGGCATTGTTGGTTCATGCAGCATGCAAGGTTGGTTCATTCAGTGTTGGTTCAGGCAGTAGGTATCTGTAAGTCAGTCCCATACGTTTCTAGAAGGTGCAAACATGGGGACGACACCTTTTCGTGCCTCTCTTGACAAGCATGTGAGCCGTGCAGTAATGCATGGATTACCTGCACGCTTCGAGACCCCGTCGTAGATCTTCCAAACATCCCCAGGGCCACAGGTCGCGACCAACTGCTGAAGCTGGTAGTCCTTTAACAGTTTGCTTCCACTCATAGCATTGATCTGGGCCTGGGCTTGACTACCAGCTTTAGAGATAGTCGTTCCTGCCTTGGACAACACATCAGTGATGCCCTTACGAAGGTTGATGTAACTCATCGAGTTCTCGAGTTCAGGGGCGAGGTGATGTCAAATTCATAGGGCGATACCAAAACGCAAAATTGTTCAGATCCACAGGTCGGGACGAAAACGATGTGTAGAATGGTAGCTCCAATAACTGATGAAGAAATTTAGACAGAAGTTGGTTTGTCGCGAAGGTGGGGCGCGCCTGTGAGTAGAGACTGAGCGGGCGAGTGCGGGCGAGTGGGGGCCTGGCGAGCACGGTACGCACGACCGGTTAGCGGACCGATATCTGTCTTATTAGTAACCGTCTTATTGGTAACCGCTCAACTTCCCCTGCAGTGGTAGAGGGGTATATAACAAGGGCGTGACCGCCCTTGTGTTGGATTGGACCAATTGGACCAAGGGATCCGCTGGTGGCTCGGTGCTGGTGGCTTGGGATGGGGATGGGTAGCCTCGCTGTCACCATGGAGGGGCGGTAACTAGGGCTGTTTTGTGTGCGATGTGCGGTGTGTGTAACCTTGTTGCTGCCCTCGTGGCTGTTCTTGCGAAATGTGTGTCTCGTATACCGCGCTTTGGCACACAGTCGCGCGTTACCACATAAACTGGGGCTGTGCACCCTTCGACAGTGACTAGGCAGTCTTCTTCGGGATGACTGCCGAATTCAAACGTCAAGTGATTCGGGGCGCAGTTTGACTTCAATCTACCTGGAAGATGAGGTGACGTGACTGAAAATACAACTTGTCTGAAATTTGCTTCGAGTCGGAGAGAAGGTGACTGTCTTTGCGAGTTTATCGAGCTGCCTGCCGTTTGCAAACGTCAGTTGGTGCGGTCCAAATGCAATTTGTAGGGCGAACCCTTAGGTTCCCTAGCGCACCCGTTTGGCGCCTCCGTTTGGCGCACCCGTTTGGCGCATCCGTTTGGCGCCCCCGTTTTGCTCGCCCGGCAGTACGCCTGATGTACCGAAGTCGCTACCCATGGAGGGGCGGTAACTAGAGGTGACCGCGGGGGGGGGGGGGGGGGGGGGGGGGGGGGTCAAAAAACGGCTGACCCCATGCCTCAAATATGTAGAGCTTGTTTAGAGGATGTAGAATCTGGCCTCTATTTTTTGCCCAGTGCGGCCCAGTAGATAGAAAATTATGGGCCTCCAAAGTTTTTTTTGGGGGGGGGGGGGGGTGGCGGGAAATCTGGAATTTTAGAAAAAATAGGTACTTTTCAAGATTGTTTCTCATAGCCCACAGAATGACATGGGAGAGGAACATGCTCCTCTTCTAAATACCAGTATCCATTGGTGCTATTAGAGCCCCCCCCCCTACCCACCCCTCAACCCACCAACCCAACCCCGCAGTACAAAACGAGGAAGTGCAGATTCCGCAACGAACGTACTGGTCCAGGCTCTTCGCTCTTCCTATCTCTTCTTCCTATCTGGGACTATTTCATGTTGCTCGAAGGAGCCCTTCGCTTCCAGCATCAAATGTGACGAGTGTGGACGGAAATTGGCTGAGTTTAAGGGTTCCTTGGCAAGGAGCACAAGTCTAACAGGCGTGATAAAAGGTGCAAGAGGCGCAAGATATATTGTGGGCTGAGGCAGCCCTAGTGGAGGTGCCGGCATTATTCTAGAGTAGGATGGTTAAGAAAGAGGAAGAGGGAGAGGGAGGAGGAGAGGGAAAGGAAGAGGGGGGAGAATATAGATAGGCTCGGGCTATGGCATATTAGGGGCCTGGGGGCCCTTAAATTGTTATAGACCGGTTCTCCCGGTCCAGCTAGAGTGTCCTACTGCGCCAGGCCCTCTGCCTGGAAGCTTCCGTTGTAGTGCCTCTGCCCGATGGGCCCCCCCCCCGCACCTACTGACTGGCGGCAGTCATCCTTGAGGTACTTCCGCCTTTCCTCGTATACCTGCCTGTCGCCTGAACATGCTATCACGATTGTAAGAGGACACGCCCTAGTCCCTTCCCTGTGAGAGTGGCTCACGCATAATGCTCCGGAAAGCCTAAAAAGGTTATCGCTCATCAACGCCGCCCGTTTCCACTGCAACAGAACTTGACGCATCAAGCCTGTTAACCCCCACCCTGTCCGTAGATCCCTAGCTCCCTCGCCCCTTGCAGAATAGCCAGTGTGTCTTTCAAACATTTCC
>JACBWV010000610.1:135514191-135730810 GCA_013435795.1 Chlamydomonas sp. ICE-L | reverse complement strand
GAGAACTTCAGTGGACAGGGGACGACAGGCATTAGTAGAAGTTACATCAATGGTTGGGTTAACCCAAGTTAGAAATAGTTCCTCTTGAACTTGTAACAAGAGCTCAAGTGGCTCGACTACTACTACTTTATCGCCGCTAATTACACGACCCAGGCTTGTCATACCTGACCGGCCGGTTCCTATTCCCAAATCGGGATGGGACCGTTGCCATCAAGGGCCCAGTCGGGACACGTAGTCTCATTGAGGGCCGCCAGTTAGGCAAGTCCCGCGTTTGGCAGCGCCGTCAGCATTCAGCAACCGCACACATGTCCTCATGTAGCGGAAGCAGAAGAAGCAGCACACCATTCTGAAGCCAGATGGTCTGCCCGACGCTGACCGACTCGTTCATATGCATGGCGTTTTGGGGGTCTTGACCCGAAAAGTCGGGGGTCCGCGACCCCTGGGCTGTGAACGGCCCCGACCTGCACCCTGTCCGTATCCTCCGCGACCACCACGGCCGCGCGCGCGGCTAATAGAGCCTTTCCCGAACGTGCGATCAGCACCTTGCAAACTGAGGACCTGCGGCCTTGGCGATCCACCCAGCTTGCCGTTGTGCGCCGGCTGCGTCGCACTACGTCCTCACACCACTCGCCACCGGCCGGGTTGCGACTACTGTTTGCCGCCAGCTTGGGGCTCTTGGCTGGCGAGAGTCCATCTCCCCGCCGTCCCTGCGAAGAGAAGAATCAGGGTCAGAATCGGAGGGGGGTGAGTTGGTAAATTGGACGCGATTGAATGCAAGGTCCTTACCCGGGTATTTAGTATCAGCGGGCGCTTGAATGGATACCTCAACTTTGGGTAGCGTAACCTCCCCTCTGATGGCGATCGTGCTTGTCCGTCAAGGACTTGCCACACGGCGACAACTTTCCTCGCTTCGTCCAATTGCAGATAGCGGAACAAATCCTCCATCGTTTCGAACATAGTACCAGACTCGCGCCGAGATGTGCACCGGCGCGGAGTTCATCGGAGAGTCCCGTGCGAAACAAGTTCAACTTTTCGCGATCGGTGAGATCGGGGACTTTGCAAAATTCCGACTTGATGGAGTGGTAATAATTCTGCAGATCGAGTATCTTGGCGGAAGCCACCTTCGTGTAGTTTGGTGAAGCGACGTGTGATTCCGTTAAAAGCTCGGGAGGAGGAGACTCCGCCCATGCGACGATTCCCATGAAATCTAACCCGTCCAACTCATCGCTACCCATGCCTCGTCGTAAGTGATGCGGAGTTGGCCGTGAAAGCGCCCGACAGGTGTGGAACAATGCGCTCGAACGGACCAAGGTAACCGTCGGCGAACTGGAGCTCCATGACCGTGGCCACATTGAAAACCCAGCGGCGCAACTTAGCCCTAGTGCATCTGTCCGACAGTTTGTGTTCAATGAGACGTAGTTCCTTTCTCATTTCAGTAACACGCTTGGCGAACCCAATGTCGTGATCAGAGTGACGAGTGGCGCGGTTATTTGGAGGAGGGGTGATTGGCGGTAGCGAGACGGGCTCACCTGCGTCGGTATTTAGTGCATAGTTGAAGTGGGTTTGAATCAATGGAAATCTCAATTGAAATTTCCCCTTGAATCAATCAGTCCTGCAATCAAGGTTTTCTTTGATTCAGAACCATTGATTCTCGCTTGATTCAGTCGACTATCAACATACTGATTGAAATCTTTTGAAACAAGTATCTTGAACCTTGTTGCAATCAAAGTATTGTTCAAGTAAAGTTTAATCAAACGCTGTTCAATTGTTCATTGAAATACGTTTGAAACAAAGTAGGTTGAACTCTGTTGCAAACAAAGTACTGTTCAAGAACAGTTTAATCAAGCCTTCATCAACTTGCTCATTGAAGAGCCTTTGAAACAGTTATGCTCAAGTAGGTTGAGATGGAGTCTGAAGTTAATCATCGTTGCCAGGTTTAGTATTGTATAATCGATCAGGATATATAAATCCATATACACCTATTTATCTATGAATCATTAGTATACGCTAGTACCCCGCCTCCCAGCCTTGCTGACGTCATTCAACATCACGTTCAAGGGCATACTATAAAGTAATATTAAAGTATTGGTGGTGTACATACAGCCTTGGCCTACCCCTGGACTGTAACAACATACATGTATACATGCAGCCTTGGCTACCCCTGGACTGTAACAACATACATGTATACATACAGCTTGGCCTACCCCGGACTGTAACAACATACATGTATACATGCAGCCTTGGCCTACCCCTGGACTGTAACAACATACATGTATACTGCAGCCTTGGCTACCCTGGACTGTAACAATACATGTACATACAGCCTTGGCCTACCCTGGACTGTAACAACATACATGTATACTGCAGCCTTGGCCTACCCCTGGACGGTAACAACATACATGTATACATCAGCCTTGGCCACCCTGGACTGTAACAACATCATGTATACATCACGCCTGGGCCTACCCCTGGACTGTAAAAACATACATGTATACATGCAGCCTTGGCCTACCCCTGGACTGTAACAACATACATGTATACTGCAGCCTTGGCCTACCCCTGGACTGTAACACAACATACTTGTATACATGCAGCCTTGGCCTACCCCTGGACTGTAACAACAACATTTGTACATACAGCCTTGGCCTACCCCTGGACTGTAACAACATACAAATACTAAAATGTACACCAAATTACTTTACTCCCGATTACGGAGTTTGGCATGGTGTCTCCATCGCAAACGAGTTCATATACGCTCACCCCATTCCGGAAGAGTCGTGTCGGTGTTAGAACACTATTGGGAATGCAAAAACGATGCACCCTTCGACACATCCGGTATGTTTATCCTCCCAAAAAACGCGAGTAACGATAAGCATGTCTCCAGTCTCCTCCAAGGTATGGAGTTATTCAAGGAGTACCAATCGTTCGATCACCATATGAAACCCCGCCCCAAGGGGCCACCTTCGAATAAAGTAGCCATCCAAGTATGGTATGACCCCCCCGACTCCGAACGGGCCGTCCAAATAAAAAAGGATTGGCATGCGATCAACGACGTGACCAAGGCAGTATACTTTGGCCCCGCACCTGAGGAGGGCATCCCCAGTCCGGTTGAAACTCGTCGAAAAAACACTGGTGGTCGGAGGCATTGGATCCCAAAGTTCGCATTAAACAAATCGCTGCCAGACGGTCAACGAAGTGCATCCGTCGCAATCACGCGCAACGAAATACAACTACTTCCCCCGTGCTCATGACGCGAGCCAATCGGGTATACGAAGTCAACTCCGCTGCTGCCCCCAATATGCTATTCAACGCCCGATCAGGAGCGAAGCAATTGCTCACATTGGCAGACTCAGGCGCGACAGGTTGCCTTATGGAAAAGCAAACGGCTGAAGATATCGGTTTGCACATCCGCCCTTGGGAAAACGAACGCAACGGATTCACTTGCGCTAACGACGGGCTTATAAATGTCCGCGGGACGGTCACGCTCCCTATCCACATACAGCGATATGTTGGCAAAGTGTTCGTCCATGTCGTCGACAAACTTCCTGGAGGATTAGACCTAATCCTCGGGTCCGACTGGATGCGCGACGAAAAAGCCGTCCTAGACTACGATCGCATGACATTGTCGCTCAAACGGTACGGCTGCTGTTTAACACCTGTAAACAGGCAGCGGGACAAAACGGCTCATTCCTTCTTCACTATGGCGCTTTCGGGCAAGTCAACTAATGACCCGGTCATCACTGGTCGCAAGGCAGCAAAGCTTTTAAAGGCTGGCGCTAACCATGTCATGGTCAATGTGCGCGAATCCCGAGCGGATTTACCGGCGTCTAACGTCACTGCCGGTGAACGGGCAAAACTGCTGACGAAATTACTGCCGTCCGACGGGCCCTTACCTGGTCCCCCGGTGGCAAGCATGGATTTCGAAAATTGGATCCGCGACAACATCCTTGACCACGACGATAAGACGCTCATCTCGGCCAGCGACCTGCGCGCTCTCCAATGGAAGTATCGCAAGGTCTTCAACAATTTGCCTATGGGGACTCCTAACCATCGAGTTATACCTCACGTCATCAAAACGCAAGACAATGCTTACGCGCCATATCGCAGAAATCGTCGCATGAGTCCAGCCGAGACCTTACTCTGTGAGGAATACGTCTCCGACCTGTTGCAGCAAGGATTCATCGCCCCGAGCTCGTCCCCGTACGGCGCGCCGATTATGATCATAGCGAAACCGGGTGGAACGGGATACCGAGTGGTTTGCGATTGGCGAGCGCTCAACAACATCACGATTAAAAAAAGGTATCCTCTTCCCCGTATTGACGAGACCATTGATCGTCTAGGTGGAGCTACGTTGTTCAGTTCCCTAGACCTCACGTCTGGTTATTACCAAATACGAATTTCGGACGAGGACGCGCCGAAGACTGCGTTCACTACCCCGATTGGTCAGTTTGAATTTAAAGTCCTAGGGATGGGTTTGGCAAACGCGCCGGCCACATTCCAAGCGGTCATGAACCAAATATTCGCGCCATACTTGCACAAGTTCGTCGTGGTTTACTTGGACGATATCTTGGTTTACGGACGCACTCCGGCGGAGCACTTGGCCAATTTGGCCACGGTTCTCCAGGTCCTCCAGGACAACGAATTCTACGCGAAACTCTCCAAATGTTCCTTCAACAAAACAGAAGTTAAATTCCTGGGTCATTACATTGGACGCGACGGAATTAAAGTTGATCCGAGAAAAGTTAGCACAGTCCCAGTTCACCCACCTGTTTGATTCTCTTGTACAACCTATCCTGAATTTTGGCTGTGAGGTGTGGGCTCCTTCTATTCTGAACAACACACTTATCTCAAATGACCATGCTTGTGAGAAATGGCATAGAGGTATACTTAAACAAATGTTGGGTGTTTGCCAATCTACTACATCTAATATTATCATGGAAGAGCTGGGTAGAACCCCGTTGTGTTTTGCTTGGCTTAAACAAGCTTTGCGCTTCTGGAACAAGACCATACATAAAGAACCTGAGGATCTCATTAGAATGGCTCTTGAGGAATCTTTTGACTCCAACACTGGCTGGGTTCATGACTTGCGTTGTGCTCTCCACAAGCTAGGATCCAGTAAAAACATCAACATTTTGGAGGCTGTCGATGTCGAAGGTATTATGTCTGAAGTTTTTGAGTCATGGAGGTTTAAGTACCCAAGTGACACCAATGCAGTTAGAGACATCCCTGATGAGAGAAGGGTTGGCTTTAAACGCCTCCGATACCAAAAATGGTTCGCAGCCAACAGCAATGATGAGAATGGCTTGATTCCCTTTACATCCGCCTTACATAAGCAGGATCAGATTCGTTCTATAGCACAGTTTAGAATGGGTTCCCATTGGCTGAACACAGAAAGAATGAGGGTGGTGGATAGAGCACACATCCCTCGCTCAATGAGACACTGTCAAATGTGTGGGTTCCAAAAAACTGATATGTTTGAGTGCCCTTTTTATAATGATATTCGCCTCCGCTACCAGAATCTGTTTACAGATATTTATAGGCATGTCCATGAGGATACCGACTTAACCGTATGGAATGTGGAATTCTGCGATTCCACATTCAGAACCTTTATGAATGGAAATGGCACTAAGTCTTTTTGGAGCAACCTAGCCGACTATCTTTCTACTTGTAGAAGAGCAAGACAGGAAGCCCTGGACTGCTTAGTGGCACCGTAATTTATTATCCCTTTTTTTCTTTTCTTCTTGTGACTTCTCATTTGTTAGCTTCCTACCTCCGCCACTGTAAGTGGTTGAGATCTGGGTCCGGCTCTAGGGGGTTTAATACCTACGCCACCAAAACGGTGGTTGGGAGCTTGGTTTGTTTGTCCTCGACACACCCCTGATGTAATGGGGTTTTTTGCTTTGTGGGTGCTTTTTCTTTTTGTTTAAAGCACAGAGTCTCATACACCCTCGCGGTGTCAAGTAGACTTTAACATGTAATGTAATGTAATGTAGTCCGTGACTGGCCTACTCCGAAAACTGGGAAAGAAATCGGCTCTTTCCTCGGGTTGTGTAATTGTTTTTGCAAATTTATTCAAGGCTATTCGTGACTCGCTGCCCCTCTTCAAACCTTGTCTAACATCAAGGGTGAACTAGGCACCTTGTTCAAACAAGAACATCTCGCCTCATTCGAAGGCCTCAAGGCAGCTCTGCTATCCGCTCCAGTCCTCGCGCTGCCGGATTTTAGCAAACCTTTCGAAGCAATTACCGACGCATCTTTGCTTGGTACGGGCGCGGTGCTTTTACAAGATAAACACCCCATCGCCTTCGCCAGCAAGAAGTATATCCCAGCGGAGCTGAATTATACAACGACAGAACAAGAGATGCTAGCGATCGTCCACGCGTTAACTGAGTGGCGATGCTACCTCGAGGGTTCCCACATGACATTGGTCACTGATCACAATCCGCTCACGTATTTTGACACCAAGGCGGTCCTTTCGCGACGCATGGGCCGATGGCAGGAGGACCTGGCGCCCTTTAGCTATACTTGGGAATATCGCGCGGGTCGCAATAATATGGCAGACCCGGTCAGTCGCAATCCTAACCTCTCTGCCCCCGCCGACGTCGCGGTTGCGCACCAGCTGTTAGTTTTCTCTCTCTTGGTCAGCGAATGCAGGCCTCGATCGAGAAAGCAGCGCCCTATTGCAGTCTGTCCCGCGGTCGTGGATATCCTTCCCCGCCCACCGACTGTCCTCCCCGTACCTTTGGTTCCGGTCAAGGAAACGCGACGACGCAGTCGGCATACGCCCGCTGCGTCGACTCCCTCCTCTTCGTCCATCATGGATCGAATTTTGGCTGGATACAAACGAGACTCGAACTTCACGCCGGGCTGCAAGCGCCTCCGCGATAAGTTTTCCAGGAACGGTTACTGGTTCAAGTAGAACAAGTACGGACGCGAGTTTTTGTGTGTCCCCCTTGACGCAGCCCTTCGCCTAGACATTATCCGCGAAGCTCACGACCCTATGTACATGGGCCATTGCGGTCGCACCAAGACATTGGAGTTGGTCACCCGCACTTTTACTTGGGCCAAAGTCACGGCAGATGTTACTGCCTTCGTCCAACAATGCCATAAGTGCCAAACGAACAAGCCCGGAAACGCAAAGCCTAACGGTACCATGGTTCCCGTGGAAATTCCTGAGAAATTCTGGGAGTGTGTCTCCACGGACCTCATCACGGGGCTCCCGCCTACGTCTTCTGGCCATGATGCCATCGCGCTATTCGTCGACAAACTCTCGAAAATGGTTCATGTCGAACCTTGTCATACTACGATAAATGCAGAGGAATTCGCTTCCCTATACCTGAATCGTGTCATCCGCTATCATGGTATCCCAAAGAAACTCCTGAGTGATCGCGATGCGCGATTCACCGGGCATTTCGGCGTGGCTCTCCATCGATTAATGGGCACGCGACAAGCGTTTTCGACTGCGTTTCATCCTCAAACTGATGGTCAGACGGAACGCATGAACTGAGTCATCGAGGACATGATTCGCCACTACGTGGGGCCATACCACGACAATTGGGATAAGTCCTTGGCGCTGGTGGAATTTGCAATCAACAATTCCTACCAAGAGTCCATTCAGAACACCCCATTTCGGGCGTACCTTGGTTACGACCCTACGACGCCGCTTAAAGCGGAGGTCGAATCGAAAAGTCCGGCTGCCAACAATTGGTGGGCCAATCACATTGAACGACAAGATCAATGCAAGGCATGCATGCAAGCCGCTCAAGATCGGCAGAAAGCCCATTACGATAAGCGACGAACGGAGGTTTTCTTCAACCTTGGGGATAAAGTTCTCTTGTCCACCCGCAATATGAAGTTCAAAGCAACGGGTAAACCAAAATTTACGCCTCGTTTTGTTGGCCCCTATACGATTACGGAATGCATTGGTCCACGCGACGAGGTCACCGGAGTCGTCTGGCAAGTCACGGCGTGCCGCTTGGCTTTGCCCAAGATGATGCGTATCCACCCCGTGTTTCACGTGGGTTTGATAAAGCATTGGCGCTCCGATGGCGTTGTCCATGTTGGACAATCGCTGGAGGTTGACTCCGACGGCGCTCCGATTTGGAATATCCAATGCATCATGCGCGAGAAATCGCGTATCATAGGCACTTCCAGCAAACGGCGTCTCGAATACTTGGTCCGATGGCAAGACTTCGGTATTGAGCAAGACACTTGGGAACTCGCCAAAGCGGTCAAGAAAAGTGCGCCTCACGTCGTCGATGCATGGAAATCACGTGTTACGCCCGTTATGTCCCGACGTACGTCGAAAAAACGGGCCCATCACCAACCCATCGCACTCGACGCATACGACACGGCAGTTAGATTGCTTTATTTATAAAGTTATCTTTCCCGGAGTACTCAAAAGGGATGTTAAATGGTTCTCTCCGAAACCAACTTGATTCGTCAAGTATATTTTGAGCACGGCACATACGACTACGACTGGTATTCACATCCCACTTCCTTACGATCAGATGCGGGGTCCGCATCTCTTCTGGAGGGGGGGGAGTGTAACGGTACAGAACCCTTCACGGGTACTCTGGCCTTCCAGCAAGGCATACGGGTACGCCTTACCCGTAAGCCACGTGACGAACGCACATGATACAGTACCATACCCATGTACTGCCTCATCTCTCACAACGCTCACGTTGCGTACATAGACACGAGCTACTCGGGACGAACCCTTCTACTCCTTCACGAAGACGTTCTACCCGATTAACTCTACATCCCCTACTTAGGTAACACCCTACTGTTCTGCTAGCTTACGCATATCGACTTACACCTAAACATACATCACGTAGACTGTTCCACTAGACTAACCCCCCAGGCTGCTAAGTGCATCCTGAGCTGTTACAACCTCAGCCTCCGCTCACTCTGACCTGTATTTTCCTCAATCCAGCCATAATGCTTGGATCCCCTAACCAAATCTGCCAATTTCTATGCTGGACATCTGAACATCTGAACATCTGAACACCTGACCCTCTGAACATCTGAACATCTGAAAATCTGAACATCTGACCATATGACAATCTGAGCATCTGCAAATCTGACAAACTGACACAAGTGCATAAACGAACATCTGCATACCTGAACACCTAAACACCTGAACACCTGAACATCTGACCATATGAAAATCTGAACACCTGAACACCTGAACACCGGAACACCGGAACACCGGAACACCTGAAACACCTGAACATCTGAACGTCTGAACATCTGAACGTCTGAACATCCGAACGTCTGAACGTCTGAACACCTGAACACCTGAACACCTGAGCATCTGATCCGTTTCAGAACACCTGAACACCTGACCATCTGAACATCTGGTATTTTCAATTCTGAACCTCTGAACATATGACACATATGAACATATAAACATCTGAACATTTGAATATCTGAATATCTGCATATCTCAATATCTGCATATCTCAATATCTGACACATCTGAACATCCGACACATTTATAAATCTGATGCTAAATCTGAATCTGATACTACCCGTACCACCCGATATTCCTCCAACCTAAACAATTGCAGTAAGAACCCTTGATCTTTCTGCTTGCCACTAAGTCCTCAGTGAATTCTGATGCTAGCTTGATGGTACCACTTTTGACCTTATACCCGACCACTGTCCTTTAATTTACCTGCAAATGCAGCAATTGCTCAGCCCCAAACAGGCTCGATGGATGGCATTTTCCTTCCGATTTGAGTACACATTGAAACACATTGCTGGCCAAACCAATGTTGCCGACCCCCTTTCCCGACACCCGGCCTTTGTCAGTGCCATTGTTGCACAAGGTCAGACTCTGCCCGACCCACCGTCAGCCGAGCAATAAATCCTCTTGAGATACACAACCGGCACTTATTTTTCTGCACAATCATTTACCGATCAGCTTACGAAAAAACTGACGGATTTTGGCAGACAAAATCTTCATCTCAACACCCCGACCACTGACACCGAATGTACCGATTATACACCGACTATACCGACTATACCGACTATACCGACTATACCGACTATACCGGCTATACCGACTATACCAACTATACACCGATTATACACCGACTATACCGACTATACCGACTATACCGACTATACCGACTATACCGACTATACCGACTATACCGACTATACCGACTATACCGGCTATACCGACTATACAGCAGCTATACACCAAATGTACCGACTATACACCGATTATACACCGACAATGACCAGTTATATACCGAATGTACCGACAATACACCCATTATATACAAACTTTGACCGGGTATACACCGACCACAACGAATGCACCCAGTTCTCCAGGTACCAGAGCTTCATGCAGACAGCAACCCCGCGGACGTGGTTGTCTGAAAGGGGGAGCACTTGTAGTAGCCTGGCCGACCACCGACACAGACGACCGACCACCGACTCCCGACCAGCTACCACACACCGACTACCGACTAGCTGACACCGACACTGCTACTCATCACACATCACACACACCGACTACCGACCAGCTACCACATACTGCTACCGACCAGCCACCGACCAGCTACCAACATTGCTACCGACACTACTACCAACACTGCTACCACCGACTACCGACTACCGACCACCTACCGATTCCGATTCCGATTAGTATATAAACCGAAGCCGAACTCCTGGAGGTCAGTCTATGCGCACTGAGTATACTTTGGTATATCGAGGATCACATCCTCCCTCCAGGACTAACTGAAGTTATTCAGTATTATTCCCGTCCACCGACGCCGACATCTACAAGGTACAATGGGGTCTTACAGTCTGTAGCTAGGAGCATCCACCTGGAGTCTAAACTAGCTAAGTCTTTCTGGCCCTATGCCTTCCTAGCTGCTTGTTACCTACGTAATCGGCTGCCCAATTCGGGAGACAGAACTCCATACGAGTTGTTCTTTGGGGTTGTGCCTGTTGTGTCGTTGTTGCGTGTGTGTGGGTGCCCTTGCTACGTCACGTTAGTCAATGGGAAGAAACGCAACAAGCTAGACGAAAGGGCGTTATCTGGTAGACTGGTTGGGTATTCCCTGGTGAGTAAGGGTTATTTTGTTTGGGTTCCTAAGTTGCGCCAGGTAGTAGAGAGTCGTGATGTACTATATATTCTATGAACAGTTTAGCTATAACTGCATACCTGGGCTGTCCCCTTATGACGGGTCTCCGTATGTTTCACGCATCCCTGCCGCTATCAACGGACACATGCCTGATTCTGCGGTTCATGCCTTAGATCCTTTACCAACCCCAATTGTCGACCGCTCCCCTGGTCATGGGATGACTTTGCGTCCCAGGTCAGGGGCTGATGGTGCTGTATTGCGTGTGAAGGTACTGGGCGGGTGGGATTCCGAAGTTCCTTCAGACAGTGATTTACCCGAATCTCAGGGGGTCGCCAGGCCCTCCTCTGCGCCACGTTCCGTCGGCGAAGCTCTAGGATTAAGACAGCCTCAGGTCATAGTGGAGCCTGTCATAGGTCCATTGTCTAATAGTCGCCAACCTCCGGCCACCAGTTCGGGTGGCTCGCAGGCGTTGTTACTTTCTTCGCCTCCTGCCGTCCCTGGTGGATCATCCGGGTCAAGCCCATGTGATGATGTAGCCGCCACCGAAAGTGTGAGTGATGACCTTGAACACTGGTCTGGTTCCAATACTGCGTATGGCTGGGGTGTACCGGTCGACCCAGGATTCGTTGATATAGAGGCAAAGAATGCCGGCCTTGTTCAACCTGGCAGTAGTTCTGCACTGGGGGCTATACTACCGGTTACTGCTGATATTGCTGATACCCCCGCTGCTCATGTACAAGTAAACTGCTTGTACGTGGGGGCATACATTTCCACCTCCACTGATCTAACCTATAAAGCTGCCATGCTTCCTACCAACCCTGACAGGGATCAGTGGCTGCTTGCTATGAAGGATGAGATGGCGTCCCTATCTACATGCCCATGGTACTTGGGCTCTCACTCCACAGCCTCCTAAGCAGAGGATCCTGTCTGGCAGGTGGTTATTTGTGAAGAAGGTTGGGGTTGATGGTTCTGTGCGCTTTAAGGCACGGTTTGTGGTCCGTGGTTTTCTGCAGCGTCCTGGGCTGGACTTTCATGACGTATATGCCCCCGTCTCCTCTAAAGCAGGTCTGAGGGTGCTCCTTGCTGCCATCACTCATAGGAAAATGTTTGTTCGGCAGCTGGACATCAAGACTGCATTTCTGAATGCTAAGCTGGAACCTGGTCTTGACCTGTACTGCCACCAGCCTGAGGGCTTTAAGGTACTTGGTCCTAACGGTGTTTCCCTTGTGTGCAAACTGATCAAGTCCCTCTATGGTTTGAAGCAGGCGCCCAGGGCTTGGAGTATGGATGTCAAGCGATTTTTGGTTGCACATGGCTTTACTATGTGCAAGGCAGAACCTGCTCTGTATTTTAGGAGGGATTCTTTTGGTGGGTGGAGCTATGTCCTGACCTATGTTGATGACTTTATCTGTGCCTTTAGTGAGCTGGCTTTGTATGCTTTGCTGATCAAGGCTATGGAGAAAGCTGGCTGGGAAGTCAAAGAGATGGGTGTACCGGTTCAGTTCCTCTCGTTGGACATGGCCGTTACACTTGACTCTGACGGCAGGTGTGTTCAGATCAACCTCTCCCAGCTCTCCTACATTGTTGATCTGGTGGAGCAGTTTCGTCTTACTGCTGCTGCCAGGCCCAAGTCTTCTGCCCCCATGGCCAAATGCACCGTCACTGACCCTCCTGGAGACCCCCTGCCCTCTAATAGCCAGTACCTGTCTCTGGTGGGTGCTTTGCTGTACCTGGCTTCTTGCACCAGACCTGATATTTCTTTTGCTGTCAGCTACCTGTCCAGGTTTTCTGCTCACCCTACCGTCCCTCTCTGGGGGGCAGCCGAGCGTTTGCTCTTGTATTTGAAGTCACATTCCCACCTGGGGCTCACTTGCACCCACAGCCCTGAGTTCTCTTTTACGGTCTTTAGTGACTCATCCTTTGCTGATGATGGGTCTGACAGGAGGTCTCAGACTGGCTTTGCTGTGCTTGCTGGGGGGTGCATAGTGAACTGGATGAGCAAGAGGCAGCCTACTGTTGCCATTAGCTCTAGTGAGGCTGAGTATCAGGCCCTGTCTCAGACTGCCAGGGAGGTGCAATGGTTGAAGAAGTTGAGGGTGGATCTGGGTCTGCCTTGTGGTTAAGTTACCATTCAGGGTGACAACTTAGGGTCTTTGAGTTGGGCCAATGACTGGCAGCTGCTCCCTCGCAGCAAGCACATTGATGTTATTCATCACTACATCGAGGAGCTGGTGGAGGATGGCCAACTGGATGTTGCCTATGTTAACACTAAGGACAACTGTGCTGACCCCTTCACCAAGCCCCTTGATCCTGCTGTGTTCTAGCGGTTTGTCCGAATGCTTGGAATGACCGCTTCTCCTTAGGGTCATTTTTTTTTGTTACATCGGTTTCTTTGGTTATCATTGTTTGGCATTAGGTTCCTATTACCGGATCGGGTTTTCTATACCGTTGTTACCCATCTTTGATATTCGGTTTTTCATCCTTTTCTGACTTGGCAAAAAATAAAAATGTTTTTGCCTTGTTTCATTCCTTCCTTTCAACCCTTTGGGTTTCATTTGAAGTTCTCTCGATATTTCGGAGTTCTTTGATTTTTTTTTTTAATCTGTTACATATAGTTCTATGTCCCCAGTGCCATAGGTGGAGTAGTAGTATTGTATGTCACCTGTGTCATAGGTGGAGTGTCAGCATGAATTGCGGTGCTCTCACGCGTTTTATGACTTGGTGACTTCTTCTGTACTTCCTTAGAACTATCGGCTCTGCCAGTACTGTGCCAGCTTCCCGTAGACTGCGTCATCTTTGATGACTCAGGTGACAGCTTCTTGTTGGCTGCGTCACCGGTTCCACTGACATGCGCTGTCTAGCCTGTACCCTGTTAGGTTCCAGGCTGCCGCCCCTTTCACCACTGGTGCCCCTTGATGGGTCTCCTGTGCTTGTAACGCTATTCTCGTCTCCGTGTATAGATTGGCGCGTCTGTTCCGCTGCAACATCTCTGTCCACTCTACGGAGTGTATTCTAGCTGATACTCCGCACGAAGATGGTTGGGGCACAAGCTCGTAAAAATAAGCTTGTTTTGCATGTAGAAGGCAAGGCCATGGAGAAGTGGGAATTCAATCATTACATCCCGACGCACACATACACAATGGTAACCTGTGCGTACTTATGATATTTAGCATGCGATTCTGAAAGAATTGCTTGCGAGGACAAGTGTGCCTTACAATTGGTCCAACTACTGTATGCGCCTTAAGTATTGGCAAACGGTTTGGCAAACGACCCTTTGCCAAACCGGATTAGGGATCCAGCTTGAGACCACTCTAGGAAGTTGGCCTTTGCCAAGTTACGGTTACAATGGTATTCTGTCTACTAAGCCCTAGCAAGTTCAATGTTCCTGATTTGAATTGCAACATTGTTTTATTTTCAGCAAGCTTGGGCAGACTACTTTGTAAACATGTACTTGACCTTGAACTTGGTTACATGGCTCCAGCCAGCAATTGGGCCGGCTGGAGCCATATACCGGTCTGGCTACTAAGCCCTAGCAAGTTTAATGCTCCTGCTTTGAATTGTTACATGGTTTTACAGCAAGCTTGGGCAGACTACTTGGTGAACATGTAACAAGGAAATGTACCAATAACATAAGACCCTTTGCCAACTGTATTTCAAGTCTGAGCTTGAGACAGTCAAAGCCATACACCTTTGCCAAGTTAGTTTTGCCATGCTTTTCTTAGGCCCACTTTTAGGGTCATTTGTCAATACTTAATATTGCCAATACTTAAGGGGCATACGGTATATATCAGCTATCTTAGATGGCAGTATCAGCATGAATAGCGGTGCTCTCGCTTGTTTTATGTCTTGGTGACTCCTTGTGTACTCCCTTAGAACTATCGGTCCTGACAGTACTATGTCAGCTTCCTGTTGACTGCGTCATCGGTTCTTCTGACACGCGCTGTCTAGCCTGTACCCTGATCAGGTTCCAGGCTACCACCCCCTTTCCTCCACTGGTGCCCCTTAATGGGTCTCCTGTGCTTGTAACATATTCTCGTCTCCGCATGTATAGATTGGCGTGCTGCACACACAAAGTCCACTCTCCGGAGTGTTATCCAAGCTGATAGGTTATACGGCCCTTCATTTACTACCACTGCTTTGCGATGCAACTTCCGCGAGGACCTCCCGCCATTTTGAGAAACTCCATGACATGGATGGTCTTTCCTGGACGCGCGGGATGCGCAGTATCATTCTCAGCGATGGCTGCGACCAATCCTTCCAACGGAGGAACGGCTCCTCTTGATGATTGGCTAGACGTTTGTGCACCAGCTGCCTCTGCTAGCGGTCATGAGAGTCCTTCCGCCATCGTGGAAGTAACCCCCCCCGGTCATTCCTCCATCTTCTCTTCCTTTTCCTCCCCTGCCGTCTGTCGCCTCCTCCCGTCTGTCGTAGATGACTGTGACGTGCAGACTCAAGTCGGCGACTAGCCTGGACATCGGTGGAGATACCCCGTCTTCGTCTGCTCGCGTCCTTGACGTCGCTAACCTTTCTCCGGTGTTTGAGGCTCTGCCTGCATACCGGAGGTTGCCAAGCCGACCAAGCTCCCTGCTGATGTCTACGTCGTCTTTGCCCCCTTTGCTCTGCCCAGCCGACGGTCGGCTCCTGGCATAAGCTTGCGCTCTAGTGGCTCTGTGCTACCTTTTGGAGAAATTTTTCGATCAAAGTGGCGGATCGCCGGCACTGCCGTAGGATTCGCCAGAGGAGGACGACCTACGCGTCTGGACCTGGAGATTCTGGAGGTGGTAGGAAGCAGGGGGGTATGGTCAGCACCACTACGGGTGCTGCTCCCTCTACCCCCCAACCGGGTGAGTCGAGCGATAGAGGGGGGGACTTGAGATTGACTGATCATCGACGGCGGGATATTAGGACCTTTACATGCCTCGGCTCTGCTCTTCGCATCCTAGTGATAAATGTTCGAATTCTGCCCTTGCGATTTGCGATTTTCTGCCATTGGTGCGATTTTCTGCACCAGGTGCGATTTGCTGCACTGTCATTCTCGTCTCCTTTTTTCCCATACCTCAAATCTCGACTTCGACCTAACGCTTCCCCACCTTCTGTGATCCCAGGTCTCGCAGCGCCGGACTTCGCCCATGCTACAGGCCGCAGTGGACGCCGTCCTGGCCCTAGTCCAGCGGCCGTGGAGGATCTTTGGCATGATATCTTGGTGGATATTTTTCTCTCTTAGGCTCCTTGTGACCCCTGGGTGCGTTCCGTGGTTCGTCAAAGGTTACTACTTTGTCTTCCCGTGCCCCTGGTTCCCCCCTTAGGTGTATGCCTTAGCTACGTGAGTTTGGGTTCAAGTGTTTGAGTTCTGATAGGGCTTAGGAATTTTTAGTTAAGTGGTATAGAGGCATGGTTGATCTCGATTAGTTGGGGCATGCATGAGTTGTAGATGATGACACTGCTCAGCATGGTGCTAGTGTGTTATCTTTGCAATCGCGTGTTCATCTAGGGAGACAAGACTCCTTCGGAGCTTTTCTTTGGGGTTGCACCTGATGTGTCGTTGTTGCGTTTGTTTGGTTGCCCTTGCTATGTAATCTTAGTATTGGGCAGTCACGCAACAAGCTAGTTAGAAAGGCATTATTTGGTAGACTGGTTGGGTATTCCCTGGTGAGTAAGGGTTATTATATTTGGGTTTCCAATGTTGCGCCAGTTAGTAGTGAGTAGTGATGTACTCTCTATCTCCAGTTCAGTTCTAAACTGTCTTTCTGGGTTCTCCCATTAGTATGGGTCCCCGTGCCCGCTTGCATCCCTCCTGTCATCAAACGGTGATATGTTATGTGTTACCGGTAATTCCCTACGCCCTTTAACAACCCCAATTGTTGTTGGCTGGCTTGGCTGGATGTATCATTGTTGCATTCTAGACCAGGGCCTGATCTTGCTGTATTGTGTGTGAAGTTTTAGGGCGGGTGGGAGTTGGATATCCAACTATAATCTTAGCCGAATCTCAGGGGGTCGCCAGGCCCTCCTCTGTGCCACGTTTTAGCGGTGAAGCTTTAGGATTTAGACAGCCTTCGATCATAGTGGTACCTGGATCAGGTCCATTGACTAATAGTCGCCAACCTCCGACCACCTCGGATGGCTCGCGGGTGTCGATAATTCCGACGCCTCCTGTCGTCCCTGGTGGATTACTCGGGTCAAGCCCATGTGATGATGTAGCCGTTGCCGAATGGGTAAGTGATGATCTTGAACACTGGTCTAGCTTGATACTGCGTATGGCTGGGGTGTTACAGTCAACCCAGGATTCATTGTTTTAGGTGCTGCTGGTTCTCATACGTAGGTTAACATGGCCCTATGTGTGAGTGCCTATTCCTCAGCACCTCCTAGACTGACTTATAGGGTAGTTATCAGCTTGAAATCACTCCGGTAGAGTGGACAGTAGATTAAAGCAGCGGAACAGACGCACCAATCTATACACGGAGACAAGGATAACGTTACAGACACAGGAGACCCATAAAGGGGCACCTGTGGTTAAAAGGAGGCGGTAGACAGGAACCTAACAGGGTACAGATCAGACCGGAGACGTAGGTGACAAGAAGCTGCCACTGAGTCATCTCAAGATGACTCAGTCCCACGGGAAGCTGGCTCAGGAGAGCCGATAGTTCTAAGGGAGTACATAAGTAGTCACCAAGTCATAAAACGCGTGAGAGCACCGCTATACATGCTGATACTCCACCTATGACACAGGTGACATACAATAGTACTACTCCACCTATGGCACTAGTGACATAGAAGTATATGTAACAAATTAAAAAAAAAATCCAAGAACTCCGGAAAAAAAAATCGAGAGAAACTTCAAATGAAACCCGAAGGGTGTAAGGGAAGGTATGAAGCAAGGCAAAGAACCAAAATTTGCCAAGTGGATATAAGAGGACAACTAAATATCAAAGTCGGGTAACAACGGTATAGAAAACCCGATCCGGGAATAGGAACCTAATGCCAATCAATGATAACTTAAAGAAACGCTAAATGTAACCAAAGAAACCCTAAAATGTAACCAAAAATTCCAGAATACATGTAACCAAAATTCTAGAATACATGTAACCAAAAAAATTGGTTTAAGGAGAAGCAGTCATTCCAAACATGCGAATGAAACGCCAGAACACCATAGGATCAAGGGGCTTGGTGAAGGGGTCAGCACAGTTGTCCTTAGTGTTAACATAGGCAACATCCACCTGGCCATCCTCCACCAGCTCCTGGATATAGTGATGGATTACATCAATGTGCTTGTTGCAAGGGAGCAGCTGACAGTCATTGGCCTAGCTCAAGGACCCCAAGTTGTCACCCTGAATGGTGACCAGGTCACAAGGCAGCCCTAGATCAATTCTCAACTTTTTCAACCATTGCACCTCCCTGGCAGTCTGAGACAGGGCCTGATACTTAGCCTCACTGGAGCTAACAGCAACAGTGGGTTGCCTTTTGCTCATCCAGTTCACAAGGCAGCCTCCAGCAAGCACAGCATATCCAGTCTGAGATCTCCTATCAGACCCATCATCAGCAAAGGATGAGTCACTAAAGACAGTAAAAGAGAAACCAGGGCTGTGAGTGTAAGTGAGGCCCAGATGGGAATGTTCTCTCAAATACAAAAGCAAGCGCTTGGATGCAGCCCACAGGGGGGCAGTGGGTTGAGCAGAAAACCTGGACAGGTAGCTAACAGCAAAAGAAATATCAGGCCTTGTGCAGGTAGCCAGGTACAGCAAAGCCCCCACAAGAGAGAGTTACTGGCTATTAGAGGCCAGAGGTTCTCCAGGAGGATCAGTGACAGTGCACTTGGACATGGGAACTGAAAACTTGGGCTTGGTAGCAGCAGTGAGACCAAACTGCTCCACCAGCTCAACAATGTAGGAGTGCTGGGAGAGGTTGATCTTAACACACCTGCCGTCAGAATCAAGTGTACAAGTCATGTCCAATGAAAGGAACTGGACAGGTACACCCATTTCCTTGACTTCCCACCCAGCTGCTTCCATAGCCTCGATCAGCAAGGCATACCTATGCAGCTCACTAAAAGCACAGATGAAGTCATCCACATAGGTCAGGACATAGCTCCACCCACCAGTAGAATCCCTCCTGAAATACAGAGCAGGTTCAGCTTTGCACATGGTAAAACCGTGGGCAACCAAAACCTGCTTTACATCTTTGCTCCAAGCCCTGGGTGCCTGCTTCAAACCATAAAGAGATTTAATCAGCTTGCACACAAGGGGAACATTGTCAGGACCAAGTTCATGAAAGCCCTAAGGCTGGTAACAGAACAGGTCCAGACCAGGTTCCAGCTTGGCATTCAAGAATGCAGTCTTGATGTCCAGCTGCCTCACAAACATTTTTCTATGAGTGATGGCAGCAAGGAGCACACGAAGACCTGCTTTAGAGGAGACGGGGGCATATACATCATGGTAGTCCAGCCCAGGACGTTGCAGAAAACCACGAACTACAAAACGAGCTTTAAAACGCAAAGAACCATCAGCCCCATGTTTCTTGACAAATAACCATCTGCCTGATAGAATCCTCTGCCTAGGAGGCTGTGGAGTGAGGAACCAAGTGCCATGAGCATGGAGGGAGGCCATCTCATCCTTCATAGCCTGCAGCCAGAGATCTCTGTCAGGGTTGGTAGGTAACATTGCAGCTTTATGAGAGAGTTCAGTAGAGGTAGAAATAAAAGCCCCCACGTACAAGCAGTGTACTTGTACATGGGCAGCGGGGATATCAGCAGTATCAGCATTAACCGGTAATAAAGCCCCCAGCGCAGCACTTATGCGTGGTTGAACAAGGCCGGCCTCCTTTGCCTCTAAATCGTCGAAGCCTGGGTACACTGGAACACCCCAGCCATACGCAGTATCTGACCCGGACCAGTGTTCGAGGTCATCACTCACATCATCTGTGACGGCCACATCGTCGCAATGCCTGGTCCGGTATAAACCACCAGGTATAGCAGGGGGTGAAGTGATCAACAACTCCCGCGAGCTATCCGAATAGGTGGACGGGGGGTGGCGACTAGTGGGCAGTGGACCTGTACTAGGTTCCACTATGACCCGAGGCTGTCCTAATCCTACGACTTCACCGACGAAACGTGGCGCAGAGGAAGGCCCGGCGACCCCCTGAGATTCGAATAAATTAGAGCTTGAAGGAACATCAGACTCCCCCTGGCCCAATGCCGCCGCACGCGATACAGCACCATCATTACCTGGCCTGGGACGCATCGTCATCCCATGACCAATAAAGCGGTCAACAATCGGGGTTGGTAAAGGGCCCAGGACACTGTCAGTAGTATCAAGCCCTTTACCGATGATAGCGGCAGGGGTGCGAGAAAAATACTGAGATCCATCATAGGGAAAGAGCCCAGGGATACAGTTATAGCTAAACTGTTCATAGAAGAGCACATCACGACTCTCTACCACCTGGCGCAACTTCGGAACCCAAACAAAATAACCCTTACTCACCAGAGAATACCCAACCAGTCTACCAGATAACGCCCTTTCGTCAAGCTTATTGCGCTTCTTCCCATTCACTAAGGTAACATAGCATGGGCACCCGAACACGCGCAATAACGATACATCAGGTAGAACCCCAAAGAACAACTCATAAGGAGTCTTGTCACCCTGATTAGGCAGCCGGTTGCGTAGGTAACACGCGGCGAGGAAGGCATAGGGCCAGAAGGACTTAGTGAGCTTAGACTCCAAGTGAATGCTCCTAGCTACGTTCTGAAGGACCCCATTGTACCGTTCCACAGTCGCATTCTGCTGAGCAGTGTAAGCCATGGACAATTCATGCACAGCACCAACCGATTCTAACCAATCCTCGAACCACTTCACTATAAATTCCTTAGCCCTGTCAGACCTAAGACACTTGAAAACAAATCCATGCAGCTGAGTCATCCATCTGAGGATGGTAGTTTGAACTGCTAAGGGAGCTTCATCCCTGGTTCTCAAGCACAAGACCTCAGCATAGCCAGAGTATTGGTCAGTGAGACACAGAACATAGAACTCCCCACGCAAGCCCCTAATATTAAATGGCCCCATGATGTCCAAGTGAAGGCGTTGTAATGGGGCACGGATCCTAGTTTTGCTTTCTTTAGGAAAAGGGATACGTTTTCCCTTTGCCTTCTGACAAGCATCACATGGGATCTTAGACAGTCTTTGCACCTGTTGGAGAGTGAGGGGTAAGTTCTGAACCAAACCCTTCCTTACAAGGTTGTGCATGGCATCATAGCCAGGGTGACCCAGCCGCCTATGCCACAACCATTCAGGAGTGGTAGGGATCACAACTCCACCATCCTCATCAACATCAAGAGCAAAAGCTGGATAATTTTCAGCACCATACAAACGGCCACGAGGGGTGTGACAAGGCCTACATGCAAACTTGTACACACCATCACTGGAGGCAGGGAAAGACCACAGAACAGAAGAGCCATGTGTGGCAGTACAACTAAGACTATCAAAAGAAATCTTGCAGTTGTGAGCATGGGCAACAGCATTTACTGACATGAGGTTCACCGGACAGTGTGGGATGTAGAGAACATTGGTTAAAGTGATTGGTGTTGGTAACCAATCACTACATAACACAATAGAACCCTGACCCACAGACCGTTGAACCACACCATCACCAAATTTAACTGCTGGCCCAGTCTCAGAAGCATGAAACACAGTGAACAAAGACATATCACCTGTGATTGACATCCCAGCTCCAGAATCAACATGCCAGACACCCTCAGACAGGCTCGGGCTGCAGACATTTGAAAATTTCGCAGTGCAAGAGAAAAGGACAGAGCGTACCTCCTATTTCTTGTCCAAAGCATACCCATCAATCTGAGCCTGCAAGGAGGCCAGCTGCCGCGGAGTAAGCACACCTGGAAGGGCCAAGGCCATGGGCACCGGATTGGTAACCGGTGCACCAGGCTTGGTCTTACGCAGGTGCGGATGCTTCGTGAAACAGCGATCCTCCGAGTGGGTCGTCTTGCTGAGGCATGGGCCCCAAGTGCAATCCAGACGTCGCTTGTTGGAACCAGAACCCTGAGAACCAGATCCCTGCCCACGCTGAAACGCAGCATTGGCAGGAACCTGGGGAGCGTCCCGGGACCAACCAGGATGCCTGGAGTCGGACCTGGGGAGAGCAATGTTCAAAATGTCGAGAGACCGATATGCCTCCAGACAAGACCAGTAATCTACAGTCTGTCTGTTAGCCAACATCATACCGTACTGGATCCGCAGCGATTCAAATCGGATCAAACGGATCCCATTCACAATGGTTTCCATGGCGTGGCGCTGAGTGACAAGATGTCCAGCACTGCGGAGGTCAGTGCACAGACTGCGAACCATGCGAAAGAAATCATCGACACGGTCAGAAGGGCCCATGTGCGCATTATGAAGTTCGATACGCATGAGAGGGACTCTAGAGGCAAGGGCATCAGACTGCGTCTTCCGGATATCCAAAAGGATATCCCGAGGGGTGGCAAAGTCCTGGTATACCTTGACCATATCGTCCTCCATGTTCGCGAGCATCATAGTTAAACACATGAAATCCTGACGTTCGAGAGGCAGTGCACTGAACCCCAACAGTGCAGGATCAAACCGAGACTCACCATGAATGAGGGTATTAGACCCAGCTCCAATCGCAGAAGGGACAGGAGCCAAGGACCTACGAATGTCCATGAAATACTCCGCAGCAAGACCAGCGTCAAGAGCGCGCTGGTCGTCTATGTTCCTAATCACAGGAATGGACCTCGCAACACTCATAAGCAGCTCGAAATCTGGGCTAACAGGACACAGAGGGACAGGCACTCGCACAAACTGATAACCAAGCTTCTCATGATCACTACGCCTCGTACCACCAAAGGAAACACCATGATCTGGGGGATACAGAATCCCAGAAGTGACTGGACCAAGAAAAGAACGACACCTGGTACCAAGCTCAGAGAAAGCCATCACTCGGCGATGCCTCAGCTTCACACTAACATTTGCCATTGTAGCCTGCATATCCATCCGACCGTACAAAGAGCGGTTCAAGGACTCACCATCCCGTCGATCCTGGTTGATCAGGCGGTAGTCCCGCAAGTTCAAAGTCGGAGGAGATCCACCAGTGAGCAGATGCTCCCAAGATTCGCATGACCGCGTATATAGCATAGGAGGAGGGCCAGGGGCAGGAGGCAGCTCCACCGGCGGAGGCGGAGGGGGTTCCAGGGAGGCACCAGCAGCAGAGGTGCGTGCAGAGGAAACAGCAGCCTCGCGAGAGCGAGTGTGGTAGCCAGGGAGGCCACGCTCCATGGGGGCAGATGCAGAGGAAAAAGAAGCAAAGCCCTTCAAGAAAGTGGGCTTAGCCACCTCCGGGTAAGCCGGGGGAACAGGCTCAAAGGGAGGCGCCGACGAAGGCTGAGGCTGATACACAGGCGAAAGCTCTCGATTAGGCATCTGCTGATCAGCAAGCTCATACACCGGTGAAACAGCGGAAGTCTCAAAGACACGAGTGGCAGCAGCAGATGGGGACACGCCACCGAAGTCAGCACTCGTAGCACTCTTCAAGTCCTCCTCATCATCAGTAGTAGTAGAGTAGTCTTCATCATAATTGAAGGGGACGCAATGAGGCTGCGGGTCTGATGCACAACGGATGATCTGTGTCTGTACACAACACAGCTTCATCAGGACATCCTCAACATCAGAGGACAGGCGTCGAACATTGAGAGAAGGAACTGTAAAGTCGGAGGATTGATCGGGGGGGGTTACTTCCTTGATGGCGGAAGGACCCTCCTCTCCGGCAGCAGAGGCCGCTGGCGCGCAGTCGTCTAGCCAATCTAGAGGAACCTTCACCCCCGTTGGGAGGATTCGGTCGCATCCATTGCTCACAATGACACTGCGGATCCCACGAGCCCATGAAACACCATTAAGTTTGGTAAGTTTCACAAAGCCGGCAGGAGGCCCTCGCGGAAGTTGCATTATCAAAGCAGTGGTAGTGATGAGGAGCCCAATGACCTATCAGCTTGAAATCACTCCGGTAGAGTGGACAGTAGATTAAAGCAGCGGAACAGACGCACCAATCTATACACGGAGACAAGGATAACGTTACAGACACAGGAGACCCATAAAGGGGCACCTGTGGTGAAAGGAGGCGGTAGACAGGAACCTAACAGGGTACAGATCAGACCGGAGACGTAGGTGACAGGAAGCTGCCACTGAGTCATCTCAAGATGACTCAGTCCCACGGGAAGCTGGCTCAGGAGAGCCGATAGTTCTAAGGGAGTACATAAGTAGTCACCAAGTCATAAAACGCGTGAGAGCACCGCTATACATGCTGATAGTAGTCTAGATTGGTGGAGCGTTACGACGCTTTGTTTAGGCAGCTTCCTTTCAGCTGTCTTTCTTGGTTTTGGTGGAAGGTGGTACTTAATTCAGACCACCGTTATAGCGTCTTGATGGTCTCTGACTCTTAGTTCCATAGGCAGATGGTTAGTTCGGTGGAGCTCATCATAGATTAGCTATTTATTTTTACTCCACACTGTTTTTAGATCACCAGCCCCTCATGTGATTGGAACTTTTTGTGGAGTGTAGTAGTTGTTTCCCTTCGGATTTTACTGTGAATTGGTGGGCTGGGTAATCTTGCAGTTGTACTTGCAGATGTACCGCCGCTCACCTCTTTCTTGTTTTCCGAGTGTATTTCAAGCGCCCTTTCAGTCCATCCTTTGCAGTAAATTCTTTGAAGTCCTCTTTATGCGTTTACTATTTTTCAGGTGGACAATAGGTTTTATGTACTATGGTTGTACATCTACCCTTCATTTGTTCATTGAACTGTGTTTCCTTTGTTGGTTACAAGTTTCTTGAAAAATTTTACTTCGCATCCTTTGGATTTTTTCAGTTGCTGCAGGTTTGGTTTGCTTTAGTTAGGCGCTTGGTTTGTCTTGAGTGCACGAGTTCTTTGCGGTGCGATACCCACCTCTTAGACTGTTTTTCGTTAGTGCCGTAGCTGGGGATTTATGATAATTAACTTTCATACATCTTCTTACTTCCATCTTTGAGTGAGAAACCAGTTCATCATGGTTTTTTCATCCCAACCTAGTCATGAATTCTATGCTAAGAATAGTTTTTAAGGTAGTGGATTTTTCCATCGACTTTTTTTTTCCATCGTAGTCTTTAGTGTCCTCTTGTCTGCGTCCTTTAGGTTTTGATTCTCTCGTGTGCTGCGCTCACACGATATTTCAATCCGTCTCTTTGGTTATCATTGATTGGCGTTAGGTTCCTATTCCCGGATCGGGTTTTCTATACCGTTGTTCCCCAACTTTGATATACGTTTTTTTCAGTCTTCTCTTTAGGTTAAGTTCTCGGTTCTTTCAGTCACCGTTGTTCCCCTTCCTTTGGTATTAGGATTGATTTCTGTTTGGCCTCCCTGTGATTTTCTGGTTTGGTGCCTACTATTCTGGATGAATAGTATTTTTGCGCTTACCATGGATGGTTACATTTCCATTTTGGTCTCAGCTCAGCTCGGTATGACCCAAGTTTTTTGCTGCTACATTTTCGGAGTACTACAGTGGTTTTTGGTTCATCATTTCTCATCCTTTTATTTTAGACAAGGCTTTCTTCTGGTTTCCTGTTTTTCCGCCGTTCCTTAATAATTTTTGTTTGCTACCAGTTTATGGTTCTATGTCCCCAGTGCCATAGGTGGAGTACTAGTATTGTATGTCACCTGCGTCATAGGTGGAGTATCAGCATGAATAGCGGTGCTCTCGCTTGTTTTATGTCTTGGTGACTCCTTGTGTACTCCCTTAGAACTATCGGTCCTGACAGTACTATGTCAGCTTCCTGTTGACTGCGTCATCGGTTCTTCTGACACGCGCTGTCTAGCCTGTACCCTGATCAGGTTCCAGGCTACCGCCCCCTTTCCTCCACTGGTGCCCCTTAATGGGTCTCCTGTGCTTGTAACTTATTCTCGTCTCCGCATTTATAGATTGGCGTGCTGCACACACAAAGTCCACTCTCCGGAGTGTTATCCAAGCTGATAGGCAGTATTGTTGATCAGTATCAACTAGCATTCAATATGAATGAAACATTTATAATCACTGCTGCATATGGCAGCCTTGGAAAAAACCCTTCCGCTTACTACTGTATACCACGTTTTGTGAGGTGGCCTGCCCTTGCCAACTTAATGACCCACCAGGTTGCTAACGACCACTACGGTATCTGCAACACCTTCCCATTCCAAATTGAAGCAACAATAGAATGGAATAAAATAATGTACCCATGATGCAAACGGTACTGTCTATAAGGCATTATTATTAATCTTTTTTAAGATCTACGTATTTCCCATACGGTAGTCATGATCTTGCTATAAGCTAGTCCTGACTCCTCAGTCTGGGGCATCCTAGTCTGGCTAAGCTAATACAGGATGCTGATCAAAGCTGCCAAAATTGACTGATTAGGTGAAGGATCATAATCAGACAATTTCAGTGAGGCAGAATTGGCTTGTTTAGTCGTTCGATGGGGACACAAATGATTGGTTTCTGACTTTGACAGAAAAGTCGCATATGGTAGCCTAACTGTTACCGTCTGGGGTATTTTGGATGGTGGCATATCCCTGCCAACTTCACAACCCACTATGTTTTTATCTATCAACAGCTGTAACACCCACTCTACCTTGTTTGCACGAGTACCCATTCCAAATGTAAGAGAAAATAGAATGAAAGACGTATAGGAAGCAAACAGTAATTTCAGTCAGGCATTCATTTTGAAGATTTGACATATCAGCCATGCCAACGATGTTGTTAACCAATCATCAGTCTGGGGCATCCTAATCTAGCTACGCTAATGCATGTTCACTGAGGCTACGGTATAGATATTGCTCATCAGATGCCCATGCTTGTAATATTTCATCAGATAATTTCAGTGAGAATTAATGCTCAGCTTTTTTACGGGGACACAAATGATTTTTTTCTCTATTGGACATTTAATACCGGTAATCCGACAGTGACGCTCTCAAATTTCTCTCGGATTTAAGGGCTCGGAAGCCACCTATTCCCAAAGCTTACATTTTCGTTCGAGTGGGCAACTGGCCAGTGGCCACGCTTTCTCGTCACCGAAGCCGGTTTAAGGTCGCTGTATTTTTCTGAGGGTCCCACCTCCTGATTTTGTTTTTGGGACTGCAAGTTCTTCGCACTATAATTTATCTGGGCCTGCACCAGGATGGTTTAATTTATTTCTGGGTTGCGTCACTGCTTTTGGTTTGTTCCAGCTGTCCTGGGCTCGTGGGGTGAATAACCTAGCACAAAACAAAACAACTTATCTCCGAGCTCCTAACAACGCACCTTTCTGTAGCCACACCAATCGTCTTTCTATCCCGGGCCGCCGTTCACAGAATAAGCTGCCTGCCTGCCTGCCTGCCTGGGTGGCTGCCTCTCTGCTCCAGCTCGGAGGTTGTCCAAGGTAAGGCGGGGAACAAAATATGCCTTGCTGATAGTAGAATCTTGGCAAGCAGTGGATCAACTGCCCAACGAGCAAGTGAAATGAATCTACAGGATTTCTGGAATTCTACACCAGGTATTCCTCGGAGCTTTTCCCTTCATTATTCGGCTGGACAGTTGACGTCCCCCAAAACCAACCGGTCAGTCGAGGCCAACATGCTTTTTGATGTGGTTGACACATGCAGCGCTCTTTCAAATTGCGTGACTCATGCTTGGACATTTTTTGCTCTTTCATTCTTCGTTTACCTTGTCCTCCATCCCATGATCCCCCCTGTTTGCACTTTTGCACCCTCCTATTACCGCCCCTTGTCTCCAATGGGCCATCTTTAGTTCTTTATACACATGGAGGAATTTGCAGGTGATGCATGATGATCACATGAAATTAATGATCATCGTCATGCATGTATGTGGGATGGGCGGGGTTCGAAACCTACACCGGGGGGAGATTTCCAGGTGTATCGTGGATCACACACGTGCACTTCCACGCCGAGCTTGGAGTGGGTAGGTTGGTTTGGGTGGGTATGAGGGAGAAGGCAATATGAAAGGTCACACTGCGGTCACACCAGTCGGCCAACTCCGCTTCACATAAAACAGCCACGAGATCAATTATCTTGCGGGATTTCGACAGATCCTGCAGCATTGCGACAGATCCTATGACCAGAAGACCGATCAACCAAACATGCTCCTCAGTGCTACCATTAAGGGTGTGTGCTAGTGGCGAATATGTATTTCCGCGTGTAATACTAGCATACCCCTTGTTGCGGGTTCTGCTGCCACAGGATGCCGGATCGCTGACCATCCCATTTCGGTTTCGGTTCTTTGCTATGAGCAGCAACTTCTTGGCAGCTCCCCTAGCTGGATATCCAGCCAAATCTAAAGCAGCCTGGTGCACGGGGAAGCTGACAGAATCAGCCAACACTGCTGAAATCTTGGGGCTTGGCCTAGTGTTTGGCTTAGGGAGCTGCCTAGAAGCTGCTTAGAAACTCGAAAAGAAAGGCCCTCATGCTTGTCATGCTATGTCATGATGATCACTCAACCACCCCAAAATATATTAGACCTCCACCATCTTCGAACACAATAAGTTCTTCAATTTGTTGCTTTATTTATACCACCTACCGATACATGCCTAGTAATCCATGTCAACAACCATATGATCACATACAACTACTTGTTGCTTTTGAGCTAAGAAAAACTGTATTTGTATTTATATTTGCAAAGCTGTATATTTGAAAAGCTGTTTTTATATTTGAGCTAAGGAATGCTGTATTTATACCACCTACCGTACATTTCTAGTCATCCATGTCAACAACCAAATGATCACATACAACTACTTGTTGCTTTTGAGCTAAGAAAAGGCGATTCATGAGCTCACACTTCATACACACACGCATTCCATGCCCACGAGGTGTATACACACTAGTGGTAACAACATGATATGCATGCACGAGTGCGCAGTTCTTCCTTATGGCACCTCACTAAAATGGCCATCCTGCCATTCACTAGCTACTGCGAAGGTGCCATACGTTGCTTATGAGAAGCATTTTATCATAGGCGAAGGTAAAATCCATCTTCCCTACTAGACTGTATGGCAAGACATTTGGATGTAATACGCACACTCAGCCACAATTAAGCTTCATTAAGGCTACACACACTGGCAGGACCATAGGCACCACATGCTACATACTAATGCTACTTAGGCTTCAACTGGTGCTATGCAAGGCTTGACTAATTTATCCCAACCAGCCAATACATGGGCCAGGATGGCCCTGAATTGTGCTCCAATACGGCACCACTCCATTGATAACCTCCACGATCTGGAGTCTGGTAGATGAGTTTTTCATCTAGCAATACGCGCGGTGCCGTTCTATAAAGAAGCAATTTGCGGTCCCACAATTTAATTTCCGAAAGGTAGCAGTACGTCTGCCTTACAGAATGGAACGTTGTACCTCTGCCTTACACCCGCTTCACCATATATTTTCATCAGCAGAACTCTCACAGCAATCTTCACCAATAACATCTCCGGGTGTCAGCATGAATTGCGGTGCTCTCACGCGTTTTATGACTTGGTGACTACTTATGTACTTCCTTAGAACTATCGGTCCTGACAGTACTATGTCAGCTTACTGTTGACTGCGTCATCGGTTCTTCTGACACGCGCTGTCTAACCTGTACCCTGATCAGGTTCCAGGCTACCGCCCCCCTTTCCTCCGCTGGTGTCCCTTTATGGTTCCACTATCTTTTGTAATAATTATTCTCGTCTCCGCATTTATAGATTGGCGTGCTGCACACACTAAGTCCACTCTCCGGAGTGTTATCCAAGCTGATAGGTTATACGGTCCCTCATTTACTACCACTGCTTTGCGATGCAACTTCCGCGAGGGCCTCCCGCTAATTTTGAGAAACTCCACGACAAGAATGGAGAATCTTGGACGCGCGGGATGCGCAGTGTCATTATAAGCAATGGCTGCGACCGTGTCCTTCCTAAGGAGGACCCGGGTCCTCTTGATGATTGGCTAGACGTCTGTGCACCAGCTGCCTCTGCTAGCGGTCATGAGAGTCCTTCCGCCATCGTGGAAGTGACCCCCCCAATCAATCCTCCACCTTTACGGCTCCTTCTGCTACTGTCCGACGTCTCTCTCCTGAGATTGAGGACGTTCTGATGCGACTCTGCTGTGTTTCCACTCAGATTATCCAGTACGCAGGGGCGCCTCCACCTCCTGATGCCCGTTTTGACTACGACTATCAAGAACTTGCTCGTCATCGCCGTGCAGATGGCTATGCTGATGACTCTGATGATGGTGATGAAGATCTGCAGAGTGCTATGAGTGGTGACTTCGGTGGAGTCACTCCTTCCACTGCTACTCGAGTGTTCAATTCTACCGTCTCTCCTGTGTATGAGCCTCTGTCGGCACCTGCTCTTGCGCCTTCCCCGGAGTTTAAGCCTGATCCAGTCTCTGCGCCTCTGCTTGCGCCCCTTCCACCTGTCCACCCGGAGGTGGCCAGGCCGTCTTTGATGCAGAAGTCTGCGTCTTTCACCTTGCCTCCGGACCGAGGTCTGTCTGGCTACAATACTCGTGCTCGAGAGGCTTCTGCTGCTGCTGCTGGCCGCGCATCCTTTGCTGGCCCTTCGCAGGAGCCCCCTCCACCCCCCCCTCCGCCTGTGGAGCAGCCCCCTGCTCCTGGCCCTCCGCCATATGTGCCTCCTTCGCTGTCATGCGACTCCTGGGAGCATCTGCTCGATGGCGGACATCCTCTGCGTCTATCCCTGCAGGAATGCCGTCTTATCCGCCAAGCTCAACATGCTGGGGAATCCTTGGACCGCACTCTGTACGGTAGGCTGGATATGACTGCCACTCAGGCTATGGTTGATAGCAAGGGTCGCCCTAGGCCTAGGCGTGTGATGGCTTATTCTGAGCTAGGTCTAGAGTGTCGGGCTTTTCTGGGACCTGTTATGCCAGGGATTAACTACCCTCCTGCTAATGGTGTGACCTCTGGAGGGGTTGGGCGTAGGAACAGTGACCTGCGAGGTTACCAGTTTGTTAAGGTGCCACTCCCTTTCTGTCCTGTTCGTCCTGATTTCGAGCTCATTGTGCGTGTTGCGCGTTCCCTAGATCTCATCAGGAACTTAGATGACCAGCGCGCTTATGACGCTGGTCTTGCTGCTGAGTATTTTCTGGCGATTCGTGAGTCTTTAGCTCCTCGGTGTGCTCCTCCTGCTGCTGGAAATTCGGCCTCTCATGGTGAGTCTAGTGTCGATCCTGCACTGTTGGGTTTCAGTGCGCTTACCCTACCCCGCCAAGAGTTCATGATCTTATCCATGATGCTTGCCAACATGACGGATGCCCTAGTCAAGGTGTATAGGGACTTTGCTTCACCTCGGGATATCTTTTTGCATATCCGGAGGCAGCAGTCCGATGCCCTTGCCTCGCGTGTCCCTCTCTTGCTGAAGGAGTATCATGCTTCGGCCATGGGCACTCATGAGCAGGTTGACGCTTTCTTTCGTCGGGTTCGCGGTATGTGCACTGACCTGCGCAGTGCTGGGTTTCCGCAGACTCAGCGTCACGCCATGGGCATTATAGTTCAAGGTGCGAGTCTGCCCCGGTTCGAAACGCTGCGGATTAAGTATGGTATCCTGATATACAACCAGCAACCTGTTGAGTACTGGTCCTGTCTAGAGGAATATAGGCAGCTAGATATTCTTAACATAGCGCTCCCTCAGTCGGATTCCAGGCATCCTGGTTGGTCCCGGACCGCTCCTCAGTTTCCTGCTAATGCTGCATTTCAGCGGCGGCAGAAGACTGGTGGTGGTTCTGGGTCGAACAAGAGGCGCCTGGAATGCACCTGGGGACCATGCCCCCACAAGGATGGTCACTCGGAGGACCGTTGCTGGACGAAGTTCCCTGCCCTGCGAAGGGTCCCTGGTCGTGCAGAACCAACGCTTCCTTCACCGTTGCCTGCTAACCTGGCCCTTCCAGGTCACCTTACTCCAAAGCAATTGTCTTCCTTGCAGGCTCAAATTGATGGGTTTGCTATGCAGAAGTAGCAGGTAAGCCCTGTCCTATTCTCCTGCACCTCTAGGTTCTCAAATGTGTGTAGTCCGAGCCTGTCTGAGGGGGTCTGGCATGTGGATTCTGGAGCTGGAATGTCCATCACAGGTGATAGATCTTTGTTCACTGTGTTTGATGTTCCACTGAATCTGCCATCAGTTCGATTTGGTGATGGTGTGGTTCAACGGGCAGTAGGTAAGGGATCCATTGAGTTATGTAGTGATTGGTTACCAACACCAATCATTCTAACTAATGTTCTCTACATACCTCACTGTCCGGTGAACCTCCTGTCAGTAAATGCTGTGGCTCATTCTCTCCACTGCAAGATTTCTTTTGATAGTATTAGTTGCACTGCCACTCAGGGCTCTTCTATTCTCTGGTCCTTCCCTGCCTCCAGTGATGGTGTTTACAAGTTTGCATGTAGGCCTTGTTACACCACCAGTGGCTGTTCGTTTGGTGCTGACAATTACCCAGCTTTTGCACTTGATGTTGATGAGGACGGTGGAGTTGTTATCCCTACCACTCCTGAATGGCTGTGGCATAGGCGGCTGGGTCACCCCGGCTATGATGCCATGCACAGACTTGTCAAGAAGGGTATGGTTAAGAACTTACCCCTCTCACTCAACCAGGTCCAAAAACTGGCTAAGATCCCTTGTGATGCTTGTCAAAAGGCTAAGGGCAAACGTCTCCCTTTTCCTAAAGCAAGCACTACTCCGATCAATGCACCTCTCCAACGCCTTCACTTGGACATCATGGGGCCAGTTCATATTAGAGGTCTGCGTGGGGAGTTTTATATTCTGTGCCTCACAGACCAACACTCTGGCTATGCTGAAGTGTTGTGCTTGAGGACCAGGGATGAAGCTCCCTTAGCAGTTCAGACTATCATCCTCAGATGGATGAATCAGCTGCACGGATTTGCCTTTAAGTGCCTGAGGTCTGACAGGGCTAAGGAGTTTATAGTAAAGTGGTTTGAGGATTGGCTGATATCGGTTGGGGCAGTGCATGAGTTATCTTTGGCATACACTGCACAGCAGAATGCAACTCTGGAGAGGTACAATGGGGTCTTACAGTCTATAGCTAGGAGCATCCACCTGGAGTCAAAGCTAACTAAGTCTTTCTGGCCCTATGCCTTCCTAGCTGCGTGTTACCTTCGTAATCGCTTGCCCAATCAGGGAGATAAGACTCCTCATGAGCTTTTCTTTGGGGTTCAGCCTGATGTGTCGATGTTGCGCGTGTTCGGATGCCCTTGCTACGTTACGTTAGTCAATGGGAAGAAGCGCAACAAGCTGGACGAAAGGGCGTTATCTGGTAGACTGGTTGGGTATTCCCTGGTGAGTAAGGGTTATTTTGTTTGGGTTCCTAAGTTGCGCCAGGTAGTAGAGAGTCGTGATGTACTCTTCTATGAGCAGTTTGATCATAACTGTATTCCTGGGCTATCTCCCTATGACGGGTCGCCGTATGTCTCTCGCATCCCTGCCGCTATCAACGGACATATGCCTGTGCCTACGGTTAATTCCCTTGACCCTTTGCTAACCCCAATTGTCGACCGCTGCCCTGATCATGGGATGACCTTGCGTCCCAGGTCAGGGGCTGATGGTGCTGTATTGTGTGTGAAGGCACTGGGCGGGCGAGATTCTGCAGTTCTTTCAGATAAAATCTTAGCCGAATCGCAGGGGGTCGCCAGGCCCTCCTCTGCGCCACATTTCGTCGGTGAAGATTTAGGATTACGACAGCCTTCGATCATAGTGGTACCTGGATCAGGTCCATTGACTAATAGTCGCCAACCTCCGACCACCTCGGATGGCTCGCGGGTGTCGTTCATTCAGACGCCTCCTGTCGTCCCTGGTGGATTACTCGGGTCAAGGCCATGTGATGATGTAGCCGTTGCCGATAGTGCAAGTGATGATCTGGAACACTGGTCGGGTTCCGATACTGCGTATGGCTGGGGTGTTCCGGTCGACCCAGGCTTCGTTGATATAGAGGCAAATAAGGCCGGCCCTGTTCAACCAGGCAGTAGTTCTGCGCTGGGGGCTATACTACCGGTTACTGCTGATACTGCTGATATCCCCGCTGCTCATGTACAAGTACACTGCTTGTACGTGGGAGCATACATTTCCACTTCCACTGAACTGACCTTCAAAGCTGCCATGCTTCCCACCAGCCCTGACAGGGATCAATGGCTCCTTGCTATGAAGGATGAGATGGCGTCCCTACATGCCCATGGCACTTGGGCGCTCACTCCACTGCCTCCTAAACAGAGGGTCCTGTCTGGCAGGTGGTTATTTGTGAAGAAGGTTGGGGTTGATGGTTCTATTCGCTTCAAGGCACGTTTTGTGGTTCGTGGTTTTCTGCAGCGTCCTGGGTTGGATTTTCATGATGTATATGCCCCCGTTTCTTCTAAAGCAGGTCTGAGGGTGCTCCTGGCTGCCATCACTCATAGGAAGATGTTTGTTCGGCAGCTGGACATCAAGACTGCATTTCTGAATGCTCCCCTTGAACCTGGTCTGGACCTGTACTGCCACCAGCCTGAGGGCTTTAAGGTACTTGGTCCTAACGGTGTTCCCCTTGTGTGCAAGCTGATCAAGTCCCTTTATGGTTTGAAACAGGCGCCCAGGGCTTGGAGTATGGATGTCAAGCGGGTTTTGGTTGCACATGGTTTTATTATGTGCAAGGCGGAACCTGCTCTGTATTTTAGGAGGGATTCTAATGGTGGGTGGAGCTATGTCCTAACCTATGTTGATGATTTTATCTGTGCTTTTAGTGAGCTGGATAGGTATGTTTTGCTGATCAAGGCTATGGAGAAAGCTGGCTGGGAGGTCAAAGAGATGGGTGTGCCGGTTCAGTTCCTCTCCTTGGACATGGCTTGTACACTTGACTCTGACGGCAGGTGTGTTCAGATCAACCTCTCCCAGCACTCCTACATTGTTGATCTGGTGGAGCAGTTTGGTCTGACTGCTGCTGCCAAGCCCAGGTTTGGTGCCCCCATGGACAAGTCCACCGTCACTGACCCACCTGGAGAACCCCTGTCCTCTAATAGCCAGTACCTCTCTCTTGTTGGTGCTTTGCTATACCTGGCTACTTGCACCAGGCCTGATATTGCCTTTGCTGTGAGCTACCTGTCCAGGTTTTCTGCTCACCCTACCGTCCCCCTGTGGGGGGCAGCCAAGCATAAGCCCTGATTTCTCTTTTACTGTCTTTAGTGACTCATCCTTTGCTGATGATGGGTCTGACAGGAGATCTCAGACTGGCTTTGCTGTCCTGGCTGGAGGGTGCATAGTGAACTGGATGAGCAAGAGGCAGCCTACAGTTGCCATTAGCTCTTGTGAGGCTGAGTATCAGGCCCTGTCTCAGGCTGCCAGGGAGGTGCAATGGTTGAAGAAGTTGAGGGTGGATCTGGGTCTGCCTTGTGATTTAGTTACCATTCAGGGTGACAACATAGGGTCTCTGAGATGGGCCAATGACTGGCAGCTCCTCCCTCGCAGCAAGCACATTGATGTTATTCATCACTACATCAAGGAGCTGGTGGAGGACGGTTCACTAGATGTTGCCTATGTTAACACCAAGGACAACTGTGCTGACCCCTTCACCAAGCCCCTTGATCCTGCTGTGTTCTGGAGGTTTATGCGGATGCTTGGGATGACCGCTTCTTCTTAGGGTATATAATTTTTTTTTTGTTACATCGGTTTCTTTGGTTATCATTGTATGGCATTAGGTTCCTATTCCCGGATCGGGTTTTCTATACCGTTGTTACCCATCTTTGATATTCGGTTTTCATCCTTTTCTAATTTGGCAAATTTTGGTTTTTGCCGTGTTTCATTCCTTCCAATAAACCTTTGGGTTTCCATTTGAAGTTCTCTCGAATTTTCGGAGTTCTTTGATTTTTTTTTTTTTTTTTTTTTTTTTCAATCTGTTACATATAGTTCTATGTCACCAGTGCCATAGGTGGAGAAGTAGTATTGTATGTCACCTGTGTCATAGGTGGAGTGTCAGCATGAATTGCGGTGCTCTCACGCGTTTTATGACTTGGTGACTACTTATGTACTTCCTTAGAACTATCGGTCCTGACAGTACTATGTCAGCTTACTGTTGACTGCGTCATCGGTTCTTCTGACACGCGCTGTCTAACCTGTACCCTGATCAGGTTCCAGGCTACCGCCCCCCTTTCCTCCGCTGGTGTCCCTTTATGGTTCCACTATCTTTTGTAATAATTATTCTCGTCTCCGCATTTATAGATTGGCGTGCTGCACACACTAAGTCCACTCTCCGGAGTGTTATCCAAGCTGATACCGGGTACATTGCATAGCACATGGAAGTCAACCTCTGGCAAATACGGATGATACCAGACGTCCGGGTACTCCATGATTCCATCAACAAAATCCGCTTCTAAATTGATTAAATCAATCACATCCTTATCGCATGCAATGCTGCTCAGCTGAGGGCAGGCAGCGAGGCTTGTGATGTCCCTGACATTAGTGTTCCAGCAGTTGACCTTATACAGTTTCAAGCAGGCTGAGAGAGGAGACATGTCGGAAACATTTGTCCCTCTGCAGTTTACATCCCTCAGATTCAAGCAGACAGAGAGTGCAGACAAGTCAGAGATGTGTGTGATGGAGCAATTGATCATCTCCAACTCCTCGCAAGCTGACAGAGGGGACAAGTCGGTGATTTGTGTACAATCCCTCAGGTTCAGAATGCGAAGATTAGTGCAGCTAGCCAGGGGTGAGAGGGAAGTTAGGGCGATGCATTTGCTTATATCTAGCTTGTCCAGGTACTTGCATGCCACCACAGGGGAAAGATCTGCAACTCCATTACGATAGGAGATGTCAAGATCTGTCAAGCCAGTGCATTTAGATAGCGGTGAAAGGTCAAGGATTGGATATCTGTCCTCGTTGTCAAATATGTATCTTGGCCCCCCAAGGTGTAGAGTTGTGATCGCCGTCGGCAGTCCTACCAGGCTGAGAGGTGATGTGTCACTTTGATTCAGGTGAAGTACTTCACATTGATTCAGGTCAAGTACTTGCAGGTTGGGCATAGTTTGAAGCAGACGCCCTAGCAGGGAAGAGAAGTCGTTTTCCTGCTTAGTAGGGTCAACAAGCATCATTCGTGTTGCTCTCGTTGCTCTTGCAAGCACTACCAAGCTGTTGAACATGCTGCATGTCAACGAATATGCGGAATGAAGCGATGTCCTCATATCCGTCCCCTCCAATATAAATACCTTTTCCGGAGCCTTTGTCATCAAGATAATCCCGTTCCTGGATGAGCAGGATATCTACGATGTCAGAAATGATGTGCGCTGGGAGGTCAAGAAGTGAAGTTGTTGATGGAGGAAGGAGTATAATGGGCGTTCCTGCTTCCGAACGGATTTCCAATCTTACGATCACTTTTTGGGGGTCTTTTGATGCTTTCCAAATGCAATCTTACGATAAAAATCGTAAGATTGTAGTCAATTTTGACAAAATATGCTTGAAATGAGCTTGAAAGACGGAGAAACGTACAGATTGCGAATGTTACAACGTTGAAATGCCATATTTTGTAACAAAAGGTGTTAACATCAATTCGTGTCTTACAATTATAATTGTAAGAAATAAAGGGAAAGCGGACGGTTATAAGTCGGCAGGCAGAATTCAGCTTTTACATCTTACAATAAAAATCGTAAGTATAATTCATTAGTAAAAAACGGCTATGTGTCAAACATCTTACTCCTCCTCCTCCCCCCCCTCCTCGTCCTCCTCTTCCTCCTCCTTCTCCTCCTCCATGTCCCCATCCCCATCTTCCTCCTCCTCCATCTCCTCCTCCTCAGCAATGTCTGCATTGTCTCCATCCGATTGCACAGCCTCTGCCCTGGTGTCCTTCTCAATGGATTGACAAGCTAGGAGCATGCTTGTGTGGTACTTTCTCTGGATCTTCATACCCTTGGTGGGTTCGCAGCTAAATTGAAATGCGTCAATGGGAATATCGCCCGTCCATGTTGCTTTTCTCCTAACCCCCACGGTAATAGGCACAAGCTTGTGGTCCATCCAATCTTCTGGCCAAGTTGGGTATTGTGTTTCAGTGTACACCAACTTCTGAGCCCCAGAGTACAAGGGCTTTAAATACACACATTCCACTTCTCCATTCACTGGTAGTGATTTGACCTCGATGAGTCCCAAACAAGTTGGATACCGCAGGAGAAGTGTCGCCGAATTCCGTCACTTTGTGCGGGAGCTTAGCTCCGTTGGCAACTATGTGATGTGCATGCAAGCTGGCGATGCCTCGGGCATGCTAGCGGCTTTGCTAGAGAGGAGGAACGCCATTGGCTTGGACTGTATCACTCAGGAGCTTGGGGCTGCTGCATGGCGTTTGAACATGTTTGCAAAAACGGAGCAGGCTATTCTATCACGTCTCGAAGCCTGTACTGATGCAGATGATGAAACAAGGGTGAGGACGGCGGTACTGGTTCAGGAAGACATTGACACAGAGTTTCGCGACAACCCTGCTGAGCCCAGTGAGGAAATGATGCAAAAGCTAGAGACGTGTCTCCAGACATATCGCGAGAAGAAAGCCGCAGATTGGCCTGAGGACGAGTTCGAGGCCTGCAAGGAGAAGGTTCTGGAAAGCTGCATCAGTGCAGGAACAGTAAAAGGGCTGATGAGGACCAAGAAGTTAGATTTAGCCCTCGTTGGGTTGCGTGCCAACTTGTTCCCAGAGCAAGACGAGTCAGTTAGCACATGATCTGTCAGCACTAAGTGCAGAAGTTAGCACCAATGGACTTGTTGGCAGCAGTTCAACATTAGCATTGTGCACAAGTTTCACGAGTGTACTTGTTTGCACCATCCAACACACATTTTGAGTGATTTCAGGATTCTAGGATGGCAGGTTGCAGATTTCAGGATTTAAATTTGTGTTATGTACATAATGAGCTTATGAGGTATGAAATTATGAATAATAAGTCCTGAGTTAGGAGTTATTAGTTCTGACTTGTATAAGGTACATATAAGTTCTGAGTTGTGAGTTATAAATTATGAGGTACACATAAGTACAGATTTCGGAGTCGTAAGTACTAAGTTGTAATTTTGAACTGTTGAGTTGTGAGTTGTGAGATAAATAATTATGAGCAATGCGTTCAAGACTTTGTAAACAGCTTTCACCTTCCTCTTGACTGTCCTCTACAATTGATTTTGTATTCCAATACTTTCTCTCTCTCCAAACGAGCAAATCAATGTTACAATTGAAATTGAAGGGAATAGTCTCTTTCTCAGGAATACAACAAAACAATCTTACAAAATAAATTGTAAGATATTTTCGTAAAAGCCACCAAAAAAGCAAAATCAATTAATTTGCGAAAACGATCTTACAATATTTATCGTAAGATTTCAGTAAAATAAAAAATCCGTTCGGAAGCAGGAACGCCCATTGTATCTGGGAATTTCCTTCCAAGGCATTTCTTGGCACCTCAGGCGAACCTGGTGCTACTTGTGGCGTAGCCTCACTCATTTGTCTAGTTCTTGCTAGGGGATTGGCTCTGCATGAAGATGGGCGGGGCACAAGCTTGTAAGAACAAGCTTGATCTGCGTGTAGAAGGCAATGCCATAGAGTAGTGGTCATTCGATAACCGTATCCTTACACACACACACGCACAGCGGCAATTATGCGCAGTCATACACGCATGTCTTCATGTGTGTCTCAAAACTCCAACAACAGGGTTAGCAGTAACATGGCACAGTTCCGAGGCAGGTTTTGCATATGGCTCTGACAGACTTGCAGGTGAGGACTGCGGGTATGCCACTATGCCTCGGGATTGCTTGTTCCAACTGTCGACTATCCTAGGTGACAGCATTGTTGATCACTGTTGATAAGCAGTGATTATAATATAACTTTGTCATATAAGAAAGACCATTAATGACCCATGACAAGCCCACTCCTCACAGGGAAGCAAACAGTACTGTCGGGAAGGCATTATTTGTGATCATTCTGAAGATCTGCAATATCGGCCGTACAGTAATAAGGTATTAATGATCTTGTTGCAAGCTAGTCCTCAGACTGTGGCATCTTAACCTAGCTACGTTACTCCAGGTTGATCAAGGCTGCCAAGATGTTGCTCATCAGATTACCATGATCATTTTTTCCATCAGACGATTTCAGCGAGGCTTAATAATCGGCTTCTTCAAAGGGGGCACAAATTATTGGTTTCTAATTGAGTCTTGGGCTCTTTGTGCTGGTAGTGACGTTGTATCATTTATCTCGATTTGGGGGCACGAAGGCGAGCTAGCCAGGCGAGCGAGCCAGAGCTCCAATTTACTTAGGAGTGGCCGAAGTCTCACCGAATCCTTTGGGTCGCTATTTTGTGCTGAGAGTCCTACTCCCCGGGGTCCTGGGTTGAAAATCCTTCCATAAAAAAAGGTGTCTGCAAGCTCTCAACAACGCACCTTCCTGTTGTCACCTCGATCGCTCGTCTTCCTGTCCCAGGATGCCTTTCACACTCGGGGAAGTGACAATTTCGCTAAATGTAGGCGAAAGACACGATTTGCAGCGGAACTACAGAGAAATGTAGGCGTACAGTGGACGAAATGTCTCGGCTCACCTCAAACCAGCGATCCCGACAGACACCCAGAACTTTTCGTAGACTGAAGCGTGACCAATAACTCCTCGAACGCACGTTAACTACTGAGTTCTAATACGCGAAGAGCTATGCAACTTTCTGTCGCTCGAGGGTCTGTTAGCAACCTTTTCGAGGGGTCATTCTCGCGAACCTGCAAAGCTCTGCCAGCGATTCCGAGATAGAATGAACAATTAGGCAACGAAGTACTAGCGCGAACTACTCGTTGGTGAAATGCTTTCATTCGGGAAAATGGACACCTCAAGTCACCGATGTGCTTTCGCTGCATGCGTCGAAAATGGCGCTGTTGTAGGGCGAAACCATGACGATTTTATCACTGTGATGAAAGCCTAAGTCACACAGAAATATTAGTGTGACTTGCGATTACGTGTCAGTGCTCTTACTAATTTTGATAGATGTCTTCGCAGGGTGACCTTTCACCAGCCTTTCACGTGCATTAAGCCAAGGCGGATTGTACGCGGCATGGCGAAATGGCCGTACGATTAGAGCCTTCGCAATATGGCTAAGGTTAGCCACGCCAACCTTCAACCTCTCGTACTCCTACATCATATTCTTCCCTACCTCGCCCAAAGCATGTGTTTGTTGCTACTTGATATTTCTGGCGTCCTGCTTTATTCCCTCCTTTCTTTCGAGAGCAAAGAGGGGCAGGGATAATGGCGAGGGGCAGGACGACAGTGATGAGCAGAGCAGGGCGGGTGTTAGATAGCAATGAGGGGCAGGGATAATGGCGAGGGGCAGGACGACAGTGATGAGCCGAGCATGGCAGGCGTTAGAGAGCAAAGAGGGGCAGGGATACTGGCAATTGCCATTATCCATGCTCTTGGTTCTCAAATGCATGCATTACTATGCTCATCACTGTGGTCCTGCCCCTTGCCTTGCTCCCTTCCCTTCCTTCCTCTTGAACGCATGCCCTTCTCTGATCATCACTTTCCAGGCGTACTTTGCTCCCTTCCCTGCTTTGCTCTCTAACACATGCCCTGATCTGCTTATCGCATCCATGCCCCTTACCGCGCTCCCTGCCATTCATTGCTCTATAATGCCTGCTCTGCTCTGTTTAGCACATGCCTGCCCCTTGCCATGCTCCCTGCCATTGGTTGCTATGTAACACATGCCATGCTCTGCTCATCACCGCACCGTCCTGCCCCTTGCCATCAACCCTGCCCTTGGTTGCTCTCTAACGCATGCCCTGCTCTGCATGTCTTACAGGGCAAAATGATGGATGGAAATGCTACAGCTGCGATGAAGATTGTTGCCACGAAGGAACTACACATGCTGAAGATGGAAATATAAAATAGAATCAGTGAAGATATATAGATGTATAGCTTTGATTGGACGTTTCTTCTTGGTGGATATATAGGCCTATGTTTTCATAAGTAGACAAATAGATAGCTGCCTGCAGGCTGCGTATATACTTGTATTTGAACTTAATTAGCTACATGGTTCCAGCCAGCAATTTGGCTGCTCGTCGTCTTTTGCTCGCTGTCTATCTATGGTTAATGGATATATAGGGAATATATGGGCTGTAGTGGATGTACATGTATAAGGATGCTTACATAGATAAATAGGTAGATCAATAGGTTAATGGATGCATAGTTTATTATGTATGTAATCTATCTTCTCGAATCCTGGTGTAATTGAGAAATGCTCCTGGAAAATATTCCTGAAATGCGACCTCTCCGACCACCGTGCCCAAACCGCCCTGCAGGCGAAGTACAGGCGAAATGTCTCAAAAGAACGTACTTTTCGCCTCATTTACGTGCACAAGCCGCCGTGCGTGGCGAGGTGCAGGCGAAATGTCTCAGAAGTCTGAGACATTTCGACGACAATCCGCCTTGGCTAAATGTAGGCGAAATGTCTCAGGAGTCTGAGACATTTCGACGACAATCCGCCTTGGCTAAATGTAGGCGAAATGTCTCAGGATTCCGAGCTACAGGCGACGCGGGTATAGGGCTTAGAAGTGATTAGTCATTAACTAGCTATGACTAATCGAGGACCCCGCGTGCATTCCGCGTGCATTCCGTTGCGCTCGTACGCATTTAGCGATCTGTCGACTTCCCCGAGTGTCACAGAATAAGCTGCCTGCCAGAGTGGCTGCCTCTGCTCCAGCTCTGAGGTCTTCCAGATTAGTTAGGGAATACAAATATGCCTTGCTCCTAGTTGAGGTTGTGGCAAGAAGTGGATTAACTGTCCAATGGTTGAGCGAAAAGATAGGATTCTTTAAGAACCCTACACCAGTAATAACTGCCTCGGAGCTTTCCCCTTGGATTTATTGGATTGGGCAACGTTCCCGCTCTCCCAAAATCAACCGAGCAGTCGAGGCCAACAAACAGGGGCCCACTTGACTACGCGTTCGACGCAAGCAGCGCTCTCTAACGAATTGCGTGACTCATGTTCAGCTATTTTCGGGCTCCTGCACTATTTGTCTACCCTGTCCTTCGTCCCAGCCCCCCTGTTTGCAGTTTTGCTCCCCACCTATTTCTGCTCCTTGTCGCCATTTAAACTCCTTTACCCACATGGAGGTACCGTATTTGCTGATGATATAGATCACATGAAGTTGACATGCAAGGACGAACTGGAGGAGGCGCAAACGAACTGGTGGAGGCCCTCTTAGCTACGGCGTACGGGAGAATCCATATGTATGCATGAGGTTGGTGATTGATATTTTGTGTGGTTAAATTGTCTATGAATGGTCTGCTCAATGTCCGGAGGAGCAGTAAACAATTGTAGAATGAAAACCACTACCTCACAGCCCTGGATGCAGAATGCAATCACAGTGTAGGCAGTATATAGGCATGTTCATGTGATTGCATTCTGTTCTCAGGAGTGTGGTGTGGTTGTTTGTATACTTCCCATGTTCACTCCGCCTGCAGACGGTTAGCAGCCTGAAGGCTGATGGGCCATGTATTCAATACAAACCCAAATTCTAAAGGCAAGCCCAGGTCTGCGGGGACAAGCAGAAGGGAAACGCAGAGTTGTGGGAGCAGGTTCTGAGAGTTTAACGTGGGAGGTTCCACATATTCAAACCACATTTGTATATTTTACATTGCATTGTCAGACAGGCCATCATTGTCCCAAGACAAGTCTGCTCCAGACACTCAGGGGGGGCTTCCAATCTAGCAGCAGTCCATCACATAGTGCGATTTAGTCACCCTATTTTCCATTATTGGCTTGAGGGTTGGAAGTTGCTGCAAGTGTGAATGGTTGAACTTTACATTGAGAGATGGGTGCTTGGCTGCCTGCTGTGCTTTCATTTCGGCTATGAGCAGCAACTTTTAGGCAGCCCTGGTTGGCTATCCAACCAAATCTGAAGTATCTTAGCGAACCTAGAAGCTGACAGAATCCCAATAGAACGGGCCTTCACCATAGCTTTTTTTCAGCTATGAGCAGCAGCTTCTAGGCAGCTCCCCTGGCTTTCTACCCAGAAAAACGTAAAGCAACGTAGTGCACCTGGGAGCTGATAGAATCATCCTTCCAGCACTATTGAAATCTTTGGGCTTAGCCCAGTGGTTGGCTCATGGAGCTGCCTAGAAGGTGCTGCTTGTAGCGGAAAAGAAAAGCTATGGCCTCCAATATCTCACAAGTAATGAGAACGCCTGGTGGGAGCGTGGTATTAAGGGAGCCCCGTCTTACAGCGGTAGAGAATGGGCTGCTACTTTACCTGGAAAAAGCTACCATGGTGGTGGACAGCGACCACAAACACTAAAGCGCACCCGTAGGGATTCAAACCCCGCACCTCCATTGTTTTAACGAGCTCTACCATTGAGCCATTCGTCGAACTATCTATATGTACTGCCATTTGAGGCCCTGCCATTTAATGCCCCTCACTAAAATGACCATACTATCAAATATATGGCACCAAAACTGCACCAAATATAAGGATTATTCTACTCCAAAGGTGCCGCATGTTAAAGATGAGAAGCTAGCTATCGCACGAGAATGCTAAGATAATATAACCCCCCAGACTGTTTGGAAAGATATTTGGCATAACTTCGACCAAATCATTGGCCCTTCTTGGTTTAGAATTGCCCTAGGGGCATCACCTAAGCCTACACCAATGCGTAGCAACTGAAGAGCATCCTCTTCCTCAAGTGCATCCTCGCCTTCCACGTCTCTTCACATGACTGAATGAATCCATAGAGAGCCCTAAATAAACCACATGGATGGTTATGTTATTCTCAGCAAGACTCGGCCACACTTCAGCCGCATTATGGCTACACTGGCATGGCCATGGGCACCACATGTATGGTACATACTCATAATGCTTTGGCAAACTGGTGACATGGAAAATGTACCAATTGACCCAAATCAGCCAATATACATATAGTTCAGGATGGCCCTGAAATGTGCTCCACTACTGAATAGCGCTCCATGGACGACCTCCACAATTTAGAGTCTGGTAGATGAGTTTGTCATTTGGTAGAACCCGTGGTGCTGTTGTACACAGATTGGCATTTTGTTGTCCCACAAAGTAGTTTCAGGAAGGTAGCAGTGCTTCTAGCCGATCGAATCGAACACTAAACCTTTGTTAGGCACCCATGCCTAGTACACCCGCTTCACTCTAAATATTTGTTTGCAGACCTCGCACATTAATCTTCACCAACAAAATCAATCGGATCCAACAAAATCTTCACCATCGAAGTATGGGAAATCATATGGCACCTCAATGGTAACCTTTGGCAAAGCCCAATGAGAAGCTAAATAGAAACGGTGGTCTTGAGGACCATCCTCAAATTCTAGAGCATCCCCAAGTTGTAGACCAATCACTCCCTGATCGCATCCTATGCTCTTCAGCTGAGGGCAGGCAGTGAGGCATGCGATATCTTTGACAGAAGCGCCAATGCAATCAACCTTACGCAGTTCCAAGCAGGCCGAGAGAGGAGATAAGTCGGAGACAGATGTCTCTCTGCAGTTTACATCCCTCAGCTTCAAGCAGGCAGAGAGTGGAGACAAGTCAGAGACTTTCGTGTTGGAGCAATTGATCATCTCCAACTCCTCGCAAGCTGAGAGAGGGCACAAGTCTTCGATAGCTGTATAGCGAAGGTTTACACTGCGAAGATTAGTGCAGTTCGCCAGGGGATCGAGGGAGCGCAGGGTCATGCATCCGCTTATGTCTAGCTTGTCCAGGTACTTGCATGCAGCCAGGGGGGAAAGATCTGAAACTCTGTTGCGAGAGGAGATGTCAAGATCTGTCAAGCCTATGCATTTTGACAGCGGTGAAAGGTCAAGGATTGGATATCTGCCGCCGCCAAAGTTCCTTGGTCCCCCGAGTTTTAAAGTTGTGATCGTTGTTGGCATTCCAACGAAGCTGAGAGGTGATATCCGGCATTGATTCAGGTCAAGTAGTTGCAGGTTGGGGAGCAGACGCACTGGTAGGGACGAAAAGTTGTCAACCTGCTTAGGGCAAATGAGAACCATTCTTGTTGCTCTAGCAAGCACCAAGCTGTTGAACAAACTGCATGTCAAGCGAAATGAAGCGATGTCCCTTTGTCTGTATCCTTCACTGCGGTCCGGGAGGAGAAGAATGTCCACGACGCTAGAAATCAGGTGCGTTGGGAGGTCAAGAAGTGAAGTTGTTGATGGAGCAAGGAGTAGCAGGGACATGGCATTTCCGATCACCTCAGGTGAACCCAGTGCTACTTGTGGTGGTGCCTCACTCATTCGTCCAATCCTTGTTAGGATATTGGCTCTGCACGAAGATGGGCGGGGCATAAGCACGTCAAAATAAGCTCGTTCTGCATTTAGAAGGCTATGCCATGCCACAGAATACTAGAAATTCAACCACATCCTTACGCGCACACACACACACACATAATGGCAACACTGTGCGCAGTCATGCCTTTCTTCATGTGTGTCAAATATTCCAACAGCAGAGTTAGCAGCAACATGGATCAGTGCAAGGGCGGATGTTGCATGTGGCTTTGACAGACTTGCTTTTGGAATGCCGGCATTCTTCTGGATTACTTGTTCCAACTGTCAACTATCCTAGGTGACAGCATTATTGATCACTGCTAACTATTTATAACTAATACATATTAAACGGTACTATCAAAAATTCCCATTGCTTCGTATATAGCTTTATTGCCCACCTCGGTTTATCCAATCAGGATTATTTATCCAACTATGTATATCTTCATCTGGAAAGGCGCAAAAAACAGGTGCCGGAATGGGGGCTAAAACGTTGGAGCCAGGGGGGGGGGCGGGGGGGGGGGGGGCTCAAATCTGACCTCATCAGAATTCCTCGAGACCCGCATGTTTCTACACAAAATCGGCTCCCCTTTCACATTTAAACATTATTATTACTCGTAAACAGAGTGCCTGACAAGTTATTTTAATTGCGCCCTCCTGCTTCATTGTACAGACATGACATGAACTTCCCACCGGGGAGACTAGTGCAGTTGCTCAAATGAAAAAGATCATGTCTGGTTTTATTGTCTGACAGGATGCCAGATCTTTTGTCAATCCATCAGTAACTATACTTATAATCCAAATTGTGTGGTTCCTTTACCTATATACGGTATACCTACATTCTGTTGATTAAGAGAGGATAGTTGGAAGAACCCTCTGGCAGTTGTTGTGTGGGCGTTCCTTGGGTCAACACTGGCCTGCCTACGACAATGAAATGCAGTACAGTTGAGTAGGCAGAACAATACCCGGTGAGCAGTGCAACATAAGCCTGACAAAGATGAGTGGTTCCTGATGTGCTCCTGTTCATAAGTGAGGGGGGAGGGGGATCTGCAAAACATACTTCAGCATAAAAGCACAGGCCAAACCAAGAACCTACGCAACTAAGTAGAGGAGTGGGCAAAACATGTCCACACTAAAGACTTTAGCACATATGTTTCAAAGTGTTCTCGTCCTCATTTTGAGGCATCCAATGGTGAAACTGGCTGCATGTTGATCGTGGTGCTTAAAGATGTTTAGATATTAGTATCTGGCCATCTTGATTAGAAATGAGACTTGCTAGTTGCCTGATCCCTGGAGCCTTACTGCTCCCGCCTACGATATGCTGGGTGGTGGCCTGGCCTTGCGAACATCACAACCCACCAGGTTGCTATCAATCAATAGCTGCACCACCCTCCCTACTAATAATTGTTTACCCTTCTACCCATTACTAAGTTATGATCAAGAGAATGTAATAGCTAGGAAGGAAACAGTAATGCCAGTTAGGGAATCATTATACGGCATTCCTATTGAAGATGTGCCATGTCAGCCATCTTAATTATCTGGTTGCTGTATAAGCTAGTCCTCAGGCAGGGGCATCATAATGTAGCTTCTGCGTGTTCATCATTCACTTCCTCATGCCTGTAAAGAATTTCCGGAACAGCGCATCAGATGATCATGATCAGACTAGTTCATCACACTTTTCCAGTGAGGCAATATCGATTTGTTTGAAGTGAACACAAGATTCTTGGTTTCCTACCTATATACTACTTCGTCTCAATAGCTACTTCGTTTAATTTGTCTGGGTCGACTCGGATAGTCGGAGTGCACACCGGGGGAACAACTGCGAGCTACATCAGGAGCTCCTACTGTCGAAGGAATGGCCACGCATTTCTCGTCAAATCAATGTAGTGTCTGGATTGTGCTAGAGAACCCACCTCCCGAAATCCTTTCAGAAAGATAGGTTTTTCACCCCCAGATAAGTCTTAAGCGCCTGTTGCAGGCGACACGAGGAAACGCTTTAGCAGTTCCCAGGCACGAGGAGGGCTAGTGGATTCGGGGAATGTGCAGATTGGGGACTCCGCGTATAATGAAGGGCAAGGAAGTTGACGAGAAGAAGGGCAAAGTAGCTACCGTAGAGCAGCCAGTAGCTGAATAGTACATACGAAGGGTCACACCAGTCGGCCCAGTCCACTTCACCTTTGAGTCAATTTTTTGCATGATTGCAACAGATCGCAGCATATGAAAAAAAACTAATCATAATAGTACGAGAACGAACGGCCGATATAACCATTGACATGCACCAGTGCAATGCCATCATCTGCTGCACTGTTCCATGGTTCTGCGCTGTGGGTGGGCTCACGGCCCTTACTTCTCGCGTGGAATACGAATACCTCTTGCTGCGTGTTCTGCTGCCGCAGACGGCTGAATCGCTGAGCATTCATGCCCATCTATCCCGAGGTTGACATCAGGCAACCAAATGGTGGAGGCCCTGCCCTGCTAGCTGCCTGGACAAACCACCAGGTTGGTTTTTGCAAGTTGGTGTGATTGCATGGTCAATGAAAAAGCTGCTGGCCGTCTGAGGATACAGTAAGCAGATGTATTTTAAACGCTGCTGAACCTCGGCCTTGAGTGCAGAACTCAATCACACGGATGTAGCCATGTAGGCAGTTAAGAAGTGTTAGTATATGTTGATATGTGAATCTGGGACCCAGTATGGCACCCGTTAAACAGTACCGCAGCTGTTTAGTTGTTTTCTCCTTCTACTTATCTATCTCTACAGCTGGCATCATCTATTAATCATCAAAAAGCATGCCCAGGTCTGTGGGGAGAAGCCATAAGGTTGTTTTTCGTGTGATTGCATGGTCTTAAAGGCTGCTGGACGTCTGAGGGTATAGTACGCAGAGGTAATATATGGTACACACTATAACACCTCGACCATGAGTGCAGAATGCAGTCACACGGATGTGGGCAGTTTATATACAGGCATGCCCAGCCCTGCAGGCTCACGCCACGGGAGTCACTTTGTTTTGTGCGACGCGTACCCAATCCGTCTTTGTCTAGTGATGCACGGGTCTGGCTAAACTAGTCGGAAATGCCCCCCAGAACCCCCCGAGCCCTGCGCTTCTCTCCATGGGGTTCAAGGGGCAGCGCGTCGCACTTGGGTCAAACAGAGTCCCTCAATTTGCGACGCATTGCACGGAAAAAAAACATTGATGAGAGTGGGCGGAGTTGTGGGAGCAGACTGAGAGGCTATCATGGGATGGAGATGCACCTTAGCCGGCTGGTCTTTTAGATTCAAGACACGTCTGTATGTGGTGTGGTTTATGCTAGAGGTTCATCAGGAGTAGGTTACAGGAACGATTGTGGATAGGGGTGGGTGGAGAGCCATTTTTATAATATAAGAGTAATTGTTTGTATCATCATAGTAGCCCCCACTTTCTTGACTAAAGGGTTGGGAGTTGCTCTGGAAGCTGACAGTAGCCGCTGTCCAGAACTTTCAAAATCTTGGGGCTTAGCCCAGTGGCTGGCTCAAGGAGCTGCCTAGTAGCAGCTACTTGTAGCCAAAAGAAAAACTATTGATTAGGGAGTGCTACCTTAGCACTTTGTTTTTTTGCTACTCATGATAGCTTCCAGCAAGCTTCATTGACCAACCACTGCGTCAATCCCATAGATTTCAGCTGCATTGGAATGCATGTCATGTCAGCTTCCAGACACACTACCTAGCTTCAGGTTTGGTCCAAGGACGCGGCCAGGGAGCTGCCTAGAAGCTGCTACGCGTAGCCCAAAAAGGAAACAGTATACCTTAGGGTCCACACCTTGGCCTGCACTTCTTCATAACAGCTGAAAAGCCTTATCTTACTCCTTCACCAGACAAGTCTGATCCAGGGTTTCAGTGAGTATAACAAAAAGAACAAAAATTATGGTAGGTCCCATGGCACGCCACTCGGACAGGGTGGTCACCCAGGGGTGGTCCCCTGCCTGAAGACCCTGCAGGGAGCTGGTTGGATATTGGACAGTCCATTTCTCATATGAGCAGCTGTTGCAGGCTCGAACTTTGAAACCCCGGGGGGCAGGGGGGCTGTGGTGTGCACAGCCCTGGCGACGAGTTGCACGTAGCAAGGATGCAGGTTCGCATGCTGTAAACCCAAGGATCAGGTCTGCCTGCTATCAATTTGAATATTAACTTGTAGGGGTCATCCCGTGCCGAGGACGAAGGCACAGGAGCGTTTCGGTTTACGTCATGGGTGGGAGGCAGGGGAAAGGGGTCCACATAATTTCACCGGACCTGGGAGGATAGTTCGCTTATAAATTGACATACACACTCAATCATATGATTGCACTCCTAGTCGGGAGTGAGGTGTTGTAGTCTTCATACCATTCCATATTTACTGCGGACAGAGAGCATATTTACCTGCAGACCATCTTTACTTGTAGAAAGTGAGCAGTCTTCAGGCTGCTTATAAAAAAGGATAACGCCTGAAGGGGCGTGGTGTTAAGGGGACACTTCCGTACGCCGCAGCTGGGGAAAGTCACCGTGGCAGACATAGTAAGTATCACCCTCCAGGCGGTGGGGACTCCTTCATGTGACATGTGGCAAGAATGCTTGAGACTGCTTATATACTATTTCATACAATCATCTGGACACTTCTTTAAACTTTCTCCCCATAATGGTACATGACAATATGATTGCATTATGTACTCTAGAGTTTTTTCTGCCGGCAAACGGTGGGCAGCCTGAAGGTAAGGCTGATAGACCATGCAATAAAACCAAACCAAACTAATTAATCAAGCTAATTAATCAAACTGATTAATCAAGCTAATTAATCAAACTAATGAATTAAACTAATTAAAAAACAGTTCTGTACGGTACAGAAAGATAATAGAAAAGGAGCAAGACCATTATAAGTTTATAGGCCGGTGGTACTTAGCACACGAAGTCGTGCCCCCTCAGTTTCTACGCTTTCAGCATCACCATCATCCTCGCCAGCCGACCCACCGCCATCAGCCCCATCAGCCGACCCATCACCATCGATGGGTGGATGCACAGCCCAATGGTGATGGGTCGTCTGATGAGGATGCAAAAACTGCTATCAGTGCATTGTTGCTCACTTACAGTTGGGCAAGTCCTTTTAGCCTATTTGGCCGACCACTGGACTGTAACAAACAAACATACATACATACATACATACATCCGAAGACTGCTATCAGTGCATTGTTGCTCACTCACAGTTGGGCAAGTCCTTTTAGCCTGTTTGGCCCACCCCTGGATTGTAACAAACACACATACAAAGACTGATATCGGTGCATTGTTGCTCACTTACAGTTGGGCAAGTCCTTTTAGCCTATTTGGCCTACCCCTGGACTGTAACAAACATACATACATACAAAGACTGCTATCAGTGCATTGCTGCTCAAATAAAATACCGGTAGATCATGACTATATTTTTTGTACCAAAAGATACACATTGCCCATCAATTAGCAAATAGGGTGGTTCCTATACCTCAACATATAACATTGCAAGTGGCATAGGCAGGCATGCCTGTGGCCATTGCAATGTAAGGTACATTATATTATAAATGAGAATACGGCAGTGTTATCTGTTGTAGACCGGATTACATACCGGCTACTGAGTGGCTCAGAGCAGCCAGTGTCTCGTCACTGCCTTGCTCTGCATTGAGCCCGTGTCTGATATGACCACGTGCACCGCCATGCAGTACTACTGTACTGCCACCGGCTTCTATATCATGTCCGCTATGGCGGCATCTAGTTATCAATCACTATACTATGTAACGATCATCAGTGAGCTATTATCTCCCGTGTCTGCAGTCTCCCCTACAAGATACTAAAGGTTATGGTTAGCCCTTATTCACGCACATTGATATATCGTGCTGATCACCTCGTTTTGCAGCAAGTCGTCTCGACGAAGAGGCTCATTTGCCGCTACTAATCTGACGCCCGCAGCGCCGCTACATCAATGTCCGCCCTGCCGCTGCTGAGGAAAGTCCGCATCTGAAGATAGTCTGCCAGTGAACCCCCATCCGCTCCGCCCTACCAGCACCTAGTTGACCTGCAGATACCTGGCAGCTTCCCTGCTGTCCCTAGCAGGCCGACAACACCTGGCAGCTTCTCCACATGCAGCTCTTGCAGTGTCCAAGTTGACCTCCGGCTCCTGCAGTGTAGTATCGCTTAAGCGACATGCATCTTCCATGCAGCTACTCAGCAGCTACTAGGTTGACCTGCAGATACCGGTAGCAGCTTCTAGCTTCCGTGCAGCACCTAGTTCACCTATAGCGACTAGTTAACATGCAGCTCCCTAGCAGTGCCTAGTTAACCTGCAGTGTATAGTTAACATGCAGCTCCCTGCAGCTTCTTGGCAGAGTATCCCCAGCCCTGCAGCTTCCGTGCAGCGCCTAGTTGACTTGCAGATACCTGGCAACTACCCCGCTTCCAGCCTACAGCTTCCGTGTAGCTCCTAGCATGCCTACAGCACTTTGCACCTCCCTGCCATGCCTGCAAACTTTGAACATGAGTTCTGATGCTTCCCTGTCCAGGATTACCAAGCATCTGTCCCTCGACGGCTACCCTTACCATGGCACTTAGAGGCCATGCCTTCTGGCACCAATAAATATATCAAGTAGGACTAGATATCTTTAGGAATTAATTATGTACTGCCCCATGTACAGTCTCCTGGATTATCATCCTCTGAGATCCTTTGAGATCATGAACATTGGTACCTCTGCCCCTCCTATCATTCCACATGGACTGATATTAATGAGCCAGCGAGGGATCTCTACTTAAGTAAATTCACATGTTGCACCATCTGATTTAAGACCTCCTTATAGATCCCAAATCATGGGGGGACTTGTCTGCTGCCTTCATGTTCCTAACATAAATAACTAGTTGAGTATGAGCGTGCACCTTCCCTGCAGCTCCTAACGGATATCTGCTGAAGATAGTCCACCCTGCAGATTCCTTGTAGCTTCTATCTACCATCCTTATCTTCATATCTTCATATGAGACCTCACACTCCCTGACCTGAATTATCCACAATAATTCCCTTGTCAGATTCAGACAAAGTTGTAGTTAAGTTTTTTCTTCTCATCCAGGATAATGAATCTCGCACATATTTATCCACCTGGATAAATACTATGCAGCGGCACCTTCTTTGCCTGTCAATTAAACATGATGCTTCTGATTTCAGACCTTGTCATACACTTCACTCCCAAATCATGGGGAGACAGTACACAGCCGTAATGTTCTTCATTGACAAGTTGACAAGTATATTAGTAGCTAAGCCTAGCAGGACACTCTCCAGTACACTCTCTGCGGCCTCTCTCACATCTAAGTTTAATCCTGCAGCTTCCCTGTAGCTCCTACCTTAGCAGTCATATTGACCCTGCAGCTATGCCACTTTATATTTAATATATTTCTGTAAGCCCCTGAGTTAATTCCAGGAATTCTTGACCACAAGAATACTTTGAATTAGGGGGGATGTTGTAGACCGGATTATATACCGGCTACTGAGTGGCTCAGAGCAGCCAGTGTCTCGTCATTGCCTTGCTCTGCACTGTGCCCGTGTCTGATATGACCACGTGCACCGCCGTGCAGTACTACTGTACTGCCACCGGCTTCTATATCATGTCCGCTACGGCGGCGTCTATTTATCAATTACTATACTATGTAACGATCAACAGTGAGCTATTATCTCCCGTGTCTGCACTCTGCAGTCTCCCCTACAAGATACTAAATTAACAGATGAAAAGGCCACACCACAACTTCAGAGGGGGTATCCTAGCTATGGCATGTTCGTCACTTCATCCCTTCTTCAGGCCAGTAAACAATTTGCGGCTCTGCGCATCAGATATTCAGATTATCACGATTATACAATTTCACCAGACTATTTAGAACTTGTAAGCTGTCTCTTCGCTCAAGCTGGTAGATCGTCCAAGGTTTTGCAGGGGATAAATAGTTAAATACTTAGGAATCGACAATATGATATCATGACATCATATGAAATCATATCATGACGGCGGTCTAACTAGGTAACTTTAGCCTGGGGCATCAAATCATATGATATTAAATCATATGATTTTTGTATGATATCATATGATATCATACTCGTATTTGGTCAACATTTGCCGTTCCCTATAAATACTCAATATTATTGGAATGGGCAAGGCTCACCCTACCTAAAACCTGACCAGGAAGCGACCGCTGATGTACATGATTTTTCTCAGATCAAGCCGTTAAGGCCACAAATCACAATCAAGTGAAGGGCCGGACTGGCATTCTGGAAAGTAGGTTACTTTTTTCGTTAAATTGACAGATGAATATCGGATTCATTCATACACGGTTGTTGAATTGATTGAGCACATGAGCAATTGAGCAGTTATTCCATCCCCCGAATAGCTATTAAACCAAGCAGATTAGATGTTGACCCAATGAAACCTATTGCAGAGGCCCATGTTTCCATGAAAGCATGATCCCATCAATCATTTACTTGACAGATTAGCTTACTCATATATCCAGAATATACCAAGCCGCCACGAAACCGTAGCCTGCACGGTTTCATACTGGTTTTCTTAAGGTCTTAATCCCGATAATAACCCAAATTATATTCGTTATCTATTTATCCAATCTTTAGTCCAGCGTTCCTTCTACTGACACTGCACTAACGTGGGAATTACAATTCCATTGCTATTAATTGATCTGATATCACCAAGAGTACTCGCTGAGTACACCAACGATCTACCTGGTTTGTCCAAATGCTATCATCCGTCGGTATGCCTGTGGTGCGCAGACTGCAGCTTCCAAAGGGTGGATGACGTGTTGCAGCTTTCTGGTAGATCCTGTGGATACCCGAATAAGGTAAAACAGTAGAAAGGACGAGCTCGATCTCAAAACAAACTCGGTGCTGCGTGCTGTATATTTGCTTGTTGTTGCGAAGACGATTCAATCTGCTATAAAAAGTACTGCCCATGACGAAGACAAAAATAACTGTTCATGTGTGCGAGAAGAGTCCAAGGTTCTAGACTGTAATGATGACGCCTGGTGGGGCGTGATGTTAAGGGAGCCCCGTCTTACGGCGGTAGGAAACGGGCTGGTGCTTTTCATGGACAAAGCTACCATGGCGGTTGCATTGACAGCGACCGTGAGCACTAAATCGCACCCGTGGGGATTTGAACCAACTTCTTCATTCTTTCTAGGAGTTCTAGACTGAGTATTGGCTCATCTGTCTGAATGTCCTCCAGTATACCAGGAAGTTTTGTGGGTGACATGCTAGTCGTGACTGAATTGCGGAAGTTCAGAATCCACACACAAACCCAGAGTTTGTGCCAGGCTCATAATATATTTCAGAGCATGGCATTATTGGTAGTCAGATCACTGATGGACAGAGCTGGATTTACCATGCGTATATCTGGTTTATTTTGTACACGTGAACTCACAAGGAAAACAATATATACATTCATGGCAAACAGGTTCTACTACATTACATTGCATTATATTGCATTGCATTGTATTATATAGCATTATATAGCATTATATTGCATTACATTGCCATGTCATATACAAGGCAAGGGTTTATTTCCAGGTTGTACCGTATGGTATGCACTAAATAAACTGGCATGATACATACAGTTGGGCTGGGAGAAACCACGCCTTCCATTCTAGATCCCTATTTTCCTAGGGTCGCTGGTTTGCGCTGAGAGACCAACCTCCTCGGGTGCGAATACTCTTGACAAAGTAGACAGGCGATAATAGCCTACGATTGATCATAGTCCATGATGGATGGATGGATGGATGAATGGATGGATGGAGGGATGGATGGAGGGATGAATGGATAGATGGATGGATGGATGGTTGGGTGGGTAGGTGGATGGGTGGATGGGTTGGTTGGTGGGTGGGTGCGTGGATGGATTGAATGATGGATTGATGCATGGGTGGATGGATGGATGGTTGGGTGGGTGGGTGGATGGATTTATGGATGGATTGATGCATGCATGCATGAATGATGGATGGATGAATGGGTGGACGGGTGGATGGATGGATAAATGGATAGTTGGGTGGTTGGATGGTTGGATGGTTTGTTGGGTGGATGGATAGATGGATGGATGGATGGTTGGATGGGTGGATGGGTGGGTGGATGGATGGATGGGTGGATGGGATGGATGGATTGGTGGATGGGTGGGTGGGATAATAGGGTGGATGTGATGGATGGATGAGTTTGGATGGGTGGCTGGATGGTGGGTGGGTGGTGGCTGGGTGCGTGGCCTGGGTCGCTGGGTGGCGGAGCCCTGTATGGTGGGTGGCCTGGATGGGTGGCTGCCTGGCTGGGTGGCTGGCCTGAGCTGGCTGGACTGGCTGGACTGGCTGTGAGCTGGCTGGCTGGCTGGAATGGATGAGCTGGCTGGATGCTGCTGCCTGCCTGGATGCCTGATGGGGTGGGTGTGGTGGTTGGATGGGTGTGGGTGGGTGGCTTGCTGAACCTGCTGCCTGCCTGGCGGGCTCCTGGGTAGGCCCGAGGTGGCTGGCTGGCTGGGTGGTTGGCTGCTTGGCTGGTTGGCTGGATGGCTGGTCCGGTTGAGTCGAGTTGGTTGGGTGCCTGGCTGGCTGGCTGCATGGCCGGCTGGCTGGATGGCTCGCCATCGCTGGCTCTGGATGGTGGCTGGCTTGCTGGCTCGCTGGGTGGGTTCCTCGGGTCGTGGGCATGGCCCGCTGGTTTTTTGACTGGTTGTTTTATGGATAGTGGATGGGTGGCTTGTTGAGATCGCTCGCTGCTGGCGGTCCTGCTGTATGGCTTCCCGTTGGCCCTGGATGGCTGGTTGGCTGAGCTGATAGCTCGATGGGTGGCTGGGTGGGTGGCTGGGTGCGTTGGCTGGGTGGGCTGGCTGATCTTGGTGGTGGCTAGCGGGGTGGTTAGGATGGGGGGCTGGCTGTCTGGGTGGCCGGCGGATGGCTGGCTGGCTTGCTGGATGGATTGCTGGCTGGCTGGCTGCTGCCTGGCTGGCCTGGCTGGCTGGCATGGATGGATAAGGCTAGGCTGGGTGGTGGGTGGCTGGGTGGGGGAGTCGCGGGTGGCCTGATGGCTGGATGTATGCATTGATGCCTGCATGATGGTTGATGGCTGGATAAATGGGGGTGCACGGGTGGATGGATGGATGGGTGGATGGATTTGGTTGGTAGGTGGGTGGGTGCATGGATGGCTGGATGGGATGGTGGATGGACAGGATGAGGCTTGGCTGGCTGGATGGAGTGGCTGGATGGATGAGGTGCCTGGAATGGGTGGATGTGCTGGGGATGGGTGGCTGGGTGGCTGGCTGCTGCTCGGGATGGCTTGGCTGGCTTGCTGGATTGGTGGGTAGGGTGGGGGGGCAGCCTCTCGGGTGCTGGGCTAGGCATGGCTGTTGGGTTGGTTTTCGCTGGGGTGGCTGGCTAGGCTGGCTGGCTGGTGGCACTGGCGGCTGGCTGGCTGGCTGGGTGGGTGGGTGGGTAGGCTGGGTGCGGGGCTGTCTGGGTGGGGATGGCGCGCTGGGTTTGCCTGGCTAGGTCGATGCATGTAGGGTGATGGATGGATGATGGCATGGATGGATGGCTGATGGATGGATGGACGGCTGGATGGCTGGATGGATGGCGGATTGCATGCATGCCTGGGATGGATGGAATGGATGGATGGGTGGATGGAGCTGGCTGCATGGATGGATGGAATGGATGATGGATGGATGGATGGTGGATGGATGGGGATGCATGATGGATGGATGGATGGAGGGCTGGATGGATGGATGGATGGATGGATGGAATGGGATGATGGATGGCGGGATGGATGATGGGTTGGTTTTATTCGGGTGGAAAATGGATGGAAGATGGTTTGATGGTCCGTTCTGCATGTATGGGGGATCGGTGGATGGGTGATGGCTTGGGTGGCTGGACATGGCTGGGACGCTGGCTGGACATGCACGGTCTGTCTTATGGGTGGCTTGGTTGATAGGTGTGGTGGCTGGGTGCTGATGGGTGGCTGGGCTGGTGGCCATGAGCATGGCTGGCTGGCGGCTGGCTGGTGGGTGGTGCTGGCTGGCTAGGGGCTGGCTTGGCTGACATGGCTGCTGGCTGGGCTGGCGGGCTGCATGGCTGGCTGGCTGGCCGGCTGGTGTGGATGCTGCTGCTGGCCTGGCTGGCTGGTGGATGGCTGGCGGCGTGCTGGGCTGGCATGGCGGGCTGGATGGCTGGCCCAGGGTTCCTCCGGTGGACGGGCTGGCAGCTGGTTTTGCTGGTTGTATCTGGCGGGGATGGGTTAGGTCGATGGCTGGATGGCTGGCTGGCTGGCTGGCTGGCTGGCTGTCTGGCTGGTATGGACTAGGGTGGGCTGGTGGTGGCTGGTGCTGGGCTGGCTGGCTGGGGGATGGCTGCTGGCTCGGTGACTGGCTGGGATGGCTGGCCTTGAGCTGGCTGGCTGGCGCATGGCTGCTGGCATGGCTGGCTGGCTGGCTGGGCTGGCTGGCTGCTGGGTAGGCCTATGGCTAGCTTTGCGGTTGGCTGGGTTGCTTAGGTGGACTGCTGCGTGGCATGGCTTGCTCGCTGGCTGGCTGGCTGGCTGGCTGGCTGGCTGGCTAGGCTGGCGTGGACTGACTGGTGGCTGGCTGGCTGGATGCCTGGCTGGCCTGGCTGGCTAAAACATGAATGATGAAGAACGAATGAGGTAAACCACAAACACTCCTGCCCTTCCAGTTGCTAAGACCCGGCTGGCTCCCCCTCGTATGGGTGGCCAAGGATCTAGGAGGAGTAGGAACTGGAGACACAACCGACCAAATTCTCCATACCGGGGATACAGATTATGCTTGAGCATGCAAAGAAAGAAATCCAATAAAAGTGACGCCTCCCCTCCCCCCAATAAAACCGATGCCCCCCCTCCCCCCAAGGGAACTGATGCCCCCCCAACCACCAGTAAAGCTGATGACCCCCCGCCCACCAGTGCTGCTGATGCCCACGCCCCACCCCCGAGAAAAGACTGATGTCCCTCAGCCCCCTATCCAGCAACGCAAGGCAACTAGCACCAGGGTCATTCTCCTCTGCAACTTTTGCCACTGTATCCTTTGTTTCTGTTCCCTTTGCTCCTTAAACCGTTGTTCCCAAAAAATTGGTTGGCGTTGTTTCCGGACTCTTTCTTCCTATATCTCGTGCTTTTCTTTCCAGCTACGAGAAGCAGCTTCTAGGCAGCTCCCTAACTCATCCACTGGGCTAGGTGCCGAGATTTTGACATGAGTAGAATACTGATGATGTCAGTGTCCAGGTGCAGTAGACCGCGTTAGGTTTGGCAGAATATGCAGGCGGGGGAGCTGCCTAGAAGCTGTGGCTCAAAATAAGAACACTGCATGTAGCCATTGTTGACGTGCCATTTGTTGAAACTACTTTTGATCTTAACATTTGTGTTGAAGGTAGAGATGATGACAATGGCATTTTTCTTGGTGCCTTACTGGACTCCAAATGTGCCGGCTTGATGGAGTCAAGGGGGACTATTTCTGCTGCTGGCCACAGCTGGCTAGGTAAATATCCACATGAGCAAGTTGCTTCAAGTGTGTAACAAGTTTGTATCTCCTACAACCGATGCCCTACCACTCTCCAGCCTGCACAACTGATGTATGTATCCCACTGCCGTCCAGCTGTTCCAAATGCCCACAACTCATCACCCATCCATCCCAATTGCTTTGCTTTTGCGAAAGGCTTCGTTAAGAGGGAAAGTTGTGTTGTTGTTTTTGCAGTTGTTGTTGTTGTTGTTGTTGTTGTTGTTGGGGGGGGGAGGGGGGGGGGGGGGGTAAAAATTGTTGCATCAGCATTCACGCAGAAGAGGTCCCGCATTTCCAGAAAGCTAGGCAGCTAGACAGCGCATGAACTGCATTCAAATGGAATTCAAACAGCATACTGGTGAGCTTTGACCAGCATAAAATCATGGACAATGTAGAATAACAATCTGTGTAAACGCTTATACTTAGTCATGGACCAGTCATGGACAATCTATAATAAAAAAACTGTGTCTGTGCAAACGCTTAGATCAAATAATGGACTACTGGTTTCTAGAATTAAAATATGTATTACAAATAAGCGTGTACGTCAAATTCTGGACAATCTAGAAGAACAATTTATGCAAATGTGAAGATCTCAATTTATAAAGATATCTCATACAGTCATACCTGACAGTCTGACACATACAAATCAAAGAAGCTTGGAAAGCAGCTCTAGTACTCCACACAATTTTCATCATCCCACGGGGCAGAGCACCTGACGTCACAACGCGCTGCAATACTGCAATTTGGGCACGCATGGGGCCAGATGTTGCTTCCTCTGTAAGGGTCTCCTCTGAGTGGTTGTTCTTATTACATATTTACATGGACAACCTGGACGTCACTTCACAACGCGCTGCAACCAGGGTACTTCATCGGGATCCCCAGATCTGCTGCCTGAGAAGCAACCAATTGTATAGCCTGTGTCCTGCGACGCAACGGACCCTTCCTCCTGGTCAACGGACCCTCCCCATGTTATGTCCTGTGACGCAACGGACTCTTCGACGTTGCGCCTGCGACGGAGGACGCAGCGTCCCGAACAACCCTGGCGGCAAAACCGTATTGTGGGCAAGCATGGGGCATAGCTTTTCTTTTCAGCTATGAGCAGCAGCTTCTAGGCAGCTCCCTGGGGCAGCCACTGGGGCAAGCCTCAAGATGGCAACAATGCAGGAAAGCTGGTTGCGTCAGCTCCAAGGTGCACTAGGTTGCATCAGGTTAGGCAGACTAGCCAGTCAGGGGAGCTGCCTAGAAGCTGCTGCTCGTACCTGAAAAAGGAAAGAGATGACATGGGGCCAGACGTTGCTTCCTTTGACTGGGTCTTCTCTGAGCGGTTGTGTGTGATTAAATTGTCCTCCTGGATGTCACACCGCGCTGCAACACCGTATTGTGGGCACGCATGGGGCATAGTTTTTCTTTTCAGCTGCAATCAGCAGCTTCTAGGCAGCTCCATGGGCCAGCCACTGGGGCAAGCTTCAAGATGGCATCAATACAGGAAAGCTGGTTGCGTCAGCCCCAAGGTGCACTAGGTTGCATCAGGTTTGGCAGACTATCCAGTCAGGGGAGCTGCCTAGAAGCTGCTGCCCGTAACTGAAAAGAAAAGAGATGACATAGGGCCAGATGTTGCTTCCTTTGGCTGGGTCTTCTCTGAGTGGTTGTTTTGATTACATGGTCTACCAAACTTCAGGCTGCACAACTTCTGCGGGCGGAGTGAAAATGGGTGGGCCCCCACGTCATGTAGGGGCGAATCACACGTTGAAGCCAAGTCAAGCCATGACGATTCACCGAGCTGCAAACGGAGCGCAAACGAGGAAAATGGATGAGTGGGGTGAGGAACGCGAGGGTGTGTGTGTGGGGGGGTCAAAACAAGCTGACGACTAGCGACACCTCGATTGCTGTGTTAAGTTAGCAGGTTTTTAGTCAGCAGATCGCGATTTTGAATTTAGCAGGGCAAGCGCCCCCAACTGAATGATCTGGTACAGCTGGAATGCTGGACACAGCCCAACCCTGAGCCCGAAACACTCTTTCCCAAATCCGACAACTCTGCCCATTCTACCTACGGTTTCTAAAATGGCAGGCAAGGCCGATGTCTGTCAAGAAGGGACCCGCAGCGCCATGGCTGGACTTCAGAAACAGGCATACAGCCCAGGGGACGACCAGAGAAACCTGGATGACGGGACCAAGTTCAGACCAAGCCAGCCAGGCCACCCCAGGGGGGGCCGCCCCCTAGCTTCTAGAAAGCGCCACGGCCACGCAGGCCACCTTCTACACACCTACCCGCCCCACGCCGCAGCTCATGAGAGCCGCAGCCTCCTTACGTTGCACCGGAAACTTCCCCACACTTTACTCGAGCCCAGTTCTTGCTCGTCACCTGCATTAGCAACTTCATTTCCGACTTTTCTGACTCGTCCAAATCTTCCCCAAACACAAGCCCCCAAATCGACCTGTCAACTTTTCAGAAGCAGCTCACCTCCGAAATGGGACGACCAGTTGAATCCAGCTTCGGGACCTACCGGATCGATATGTCGCACCAAGAGGTCGACCGTCTGGTGACAGAGTTGGAGGAGTGGTACAGGACTGGAAACGCGGAGTGGATCTTGATCGAGGCTGCATCATCTTGGTTGAGGCACGACCTGGGTGAGCACTGCATGAGAACGCAACATAATCCCGGTGCATGTTGTTACCCCATAAGGGGAGGTAGCTCACATGTCCCCCACCCTTGTACATGATATGGGTACAAACCATGATACCATGCCCCCCATGCCAGGCCCACAATGCCCATGCTGTCATACTCACTCCCAGGAATGTTCGCCCCCCTACCCCCACCACACCCCCATCACCCTACACCTCCTGCCCCACCCACTCCTTACATGGCTCACAATTATACAGCATGCATGCCATATGTCAAATGTCACATACGTCGATTATACTGCATGCATGCTATGCGGCTTCCATTTTTCCAAGTATACAATTGCCTTCCCATGGGTAGGCTGTGCATGAATGTATGAGAGCTGTATGGTGTGCTGTCGCACTTAATCTTTCCCATGTCTACCTGGCAATCGCCTCAAATGTACACATTCAATTCAAGCATGCATACCGTATACATTTCGAGGAATATACCTATATGGCCTCCCTTGTTTAGGAGTGCAGTCTGCATGGATGCAGTGGAAGGCAGGGGGGTGTTTTCTGCTGCGACTCAAGGCTAGGCTCATGTATGCATGATGCTTTAATCTGATATTTCGACAGCGCAAGTGTAAGCATGTGTGCTTGTGTTTGAATCCAATATTTCAACAGTGCATGTGGGCGCACGTAGGCTTGGTGTTTGAACCAAATATTTCAGCAGAGTTTGTGGTTGCATTTTTGCTTGGTGCTTGAATCCAATATTTCAACAGTGCATGTGGGCGCATGTGGGCGTGGTGTTTGAATACGACATTTCAACAGTGCATGTGGGCGCATGTAGGCTTGGTGTTTGAATACGACATTTCAACAGTGCATGTGGGCGCATGTGGGCTTGGTGTTTGAGTACGACATTTCAACAGTGCATGTGGGCGCATGTGGGCTTGGTGTTTGAATATGACATTTCATGGGCGCACGTGGGCGCATGTGGGCTTGGTGTTTGAATTGAATATATCGGCAGTGGTTGAGGTTGCATGTTTGCTTGGTGCTTGAATCCAATATTTCAACAGTGCATGTGGGCGCATGTGGGCTTGGTGTTTGAATTGAAGACGTCAGCAGTGTTTGTGGTTGCACTTTTGATTGGTGTTTGAATCCAATATTTCAACACTGCATGTGGGCGCAAGTGGGCTTGGTGTTTGAATTGAAGATGTCAGCAGTGTTTGTGGTTGCATTTTTGATTGGTGCTTGAATCCAATATTTCAACAGTGCATGTGTGCTGGGTGTTTGAATCCTATTGTCGAATGGTATCTCGGCAAGTATGTGTGCTGGGTGTTAGAATCCAATATTGGAATAGAATTTCTGCGAGCATGTGTGTTGAGTGTTTGAATCCAATATTTCAACAGTGTATGTGGGAGTTCTACAGAGTTCAGCATTGCTGAAGGTGACTGCTTCCACCACTTGCTGCCACTGTACTATATGTCAAGGGGACTGCTGCCACCACCGGCTGCCACTGTACTATATGTCAAGAGGACTGCTGCCACCACCGGCTGCCACTGTACTATATGTCAAGGGGACTGCTGCCACCACCGGCTGCCACTGTAATATATGTCATGGCAGCATGGTGGTGGCCCCCCCGCGCAGGATGACCCAGGTATTTCTTTCCAGCTTTTCTTAGCAGCTCCTTGAGCCAGCCATTGGATAAAGCCCCACAAATTAAGCAGTGCTGGTCAGCTGGCTATGACAGCTTTTAGGTGCACTATGTTGCTTTTGGATTGTCTGGGCAGCCAGCCATGGGAGCCGCCTAGAAGCTGCTGGTCGTAGACAAAAAGAAAAGAGTACCGTACGCGCAGCATAAGTTGGCAAACTGCATGGCAAATGACTGTTTGCCACAGCGGTTTCGAGTCAAACTTCAGTCGGTCCCAGCTGGCTCGCTGTTGCCAAGTAACTCCGAAGGACTGATGTACCAGGCAGTACAATGAGGCCACCAATTTATTGAATTCACTTTTGAGTACACCATTCGAAAGGAATTTTGAATTGCTTTCAGAATATGCACTTGCTGTTCATTGGTTGTTCACCAGTATTGTGTTATTCGCGGTTACAGCTTGGTCAAACACAAGTTACACTTCGGGTTTAACTTACATGCCAATACATTTTGTAACCAGTTATCAATTTCACTTTTGAGTGTACCATTCGGCGGGAGCATAGCTGGAGAGCTTTGCTGCCTGCTGTGGCACTAGCTTTCTATTCTGTTCACGCCGCATTCTGGTCGCATCGTGGTGGTGGTGGTTGCAAACTTAGTATTTCAGCAAAAATAGTATTTCACCCACATCCTGTCACCTTCCTTATGTCACCTACATCCTGTTACCTCGCAGGTTATGAGGATACATCTGAATTTGAGGACGCTCTCGGTGGAACTTTTGAGAACTTCCTGAGCCAGATGCCTCACATTGAAGTAGGCACTGACAAGGAAGGGCGTAGCGTGTTCAAGGTGAAGCCAGAGCCCCCCAGGGAGGAGTGGAAGCCTAGGAAGCTCGTCATGAAGGTCACGGAGAGCAAGGATGTAAGTGGGGAGACAAATAGTGCAGTCGTGTGGTGCTTTAATTTCACTGTTTATTTTGTGTGCTACTCGTAGCAGCTTCCACCCAGCTCCTCCTGCCAGCAGCTGAGTTGAGCCAAAAGATTACAGCTGCTATGGAATGCCTGTTAGGCTAGCTTTCAGACGCACTAGCTAGCTTCAGCTTTGGCCGAATGATGGGTGAAAGGAGCTGCCTAGAAGCTGCTACGCGTAGTCCAAAAAGAAACAGTGTTTAATTTGCATTGCACATGGTGTAGAATGATATATTTATTTGTAACTCTGTGATGTTCATCATGAAGGTCACGGAGAGAAAGGATGTAAGTGGGGAGACACATGGTGTAGTCTTGTAGTGCTCTAACTTGTGATGCACATGGTGTAGAATGAGTTCGTTTTATTTGTAACTCTAGGAAGCTCATCATGAAGATCACCGAGAGAGGATGTAAGTGGGGAGACACATGGTGAAGTTGTGTTGTGCTTTCATTTGCGATGCACATGGTGTAGAATGACTTATTTATTTGTTACCCAAGGAAGCTCATCATGATGGTCACCGAGAGAGAGAATGTAAGTGGGGAGACACATGGTGAAGTCGTGTAGTGCTTTAATTTGCGATGCACATGGTGTATAATGAGTTCGTTTATTTGTAACGCTAGGAAGCTCATCATGAAGGTCACCAAAAGAAAGGATGTGAGTGGGGAGACACATGGTGTAGTCGTGTAGTGCTTTAATTTGCGATGCACATGGTGTATAATGAGTTCGTTTATTTGTAACGCTAGGAAGCTCATCATGAAGGTCACCAAAAGAAAGGATGTGAGTGGGGAGACACATGGTGTAGTCGTGTAGTGCTTTAACTTGCGATGCACATGGTGTATAATGAGTTCGTTTATTTTGTACCTCTAGGAAGCTCATCATGAAGGTCACACACATACACACTATTGCACATATATTGTGGGCATGTTTTCTGACCTCCTCCCTGTTTGTCGGCTCACAGTTGTGGAACGTGTGCTGCTATCTTCCCACTATTGAAAGTCCTGAACTTTTAGTTGTGATACAAAAGCACACACATATACACATTCACACATGGTGTGGACGTGTTCATAACCGCAGCCCTGATTGTCTGCTTGCAGTCGTGGAACGTGTGCGATATGTCTACCTACGCCACCGTTGAGATCCACAAGCTTTAAGTTGCGCAACTCAAGCACACACTAAAACAAAAAACCAACAAACAAAAAACGCCTCTTGCAAACGTGTTTTTAACCGCCTCCCTCTTTGTCTTGTTGTCCACTTGTAGTTGTGGAACGTGTGTTACAAGTATACCTACGCCACCATTGAAACTCCTGAACTTTTAGTTGTGATACACATACACACATACACACATTGTGGGAACGTGTTTATAACCGCCGCCCTGATTGTCTGCTTGCAGTTGTGGAATGTGTCCTACAAGTCTACCTTCGCCACCGATGAGATCCCCGAGCCTTTAGTTGCGCAACAAGCACACACTAAAACACTAAAACACAGAAAAACAAGAACACATATTGCAAACGTGTTTGAGACAGACAGGGAGGTGGTTGTCTCTGTACAATTGTGTAACGTGTGCTTCAAGTCTACCTCCGACACCATTGAGATCCCGGAGCCTGTAGTATGCAACACAAGCACACACACTGAAACAAAAACACAAACACACGCCTCTTGCAAACGTGTTTCTAACCGCCTTCCTGTTTGTCTCAACGTCCACTTGCAGTTGTGGAATGTGTGCTACAAGTCTACCTACGCCACTATTGAGATCCCCGAGCTAGAGTTCGAGATCAGTGCCGACGGCAAGCGCCACTGGGATAGCATATACAACCATATAGCTGGTGCAGTGTTCAACCTCAGCAATCATTGCAAGGGCAATGGCATGTCGCCAGACCACCAAGCCAAGATTGGTGACTGCGTCGCTAGCCTGAACTTGCTCTTAGACATGGACCGAGAATGGACCTTTATCCTGCATGACCCCACCGGTCTCAGCACCATTGGTATCATGGACAAGGTAGTGGTGGAGGCTTTGGAGGACGACAATGCACCTGTCCGTGAACCCCAAGCCCCAATTGTGGATCAGACTGCCATGGACACCATCGAATAGTGGAGGTGTTGGATGATGTCTGTCACCGTCAGCAACTAAGTGGCCAGCAGCACCTTTACTCAGCTGCAGCCCCTGCCCCTCAAGCCCCCATGGTGGATCAGACCCATGGCATGCCACTGGCACAGGTACCATCGCAGGGCTTTGGATGATGTCAATGCCCCTGTCCCACTTGTGGATCAAACTGACATGCGTACCATGGAACATAGTGGAGGCTTTGAATGATGACAATTAGCATCCGTGTGTGGTTTGAGATGAAGAGTGGAGATGTAGGGTGGAGCTTGCGTCTGAATCTTGGATTGACAGTACAGCAGGGCTCTGGTTAAGGCCCAACCTGCATTGGGCTACATGATGCAGAACCCCAAGCCCCTAATGTGGATCAGACCCATGACACTGGCAAGGGCACCATCGCATAGTGGAGTCTTTGGATGATGAGTGTTACCGTCAGCAACTAATTGACCAGCAGTACCTTTACCCAGCTGCAGCCCCTGTCCCTCCAGCCCCCATTGTGGATCATACGCCTGCCACTTGCATGGGCAAAATCGCAAATGTGGAGGCCTTGGATGATGGCTGTAACAATTAGCAACCATAGATATGGTTTGAGATGAAAAGTGGAGATGTAGGGTGGAGTGCGCTTCTATTACAAGCTTGGAATGACAGCACAGCAGGGCCCTAGTTGAGGCCCAACCTGCATTGGGCTACATGCAGCAGCTTCTTGGCAGCTGCCTGAGCCAGCCACTATTGAAGCCCCACAATTTAAGGAGTTTTGCATAGCTTCTTATGTAGGCGTCTAGGTGCACGAGGTTGCTTTAGATCCACCTGAATTACTGAATAGGGTCCCAGTCACAGGAGCTGCCTACAAGCTTAAGCCCCACAGCTTTGCTGTTGTGGTATTGTGGGCTTCTATGTGCAATAGGTTGATCGGCTGAATAGTCAGCCATGGGAGCTGCCTACAAGCTCAAGCCCCACAGCTTTGCATGTGTGGGTATGTGGACTTCCAGGTGCACTAGCTTGATCGTCTGAATAGCGAGCCATGGGGGATGTCTACGAGCTTGAGCCCCATGGCTTCGCTTATGTAGTTTTGTGGTCTTCTAGGTGCACTAGGTTGATTGGCTAATTAGCTGCTAGTCGTGAAGAGCTACCTACAAGCTGCTACACGAAGCCAAAATAAAAGCAGCGGTCGTCTACGCTAGCATGTGCACGACACGACGTGAGAACTCAGTGCTTCCTGCCTGAGGCCAGATTTTCCAGGCTGTTGGTTTTCGACACCAATTTCGTGTATGGTATTGTTATTACTATTTTCCATTTTCGATATCCTATCAACACAGGATATTCCGATGGCTGGGTATTTTTGTATTGATGCCACTGTTTCCTTTTTGGGCTACGCGTAGCAGCTCCTAGGCAGCTCCCGTTCTGCGTCCTTGGGCTGAAAGCTATGGGGTTGACGCAGTGGCTGGCCAATGGAGCTGGCTAGAAGCGAACATGAGTAGCCTCTATAAGAAACAGTGATTAATACTCCCTTTTCGAATGTTTGCACAATACTCGGGTATAAGAAACCTCTCTACATCAGAGGTGAAGTTACTTTGTCCCTTGGGCTTGGAGTATACTGGTACTGCTGTTTCAGCTGCTGTACTATGTGTAGGGCGAGACAGGAAGTCAGGAATCCAGCATCTTGAAATTGTTTGTCTTTCTAATATATACTTAGTTAATATATAAATACATATTTAATTATGGCGAACAAAAACCATTAGAAGCAGTTGAAGAATTAAACAAACCTAGAATGTAAATCAAATTTACACGAGTCAGCCAGCATCTCCTCCTATTATTCGAAGGAGTCCAGCATTCTAATGGCCGGAGTATCAGTGTATGTATGTTACAGTCCAGGGGTAAGCCAAATAGGCTAAAGGGAATTGCCCAACCGTGATAGAAAGAGCTAAAAAAGAAAAAACAATGATGAACTGAACCCCCCCAAAATATTTTTACCGACTGGGGCCCTGAGTTCGTGGCTTCGTGCTTAGCAGTGATTAGGTTTGGGTTTAGGATTGTTTTTATACATGTTTTCAGCCAACTCTGGGCTGATCAACGCCTTCCAATGCCTAGTCCCCCAGTGCGATACCCACCGGGTAGAGTGATAGCGAGCAGCTACACAGCATCATATATTTTATTTTCAGCCACGAGCAACAGCTTCTAGGGAGCTCCCTTCTCTGTCTTCTTATCCAATCCAAGCATGACCTAGTGAACCTTGAAGGTGACACAATCTGGTGCCCATAACTGCTGAAATATTTGGGTGCATCAAAGAAAATAAACGGCGCAAGGACCTGCCTAGAAGGTGCTGCTCGAGCCGAAAAGAAAAGCTCTGCTATGACAGCATATTAATTACTTAAATGTAATTAATGGCTGTACCAATTTCGATTTCTTGGATGTTACGCTTAATATTTATGTTTCTCTAATGGCCCTGGCCTACCCCAGGTGCTATACAACATCGGTAAAAGATTCTTGATACAAACCTGTACAAACAGTAAATCCTTTATTAATCTTGCTGAAGACTGCTAAAGTGGGAATACCGAGATATTTGAATCAGGAATATTACAGAACGAGACAAGGATTTATCCAAATACAGCTCAACTATCGTTCCACATGAGCAACTATCAACACTAACTCGGCAACTGTCATACTCAGATTTACGGCATCAAATCTTTACATGACGGTATATTTACCGGTATCTTTGGGAACTTCGAATTGGCGGTGCTTTTCCGAAATTGATTGATTGACTGATCTGATCCAAAATCCTTCATTGGAAGGTGAAGGGTTTTCTATCGTCTTGATATATTCCATGGCAAAAGCAGAAACCGAGGATACCGGTATAAAAGCGGCAATTAATTCTCCAATCCTAAGAGGATATCGCCTTGTCGCTCTGTATTGATTTCGGGTCTTCTTTAAGGCAGTTCAATTCATTTGAACTCAGACTCTGACATGTTAGAGCAAGTTGTCGTGGTTGATGATCCGGTGGTCGATGACTTGACCGTCTAAGTTGGAGGAAAGACCGCAGACGGGCTTACTTGCCCCCGCAGGCTGCTGGAAGAAGGGTCCGCTTTTTTGCCGGGTTCTTTGAAGACACGCCTGAAAATGTCGCCAGCCGCTCGAAGCTGCGATTGGATCTCAGCAAAGAAGATACCATTCCTGCCTGGAAAGAGATGCTGGCCATGTTGAAAAACAGTAGCGGGCAAGTGCTAAGTCTAAAATCTCTGTCATTGTTCCTCCCCTTGATGGATAAGTACAACATCGTTGGGAGCGGCCTTCTTGCTCGAGTTGAAGGTTTCTTCCTCAACAGAGAAGTGGGCGATACTGATGAAGTCAATGGAGGGCGCAGTTCCATGACATTCCCTCAACCTAACTTGGCCATGCACGTTCTGGAGAATGCCCCCGTCCTCATCATGAGCAGTGGTATACTAAAGCGAGCTCTCCGGGAAGAAGAAGAGGCTCCAAGAAAGGCCCATGAGGCTGCGAGACAGGCAACAGAGGCTGTGGGACGGGCAGCAATGGCTGCAGGAAAGGCAGCAAATGCTGCGGGAGAGGCAGCAAAGGCTAAGAGACAAGCAACTAGGGCTGCGAGACAGGCGAGGGATGATGCGTTACTGGTAGTACCGGCTAAGTTAGATGCAGAAGAGGCTGCGAGGCATGCGACAGTGGTTACGAGTAAGGCAAAAAAGGCAGAAGAGGCTGCAATTGAGGCAAGAGAGGCAGTGAGAAGGGCAATAGAGGCAGCAAGACGGGCAGCAGAGGCTCCAAGGCAGGCATGTGAGGCTGCAAGACACGCAAACGACGCTGTGAGGCAGGCAGAAGAGGCTGCAAGTGAGGCAACAGAGGCTGCGATTGAAGCAACACAGGCTGCGAGACGGGCAAAAAAGGCAATGCAGGAAGCAGAATGGAAAATGATACGGGCAAGGAAATGAGACGGAGGTAAACTATTACAGGTATTGAGCCTGGCAGAATTATTTGGCAGCACCAAGATAGTCCCTAGATGACCCAAGACGAGCCCGCTTCACAGCATCCGGGGGGGTCTTCCATCCATCCTCAACATCACAGGGTACAAGCGATAAAGCAGAGAGGCAAAGAAGCAAGAAAGCAAGAAAGTGAAGCATACTGTCCACTAAGTTGTAGTACTCAGGTGGCTGTACCACAAATTGCTTTGTATGAAGAAGATATTGCTGGTTTGTTTGTGTGCTTTGTTTTTGTGTGTTTTATTAGTTGCTCTCTTGCAATTTATAGTACGGGCAGGGCTCAATTGGGCTGGATTGTAGGTGTATGTACCGGTATGTAAGGTTTCTCAGAAACCAAATTTGGGAATTTCCCCTAGCTATATAACCCCTGAACTTTTCCCTTGACTTTCTATTTAAGTGTCAGTTTGTACTAACGAATAATTCCTAGAATTAGGGACACTTTCTGAGCAAGGCAACCCTGGACGTTTTATTGTGCCCCACTTCAGCCCTCTTGTATATAATTCCTGGATTTGTCAATTCCAGGAATTAGGAGGATTGGTGTAAGTGTGGCACCGTACTATGCTGTACTGCGCTGTACTACTGTATTTGCCTAATGATCGAGGCACCAGGCCAACCATGTAACCGAGATGTTCATCATCGAATGACAATTATCCCCATCCCAAAGACTACCCCAGGATGCAAATCTTAGATAGAAATCTGGATCTTTGAACTGGGTTACTGTTCTGATACCAACACCACAACCTGGTCGCTGGTTTGTGTCAAGAGACCCACCTCCTGGGGTGAAAGTCCTTTCACATCTTAAAAACAAAAAAGCAGTTAAACAGCAGCAACATGCCAAACTCGTATAAATCCTGACACAGACTAGCTACAGATTCCACCATGCGCACATGCATAGCATTTATTTTCGGCTTCGAGCAGCTACGAGCAGCAACGAGCAGCAACTTCTAGGCAGCTCCCGGAGCCAGCCACTGGGCTAAGCCCCAAGATTTCAACAGTACTGGAAAGCTGATTCTGTCAGCTAGCAGATGCAATCTGTTGCTTTATGTTTGGCTGAGCAGCTAGCCAGGGGAGCTGCCTAGAAGCTGCTGCTCGTAGCCGGAATGAAAAGCTATGAGACCCTGGCCCTGGTCATTACAGGATCTATCCCCCAAGGGATTTTTCTCAACCTGGTTAATCTAGGCATAGCAGTAGACAGACCTAGAGCTGTCAAAGCATAGCTTTTTTCTGCTACGAGCAGCAGCTTCTAGGCAGCTCCCCTAACTTCCTATTCAGCTGAACCTAATGCGACCTAGTGCACTTGGAAGCTAGCAAAGTCAGCCGCAGCGTACTACTTCTTGCCAAATTGGTCAGCGCTTAAAGCGCACAAACGTCAACTTGGTCAGCGCTTTCTAGTGCAAAAAGCGCAAAAACTGCGCGCTGCGCCCACAGGGATTTGAAAAACTGAGCGAAACGCGCAGAGGGGCTTAAAAAGGCAGCGCGGAACCGCACTGCTGCGCGCGCTTAGTAGTACCCTGGTCAGCCATCCAGAAGAGCTGACATATTTGGGTGTAGCATACTGGCTGGGCTTGGGGAGCTGCCTAGAAGCTGCTGAAAAAAAACGAAAATAAAGGCCGTGTATCAAAGTGGCAGACAAGCTCCATGTATGCTCTGTACAATATTTTCAAACTATTATAAAATGTGGGCGGTATATGAAGGCCAAATGGCCAATCCCTCAAGATATCAAATGTTTGCATGTTTTGCCTTGATGGTGGTTGATCTTAGCTACGGCGGAAGGAGCGGCCTCCTTAATTTCTCGTCCATTAAAGTATTTCTACATTACTTGGATGTAACAATATCAATACAAAATCAACCTTTTGCATGTAGGGAAATGCAAAGACCAATATATATATATATATATATATATATATATATATATATATATATGATTGAATACTTCCCCTTTGCTATGCCAAGTTGATCATGCATCTTTGTTGTTGTTGCAAAGTCGATCATGCATGCATGCATGCTGCACTACTACATTGGGCTTCCCTCCTTTCCTCTCCTCCCCTCCCTTCCCCTCCTCTTCCCTCCCCCCCCCCATGTAACAGTTTTTGTCCTGCCTCTGTTTACAAATACCTGGTTTTGCTGGCCCTTCTCTCTGTCCTCCCTCGTGCTCCAGGGCTGTCCTTGGAGATAGCCGCCTCTTGTAGTTTTGGGCACCGATTCCTTTTTGGGCTACAGCTCGTAGCGTCAGGGCAGCTCATGTCCCCCATCCTTGGGTCAAACCTGATGCTGCCTAGAGCGACTGAAAGCTGAAATTACGGGCATTTGATGCAGTCGGAAGCTTTGGACTTGACCCAGTGGCTGGCTCATGGAGCAGTGATATGCAGCCCGAAAAAGGAGCAATGATTTGGGGGAATTGCTTGTGCCAACCCATACTCCTGGACGGCGATGGTCTTCCTGCCCCGCCTAGGCTGGGCATGGACAAGTCTTGAAACTGTCTAATCTGCATTGTTGGTTCTTTGGTTTCTGTGGGCGTCGGATGGGGGGACTTGGCATTGGAAGACGGTGAGCAGCCTAGAGTTGGCTGAAAAACCATTTTGAGATCCAATCCAATCATATACTCTATAATATAATATATACATCAATCCGGTCGCATGCTGTATTCAGGAGTGTGGTGAAGTAGTGTTTACGCCACCCATATTTATTCCACCTGCAGACGGTGAGCAGCCTGAACCATGTAACAATTCAATCCAATCCTGCCACTCTCAGGCTAGTCTATCAATCTCTTGGAGGCAGGCTGTCCATGTATGGAGATGGCCAACTCTTGTTGGTTTGAGAAATTGGCTGTGCCGGCCCATATAATACTCCTGGGCTGAGGTGATCTTCCTGCCCCTCCCAGGCTGGTTCAGCAATTTCATGGAGGCAGGCTGGCCAGGTATGGAGATGGCCACCTCTTGTGTGTTTGGATTGGGATATTGCTCCTGACGGCCCATACCTCTGGATCAGGGTACTTCCAAGCGCGCACTTTTGCGCGCTGGCGCGCTGCCTTTTTGAGCCCCACTGCGCGTTTTGCGCAGTTTTTTGCACCCCCCCTGTGGGCGCAGCAAGCAATTTTTGCGCTTTTTGCACTACAAAGCGCAGTTTTGTTTTTTCAAGTGCGCTACAGCGCTGGCCATGTTGGTCAATAGAAGTACCCTGCTCTGGATGGCAATGGTCTCCTTGCCTCGCCTGGGCCGGACCTGGACAAGTCTTTAAACTGTCTAATCCGCATAGTTGGCTCCCTGGTTTCCCTTGGGTATCGCACAGGGGGACTTCCGGACTTGGAAGTGGAAGACGGCGAGGAGCCCAGAGTTGGCTGAAAAACCATGTAATGATTGAAATTCAAATTCTTCACATTATTATTTAGCTGGGAGCTTGCATGCAGTAGGGCGATTAAATATGATCCAGGGTACCGTACGCTCCTTGCATGCACAGCCCTTGTTACGTTATGTAACATTATATGTCATAGACCAGCAATAGCTGACCCAAGACAAACCCGCTCCATAAATCCGTGTGTGTGTGGGGGTGGGTGGGTGTGGGGGGGGGTCTTCCAACCATCCTCAAAATCACAGGGTACAAGCAATAATGCAAAGCTGCTTAACATGCATAACATATTGGCATGGGCCATCAAATTGTGTTTGGCCTCAACAAATCATGTTGGACACCCCATGCACGCACATGCGCGCTTTGCACCCCACTACTAATTTAGGGGGTCTTCAGCACCCTTTTATTTGGCTTGTTAGGGTGCATTATGGGTGGGAAGGGTGCCGTAGGGGTGCAGAAAAGTAGCTTCCACACCAGGGTACTACATTTTGTCAAATTGGTCAGCGGTTAAAGCGCACACACGTCAAATTGGTCAGCGCTTTTTAGTGCAAAAAGCGCAAAAACTGCGCGCTGCGCCCACAGGGGGTTAAAAAAACTGTGCGAAACGCGCAGAGGGGCTAAAAAAGCGTGTGTGAAATCAGGCTGCCGCGCGCGCTTTGTAGTACCCTGTTCCACACTGCAGCTAGTTAAACAAGTCCTATGCAGCGTCGCAAGCGAAGCGGAAAATTGGCGGAGTGCGTTAGCAACGGAACAAAAGGTGGCAACAAAAATGGAGCAGCCGAAGTCAGTTAGTTATGAGACAGTTGGCTGACGTGTCAGGCTTCAATGTATCGGTCGGACGGTCAAACGAACAAATGGGTAACCCTGGGGGCTCCCGCCCCCCAGAAGGTAAACAAATAATAAAGGGGACATGCTTCAACACGACTTTCAATTAAATTACGAGAGAAATTACCCAAGGACAAAAACAGCTGTCATACAAATAAATACAAAATGCGATTAAAGTACAAGAGACTTGCCCAACGGCAACAACAGCTGGCATACAAATAAATACAAAATACAATTAAAGTATGAGAGACTCACCCAAGGACAACAACAGCTCTATCACAACAGAAATTTAATTAAAATTGCAATACCATTATGAGAGACTTACCCAAGGGCAACAACAGCTCTATCACAACAAAAAATAAATTACTATTAAAGTACAATTGCAATTAAAGTTTGAGAGACTTACCCAAGGACAACAACAGCTCTATCGGGCTCTATCATTAAAAACTAAATGCAATTAAAGTATGAGAGACTCACCCAACACAACGCTGCCTCAGCTTCTGCTTGGAATTGGCCAAGGCATGGTTGGTGTGAAGTCAAGGATAAGTGTAAATGTATCTGCACACGCAACACACTGGCCATTTCAACTAAGGCAAGTCCCCTGCAAATATTGCAATGAGGCATGCATGCTGTGATGTGATGGGATGGGATGGCAGGTGAGACATGCCTGGTGTGGAGGATAATAAATTGAAGAATCAATCACGCAGAAAAACGTTCTTATAATGTCAGCCTACCTAATGGCAGAGCTCCTCGAACGACAAAGGTGCCGGGCTCGAATCCCTACGGATGCTCATTAGTGTTCGCGGTCGCTGCCATGGTAGCTTTGTCTAGGTAAAGTAGCAGCCTGTTCCCTACCGCCGTAAGGCGGGGCTCCCTTAATACCACGCCATAACAGGCGTTATCATGGCAATGAGGCATGCATGCTGGGATGGGATGGGAGGAGGTGGGGGGGGGGGGGGGGGGGGGGGGGGGGGGGGGGGGGCGTGAAGTAAGGAGTGTGGGGTGTGGCAGGTGTGGGGTGGGGTGGGTGGCGTGTGGGGTACGTGTGGGGTGTGGCGGCAGTGGGATGCAGAATGTGGGGTGTGGGATGTGGGGTGTGGGATGTGTAATGTGGGGTGTGGCTGGTGTGGGGTGTTTCGTGTGGGATGTTTAGTATGGAGTGTGAGCTGTGGGGTGTTTAGGGTGGGGTGTGGGTTGTGAGCTGAGGTTGGTGTTGGGTGTGGGGTGTGGGGTGTGTGGGGTACGGGGTGTGGGGCGTGGGGTATGGGGTATGGGGTATGGGGTATGGGGTATGGGGTATGGGGTGTAGGGGTTCAGGGTGGGGTGTGGGTCGTGGGGTGGGCTGGGTTGGGGTGGAGGGTGTGGGGTGTTTGGTGTGGGATTTTTGGTATGGAGTGAGAGGTGTGGGGTGTGGGGTATGGGGTATGGGGTATGAGGTATGGGGTATGGGGTGTGCGGCGTTTAGTGTGGGATGTTGAGTATGGAGTGTGAGGTGTGTGGGGTGTGGGGTGGGGTGGGGTGGGGTGTGTGGCTGATGTGGGGTGTGGGGTATGGAGTGTGGGGTATGGGGTGTGGGGTATGGGGTATGGGGTTTGGGGTATGGGGTGTGGGGTATGGGGTATGGATTATGGGGTATGGGGTATGGGGTATGGGGTATGGGGTATGGGGTATGGGGTATGGGGTATGGGGTAAGAGGTATGGGGTATGGGGTATGGGGTATGGGGTATGGGGTATGGGGTATGGGGTATAGGGTATGCGGCGGTTAGTGTGGGATGTTGAGTATGGAGTGTGGGATGTAGAGTATGGAGTTCTGGGTGTGGGTTGAGGCGGTTGTGGGGTGTGGGGCGTGGGGTGTACACATGCATCTTAAGGACGAAATCTGTCTACTGCTCTAGAAGCCTCCTCTGGTGTGGAGTACCTTGATGTAAAGAGATCCCCCCCCCCCGAATGCTTCCCGGGAGCTCATGTTGAGTCCTTTTATTGAGATTTACGTGTCCTGTCCATATACCTCATTTTTCTATAACACACCGGAACGTCTGAGACCCCATGTTCAAAATGTTATGTGGGGCTGTGTGGGGAGATAATTATTAGTTATCAGCCATTGGCAGCATGGGAATAGCTGTCGGCATTCATGAAGAGGGCGGCATACCTGCATCAGCACACAGTTTCAGAGTTTCAGAGTTACGGAGGGCTGGCGAATAGTTGCTGCTTGTAAGCTCCTTTTCTAGCACTGCCCACTCTCCAGGGTACTGGCACAAGGCGTTGGTTTGAACTTATGTATTTGACCGCCCATGCAGGTTGTGTGAGGTTGTGTGGTTGAGACTTGGGAGTCGGGAGGCTGGTAAGTGCTGCTGAAACGTTTGTTGGCGTGGGACGCATGACTGAAAGTTGGTTGGCGTGGTTAATTTGTTCGAGTGGGATGCAAGCCAGGGAGAGGTGGCGTGGGCTCGCGGACCTGGTAATCGCGGACCTGGTCCACCGGGTGGACCTGGTCACCGGACCTGGTAGGCCAAGTGAGCTCGAGTGAGGCGGTACGGTCGGGAGGCATCCATCAACCTCTTTACCACCAACTTCGCCCTCGCCTTGTATCTGGCTCTTTTCCCACCACCGCCACATTGTGCATCCCATCCCTTGAACCATCTATACTCTTACCCCCGCCTCTCTTGTCTCCCTCCGCCCCTCCCATCCCAGCTTTCCAACTCCAGGCTTCATGTCAACATGTCCGAACCATACGGACACTTTACCTCACAGCCCTCGGTAGTATACACGGTACATGGTATTGGCTCGACAGTGAAGACCCCGAACGTCTCCACCTCTCCCACACACTCAGACGTAGGCCAAGTCAATGTTTTTCCTCCTCACCTTGTCCACCCTCCTTGACTGCCCCGCAGCCCATCCCTTCAACATATCATATCGACCCCCCCCCCCCCCCCCCCCCCCCCACACACACACACACACACACACACACACACACACACACACAAACACACACACACACACATCACACACCACGCAACCTACCCCCACCCCCTCCCCTCCCCAACACCTCGCTGCCCCCCACGCATCCCCCCCACACCCCCACACACACCCCCACACCCCCACACACACCTTACTTTACACTTGTAACCTCTGGTGTCTCCGCTCCCACACTCACGACCAGTCCCGCCTTGAACTCGACTTTGCCCTCCATATCTAATTGGGCCAAGAAACTCACATCTTCCCACTCGTGGTACTCCTGCCAACCTCCAACGTCCTTTCTGAATACCTGTACTTCACCTCCTACGATCACACTTCTGGCGGTCACACGTCATTGTTTTTATATTCAGCTAAAATTAGCAGCTTCTAGGCAGCTCCCCTAACTGGCTATTCAGCCAAAGCTAATGGAACCTAGTGTGTCTGGAAGCTGGCAGAATCCGCTGTCCAGAATTGTCAAAATCTTAGGGCTTAGCCCAGTGGCTGGCTCAGGGAGCTGCCTAGAAGCTGCTGCTTGTGGCTAAAAAGAAAACTATGACCCTTGCCCGTCACATGTCCCCTCCTACACCCGCGCCCCTGACGGCACCATGCTCAGCATTTGGACCTCCTTCCTCCCTCCCACCTCCCTCATATCTCATCACCCTGCACCTACCTACCTACCTACCTACCTACCTACCTACCTGCCTACCTACCTACCTACCTACCTACCTGCCTACCTACCTTCCTACCTACCTACCTACCTACCTACCTACCTACCTACCTACCTGGTCTATGTTTCTTACCATTTACCCCCCAAACCACACCCTTCACTTCCTCTTCATCTATTGGCCCCACGACCCCCTCCTCTCCTCTTCTCTCCTCACCACCCTCCTTCACACCCCACACCCATCCCCTCACTTTTTCATCATTTGCGGCAACTTCAACCAAACCTCTCTCTCTCTACCTCCCCCCTCGCCTGGTCGCCCCCCTGATCCACCCCGACCACCCAGCCTCCCTCATTCTCCTCCATTCCTCAAAATGGAACACAAATGCACCAAAGTACCCACACTCCCCACTCTCCAACACACTCTCCATATATCATTGATGACACACTTGTCTCTCGCATCCTCCTCACACACTAACAATGCCCTGGTCCTTGGACTCGTATACTCGGACCATACACCCCACATTTGGTATTCTCCTGCCCACCCTTTCCCACCCACCCACCCACCCTACCACCCCCTGCACCCACTCTCAAATTCCCCATCCCAATCTCCGCACTCACCGCTACCAAAATCAACATCTCTCTCGAACTCACCTTGGCTTGTGACACCCTTATTCAATATATCTCCAATTATCCACTTCCACCACCCCATTCCTTCACTCCACAACACTCAGGCACCAGGCATCCCTCCCTCAGCAATCATACCTCCCTCCCTCCCTCCCTCTGTAAACCCTCTGTAAACCCTCTGTAAAGGGCCCGAATATTGATAGTATACTGCCCTGCCCTGGAACCCCTGTGCCTGCGCCTTCCACCTATGCCTCTTTAGCCTCCACCTCCCTCTCCGCCGACAACATATACCTTCTCACTTTTCACCTAAGACATGAACACTTAGTATGTCAGGCCCTTGCCGTTATGCACGGCCACTGCCCTACCCCGACAACCCCGCTCCATGACAATCCCAGTCCGTATCTACCTCCCTCTATCCATCCAACAGAAACTTTCCCCTCGTATGGGGTTTGGTGCCCGCAGATGGTGACGAATCGGTGATGCCCAGATCAGGTGAAACTCCTCGTACTTTATCCCTTGTACTTAGTACAGCTGCAGTACGCGTTGCCATGCGCTCGAGCTCGAAACCGAATTGTGTGGTCAATATATATCCCACGCCGAGACGGTTATTGACCATGACAAATCCTAAGCGCCTAAGCGCTCGCACCTGCCGCCTCGCTCATCAACCAGATGTATTCATATAATGGACCCTTATGGCGGATATAATATATGTATTAGTACTTATGGCGGATGTAATATATATGTACAATATTACGGTAGCCCGTGTTTTCAGTGGCCACACATACACACATCACCGCCACCCCAATCATAGTAGGGTTCTTGTGGGGCTGGGATACAGAATGGGCTACACATGTGTCCTCACCTCCACCCCTGTCATAAACATACTCATCATGTTTCCCCCACTTCAAATACTGATGCATCCGCTCCCTGAAACAATCCACCTCCAATTCCAGTTACAACCGCCGTACCCTCTCCCCCCTCCTGCCGACCCTGGTCTCACACATGGTCACACCTTCGCCGACCCCTCCTCCCCCACTTACTTCCCTGACCTCGATGCCCTCACTGACCCTGATACGGTATCAGTGATACCTCTACCCTGACTCCTCATCACACCTTCTGGCCTCTCCTCCCACGCCCACCTACTTCACCACGGCTTGGATCTCCACTAACCCACCAAGGACTTACCACCACAATTTGCACAATTAAATTCTCATCCCAGCTGAGATGATGATTGAATTACAATTAAATGATCACTGTAGATGATGATTTAATTGTAATTAAATGATCACTGTCGATGATGATTTAATTGTAATTAAATGATCACTGTAGATGATGATTTAATTGTAATTAAATGATCACTGTAGATGATGATTTAATTGTAATTAAATGATCACTGTAGATGATGATTTAATTGTAATTAAATGATCACTGTCGATGATGATTTAATTGTAATTAAATGATCACTGTAGATGATGATTTAATTGTAATTAAATGATCACTGTAGCACAAAGTCAGGGCCCCCGTCGGTAAAACGATTGTTCGGGGTTCAGTTCAGCAATGCTTTTTCCTTTTAAGCCCTTCCTACCACGGTTGGGCAAGTCCCTTTAACCTATCTGGCCTACCCCTGTAACATAAACATACATACCACTCCATCCCCTTACCTTTGAACCCTTTGGAATGCCCCCGACCCTTTATCTCTCCTCCCCCCACATCCTATTGAAGACAGTACTGCCCGATAGGGCAGTACCGGCTATAGTGCTGCCACATCGGGCAGTGCTGGCCTCGCAGCCACCAGGGACTGCGTTTCTGTGCCAACCTATGGGGCAGTGCTTTCTTCAATATATATATACACTCCTCCCACCCTCGCCTTCCATGCTTCCCCTCATCACTTCTCCTGCCTCATATTCTTTTCTTTTTCCCTCCCTTTCCAACAACAAGAGCCCCAACCCAGGCGGTATCCCCAACAAACTTTACAAGCTCATGCCCCCCTCCTTCAAAAACTGCCTCTACCACCTTTTCACCATCTTTTGGCTCGCTGCCCACATGCCACCCTCTTGGGAAATCTCCAACACCATCCTCCTTCACAAATGAGGTTCCCTAACCCTCCTCTCCAACAAATACCCCATTGGCCTCCACCACACCCTCTAGAAACTTTCGACCCACTGCATCACCACTGTTGCCTCTTTTTTTTAAAGTTGTGAAAGGACTTTCACTCCAGGAGGTGGGTCTCCCGACACGAACCAGCGGCACGGAGGATTCAGTTCGAATGGTGGTGCCACTCCTACAATATGCAAAGTAGGCGCACTAAGGGTTGGTGAGAGAGGTGCCTGTTACCTGCTCCTACTTCTCCACTGCCTCCTTCTTGCCTTGGAGGATTCTATCCGCTCTCATCGTAACCTCCCATCGCAACCATGTCATGTATGGCGACTTCCCCGACGCCTTGAATACGATTAGGGGGCAATATATAACAATTTGTTACATGTCTGTTCCATTGATGTTATCAGATAAGTCTGATAAGTTGAACAACTCAGTTGTTACGAGATTTCCTAGTAAGTCTGATGAGTTTAGTCAGTTTCAGAAATTCGCTAAGTACTTGAAATCTTTTAAAGATCCCAGGATCCTGCAAAAGCAATTAGGGGGCAATATATGAAGGTCAACCACGCCAAATTAATCTGTATCATGGCCGACCTAGGCTACCACCCAGACTTTGTTTCTGTCTATCGCGGCCTCTGCACCCACGCATCCACCCAAGTTTGCCTCAACCGTCGTACTGGCCTCATCACTCCAGTACTCCACCCATCCGTCCACGGTACATGAGACACCATCTAGGGAGACATCCTTTCCTGCCCCGCCCTGCCCCCTCCACTCCAATATCTTCCTCTCCCCCCCCCCCCCCCCCCACACACACACACCCTACTCCCGTAACCTTCACACCTCGCCCGGCACCCCTTCCCCTCGCATCCACGATCTTAAGACCCCCCCCCCCCCCCCCCCCCCCGACAATCCCCCTTTCCTTCCTCCACTCCACCCCCCTCCTTGAATTTGGTTACATAGCTTCAGCCAGCAATTTGGCTGATCACCGTCTTAAGCAGTAAAACAATAAAAAGGAAAAATGTAATAGCGAAGAAAAAATGTGTTTGTTTCTTTTTTCAGTACCCTCTTCTTTTTATCTGCCCCCCCTCCCCCCCCTACCACCTTCATTTTCCCACCTCTCCCTAAACCTCGCAATCTCTCCCCCCCGAATGCTCTCATCAGGGAGCTCAATTTGAGTCATTGTATTGAGTCTCGCTTGTCTCCTCCACCTAACTGTTCCATATTGAGTGCACATGTCTGAACCTCTGCGACCCCATGTTCAAAATATTATGTGGGGGGATGATAAATTAATAATACATTATCATCCATAGGCTGCATAGAACAAAATAGCTGCTAGTGTTCATGAGGAAGGCGACATGCCTGGATCATCGCTGATTTTCAGAGTTACGTAGTGCTCGGCGAGCAGCCAAATTGCTGGCTGAAGCTATGTAACCAAGTTCAAGTTACGTAGTTCTGGCGAATATATGTTGCTTGTATGCCCCTTTCTCTGTACCGCTTGTATCCTTGCACTACGAACTCTCTAGGATGTCCCAATTATCCTTCCATGGCTCTTATCTGTGGATCTATTTCAAGGTATGTCCGTAGAATAAACAGGTGCTGTGACGCTGTGCTTGATAGCAGAAGAGTGCTCTTCGATGAAGTTATGATTGGGACCTAGTTCAGTTTGAGCCCAAGGGATCTCCAATGTTTCCTTTCTGGGATTTCCGTAGCAGCTTCTAGGCAGCTCCTTTTACCCACTCTTCGGTCAAAGCAAAAGCTAGCTAGTGCGACTGAAAGCTGGCCTGACAGGCATTCCATTGCAGCTGCGATATTGGGGCTTGACACAGTTGCTGGATTAAGGAGCTGGGTTGAAGCTGCTATGCGTAGCCCAAAAGAAGCTGTGGGGACCTCGTGCAGTCTGCGATTAATGTGTTTTACCTGCCCAAATAACACATGGGCAGCAGGCATTGCTGATTCAGCACGCGGAAGCCCAAATCCTGCAGCGAAACTTATCCCTTGTGAATTGTTATTATTGGGGCAAAATCCTCGGTACATCATACTCAAAGTATTTGTCTGTGTCTGCTTTGCCTTCCACACTTTTTACTATCAGAGAAAAGTGGACGCTTGAGCCAGCTAACTCAGAGTGCGCATGGTTACATTACATTGTCAGAGACATACTACAGTCAAAATCGCACAATCAACTTCTGATTACTCTAGTTAGGTAGTAAAATGATTCAGCTTCATTATTTAATGTCCCAGGAAAATCATCAACAATAGCCTTGATTAATCAAGAATGGCAAGAAGAGGATGGTCCACAGCTTTTCTTTTCAGCTACATGCACCAGCTTCTAGACAGCTCCCTGAGCCAGCCACTATGATGACACCAAGATTTCAGAGTTCTAGAAACCTAATTGTGTCACCTTCAAGGTGCACTAGATTGCGTTTGGTTTGGCTGAATAAACATTCAGGGGAGCTACCCAGGGGAGCTTAAGTGCTGCTCGTAGCCGAAAAGCTTTACTATGGCCACTATATACTTGGAAAAGAAAAAAAGTTCAAGTTTTGCTACAGTGATACACTCACATCACTAATTAGTGTTTGGCCCTAAGAGTAGTAGCTTCCATCCAACTCCACCAACCAGACTTCCGGTCAAGCCAAAATATCTCAGCTTCATTGGAATACCTGTCATGCCATCTTTCAGACATACTACCTAGCTCCAGGTCAGGTCCAAAGGGGAAAAAAGCTGCCCAGAAGCTGCCAAGTGTACACCTAAAGGAAACAGTGCTAAGCATACACATTGGCATTGGACTCCTTCTTCCTGCGCTCAAGGAAAGCGAGCTGATCAGGAGAGAAACCCTGCGATGACGAAGGGGCAGCTGCAGGGGAAGAGTAGGACTGCTGAGGGGCAGGCGCCTGGCGGACGGGGGAGCCAGAACGCTCAGCCTTCCGGCGCTCCAGGAATGCAATCTGATCAGGGGACAAACCACTGTATTCTGGTGCGGCAGAGGCAGATGAGCCTATGGCGGGAGCAGGTGAGGCGCTGCGGGCTGGGGGAACAGGTGCGGCAGCATTGCGGGCTGGGGAAGCAGCGCGCTCCTGCTTCTGGCGCTCCATGAAGTCCAGCTGCTCCTTGGTGTATTGGCCACCGGGAATAGGAGGGTTGGCACCCTGGTAAACCTGGGCGCGGGGAGGAGAAGGCTTCCTCTCAGCGGCCCGGCGGGCGAGGAAATCCTGCTGCTCCTTGGAGTAGTTGCCAGCAGGCACAGCAGGGGCAGAGTAACCAGGTGCAGGGGCAGATGAGGCAGGAGCAGGTGGAGCAGCATTACGTGCGGGGGAAGCAGCGCGCTCCTTCTTCTGGCGCTCCATAAAGTCCAGCTGCTCTTTGGTGTATTGGGCACCAGGAACAGGAGGGTTGGCACCCTGGTAAGCCTGGACACGAGGAGGAGAAGCCTTCCTCTCAGCAGCCCGGCGGGCGAGGAAATCCTGCTGCTCTTTAGAGTAGACAGTGACAGAACCGTTAGAGTCGCTTGGGGCAGAGTAGCTGGGGGCAGCAGCAGCAGGGGCAGAGTAGCTGGGGGCAGCGGCAGCAGGGGCAGAGTAGCTGGGGGCAGCGGCAGCAGGGGCAGAGTAGCTGGCGGCAGGGGCTGAGTACCCGGCAGAAGGGGTGTTACCGTAGTCGCGGCCTCCCTCAGACTTCCGGCGCTGCAGGAAGGCGAGCTGATCAGGGGAGTACCCAGTGGTCTTGGGAGCCTCGGGAGGAGCGGGGGCAGAGGTGGGGAAAACGTCGATTGGGTCCAGTCCAGCCTTGCGCCTCAGGAAGGCGATCTGCTCCTTTGACAGGTTGGTAGTGTCCCCGATGGAGTTAACACGCACAGGCATGCGGGCGAACATCCTTGGCCTCAAGGCGTAGGGCTTGGTCGCAGGGCGGGAGGAGACAGAAATTCCGGCGCTGGGTGAGCATTTGATATAGTTCATTTTCCCGGAAGCTTTCTTGAAGAGTAGATACCTGCAGGGCGAGAAGTCGAAGCAGGTGAATTCAGAGGGAAATGCGCAAACGATCGGTGTACAATGGGAAGATAATCACTACAGCCTACTAACTCACAGAGCGAACACCTAATAGACGAGAAGTCGCAGCAGGTGAAGCTAGAGGACCGTGCGCAACGGATCGATGGACAATGGAAAGAACACTGGGGCCAACTAACTCACCAGGAAAAATCACCGTCAAAATCGAAGTAGGATAAGATCTGAGTGCATTTGCTGTATCCTTGGATTTATCCTTCGATCCTACTACGTGTACCAGAGTACTGCCTAGGACCGTCTGTAGTAGTAGTTGGAAGCTTCTGGCTGTAACCAGACCACAGCTGTGGCCACAAACTGTCTGTGGACAAAGATGCACTGGTAGTCGGGGTGGCTAAAACGTTCTAGAAGGGCACCACTATACGACGCTTCGAACCTTCTCTTACCTTGTTCCTCGCAACAATCTCCTGCAAGAAATCCCCGCTCATATTTAGTACTGACGATCGCGAGTCTGTTTCGAAACTTCCCAATAATGACGTCGGCAAGGCTGGATGGCGGCCCCCCAGCCCCCATCGCCCTCCAGGGGGTCCGCAGCGCAGCAGCGCAGGACTGAGGCGGACTTAGGACTGAGGCGGACTTTCTTCCCATGATCACTTCAAACTTTTCCTACGGATAAGGACTCTAGAATGCCGTCCGAACGAAATTCATGGGTTTGGGCGGGGTTGGGTTAACCTCGGCTAACCTTCGGCTAACCCCCTCTGACGCGGCAGGTTAACGTCAAACCAAACCTAAACCCAAACCAGTCCCGTGTGAACGACCTCTTAGGCGACATCCATTGACTCAGCACTTCAGCGGATTTGAAGGTGGCGGGGTTGCTGCGATTCAGGGTGCGATTGACCTACTGGGTACGGGCTATCTCGACATGGAGGCAGCGATATGGGAGTAGCCAGGGCAGCTGCTCGAAAGGCGTAGCATAGCAGTGTCCGTTCTAGAAGGAGGTTCTAGAAGAAGAACTGTCTGGATCGAGTGTCGGTAGGTACGTGGTAGCTGCACGTAGATCCCTCGGACTACATATCCTCGACAGCAAAGAAACCCGTCGTTAAATTGTAAAACTCCACAACCGCTCTTTACCTACGTCCATTACCGTGTTCCTCGCAACAATAGCTCCTGTAACAGTCGCCGCTCATATTTAGTACTGATTATCGCGAGTCTGTGTCGTATCTCCACGACTCAACTGCTTTTGCTGTGTGACAAAACACCGACCTCCTCAGTATTTCCCTTCAATTACAAGCACGCTCTGTTTCATCGGGCGTTTTTCCTCTTCTCAGCTTATCGGATAAGCACCAAGACCCGCCTAAGCTAGATAGCAAGTCCGTCTAGTCGAAGCGAGGCAAGACGAAGCGTCCTAGGGAGGAAGCTTTCAAAATGGGGAAGGACTACTACAAAATCTTGGGGGTGGACAAGTCCGTCAGCGAGGCAGAGTTAAAGAAGGTTAGTCCGAGTTTGGGCGAGACAGGTGGCTGCAGAACTACAGATCAGTTTCATCATTCATGGTTGAGGTCGTAGTTGGGCGATAGATTATAAAACCGTGCGTGGCATTGTATGCCGATATTTACAATCTCATGAGATTCATCTCGTTCTACGGCTCAGCATCGTGAGCACCACCTCTAGGTAGTCCATGGCGTGTCGGGCTCTTGCCCCGCTAGGTTTCTTTGGGCTGAGTTATGAACCCACTTCGTGGGGTTCTAGTCACTCAGACAGTCGATATCTACCCTCTGATATCTGCGACTGTTATCTATAGCTCGTCTGGCCTGGCAAACGCGTGCAGTTAGTACAGTTACGACGGGATGCTCCTAAGTCCCCCTTGCCTTCCATCATGCTGCGGGCACATGGAGACCAGTAGGGCAACCCTCACCCTCACCCTCACCCTCACCATCACCATCACCATCACCATCATCATCACCGTCATCATCACCATCACCACCATCACCATCATCACCATCATCACCATCATCCCATCATCACCACCATCATCATCATCACCATCATCATCACCACCACCACCATCATCACCATCACCTCCATCACCATCATCACCACCATCATCACCATCATCATCACCACCATCATCACCTTCATCATTACCATCATCACCACCATCACCATCATCACCATCACTATCACCACCACCATCACCACCATCACCACCACCAACAACCACCGCCACCACCACCATCACCACCAGCACCAGCACCACCATCACCATCGCCACCACCACCACCACCACCACCACCACCAACACCACCAACACCACCAACACCAACACCCTCGCCACCAACAACACCCTCACCACCATCACCAACAACAACATCACCACCAACAACAACATCAACAACATCATCACCATCATCACCATCACCACCATCACCACCAACAAAAACAAGACCAACAACACCAACAACACCAACAACACTACCGACACCAACAACACTACCGACACCACTGACACCACCAATACCACCAATACCACCAATACCACCAATACCACCCACACACACACCCACACCGACACCAACAACAACAACAACAACAACAACAACAACAACAACAACAACAACAACATCCACATCCACATCCACATCCGCAACCACATCCACATCCACAACCACATCCACATCCACAACCACATCCACCACCCTCACCCTCACCCTCACCCTCACCCTCACCCTCACCCTCACCCTCACCCTCACCCTCACCCTCACCCTCACCCTCACCCTCACCCTCACCCTCACCCTCACCCTCACCCTCTCCCTCTCCCTCTCCCTCTCCCTCTCCCTCTTCCTCATCATCATCATCATCATCATCATCATCAATATCATCATCAATATCATCATCATCATCATCATCATCATCATCATCATCATCATCATCATCATCATCATCTTCATCATCATCATCATCATCATCATCATCATCATCACTGAAACCACGACCACTGCCCATAAATCGTCAGACCTCTAACTGACATACCAAACCGAGTCTGATACGGGTGTCCTTCAGATACCACCAGGCCCCAGGCCTGAATCTAGAGCCAATCCTAACCCATCATTCTCATGTATTTGATTTGTTTTTATTACAGACGAGTATACCCCCAAAAACATAGCTATAAAAAGCACCCCCCTGTTACATAAGACGTGGACCAAAGCATCAAGGAACACTAACTTTATACAGTGGGCTATGCCTAGAAGTCTGTTGCTTGTAGAGCTGTCGGAGGACCCATGGATGGAACACAGAGTCAAAATGTAAAGGGTCTTTGCCTCTTCGGCTGCCTCTTCGGCTCCCTCTCCTGCACCCCTGCAGCATCCTTCTCACTCATGATTAGGGAAAGGCTAAGTTAGTTAACATTAGTGAATGAATAATTTTAGATGGACGAGCCGTCTTGCCAGAATTTTGAATTTATCTGAACAACTAATACTATTGTGACATGATTTCATTTTAGTATTTCAAACACTAATAATTGTTGCCGTTGCCTACCCATAATGCACCTTTTCAAGCGGGTACTACATTTTGTCATTTTGGGTTGCGCTTTTGACGCAACTGCCTCCTTTTGGGTTGCGCTGCTGACTTAACTGAAAACGGAAATCTGCCCGCTGCTCCCAGAGGGGTGCTAACAAATTGCATCAATCGCGCAGTTGGGCTCCAAAACCTTGCGCGGTAATAACAGCGGAATACCCCGCGCCATCTAGTACCATGCTTTCAAGCCACATAAATGGGCGCCTAAGGCCCCCAAATAAGCAGTGACAGGAGCAGCAAATGTGTTTGTGTGCTGTACTCCAGGGGTAGCCAAGTAATGTGTTTGTGTGCTGTACTCCAGGGGTATTCAAGTAAGCTAATGTTCATCCTGGGTGGGTATTACGGGGTTAACCCTAAACCCTAAATAGACTTGCCCAACTAGAATTTATAAGAGATAGTTAGCACGCGTAACTTGCTGATGGTATGGGATGTCTGGTATGGGACATGACAGTCCTTGGTAAGCTAGAACGGCTAGAATGCGCTTGATCACTCCTACCTGAAACAAAAGAGTGAAAAAGTAAAACTTGTGCTGTCCTCATCTGTATAGGCCTACCGCAAAGAAAAAAGAAAAACATGTGCTGTCCTGCTCTATACGGGCCTACCGCAAACAAAAAAGTAAACAAGTAAAACATGTGCTGAACTCTGAAAAGGCCTAAAGGCCTACCGCAAACAAAAAATAAAACAAGACAAACATGTGCTGTCATGCTCTGTACAGGCCTACCGCAAAAAAACACAAAAATGTGGTTTCCTCATTTGTTTAGGCCTACCGCGAATAAAACAATAAAACATGTGCTGCCCTCCTCTGTATAGGCCTACCGCAAACAAGCTCAAAAGTGGCATCCTGACAAGAATCCCAACAACAAAGAAGAGGCCACAGAGAAGGTGAGCGGAAGTTAGTTGTTGATCACTTTAACATGTGTGTAGTTAATTGTTGATCACTGTAACATGTGTGAAGCTACTTGTTGATCACTTTAACAAGTGTGAAGTTTGTTGTTGATCACTTTAACACGTGTGAAATTAGTTGTTGATCACTTCAACATGTTTGTGCTGGCTTAGTAGCTTGTTTTGTGACAGGCAGCTTTAAGAGCCACAATCTTTGTGCACATGCTTCTGGGGTAGTGTGAGCAAAGATATAGAACGTGCTCTCTCTCTCTCTCTCTCTCTCTCTCTCTCTCTCTCTCTCTCTCTCTCTCTCTCTCTCTCTCTCTCTCTCTCTCTCATGGTTCTGGTAGTTCTGGTTGCTCTGGTAGTTTGTGTTGCACATGTACAACTTGCTCACTATGTGTTGTTCTGTACATTCAATTTTACTTCGTGGACCCGCCAGGTGCAAAGCTAGGGAGAAAATCCAGAAGGCAAAATGAAATATGTGCAACATAGTAAACTATACACCACCAATGTGTTTCTTTCCGGCCACTGTTTTTTCTTGTGTGCAACGCGTCGCCATACTGTCGCTGCATGGCGCTGCATGGGTCCACTTAAACTAGTCAGAAATGTCCCCCCACCCCTTTGGGCTCCGCGCATCGCGCTCCGCAAGGTTCGGGGGGAGCTCGTGGCCCTGCGGTCGCACTGAGTGGCTCAATTTGAGACGCGTCACAAGAAGAAAAACATTGTTTCTGGCTATGAGTAGCAGCTTCTAGGCAGCTTCCCTGATATGCTACTCAACCTAACCAAAGGCAACCTAGTGCACCATATAGCTGACATTATCAGCTGTCAAAAAGTGCTCAAAACATTTGTGTGTTGCACAGTTCTTGGCTTGGGGATCTGCCAAGAAGCTGATACAAAAAGCCGAAAAGAAAAAACCTGACCAACACCAGTCTCCCTCCCTTCCTCCCCTTGCACCTCTGATCCCCTCCCCCCACAATTCCTTCCGTCTTCACCTCAACACCACTCTCCCTCCTTCCCCTCGCACTGACCACATCCCCCCACAATTCCTTACCTCATCACCTCAGTAGCACTCTCCCTCCCTCCCCTCACACTTATGCTTTTTCTTCTGAAAATAGAAGCATGTACATTTGGTTCAATCTAGCAGATCCATCAAAATGTGAGATTCATGTGGAATTGTTTAAAAAAATGCCAGACCATGTCCCCTCATAATTCCTTCCCTCTGTAGTTCAACTAGGTTTCATAAGCCTGCTACATCCTACCCTAGATCCTATACCCTAAACCTTAAACCCACACCTCGGACAGAATCCCCAAATATTCGTTTCCTCTGTAGTTCAACCAGGTTACATAAGCCTACTACGACCTACCCTAAACCCTAAACCTTAAACCACACCTCTGACAGAATCCCCCCACAATTCCTTCCCTCTGTAGTTCAACTAGGTTGCATAAGCCTGCTACATCCTACCCTGAACCCTAAACCCTAAACTTTAAACCCACACCTGTGACAGAATCCCCCCACAGTTCCTTCCCTCCGTAGTTCAAGGAGGTGTCAGAAGCCTGCTACGTCCCCTAGATCCTAAACCCTAAACCTTGACTTATGACTCTGGGTAAGCTAGTACGCCCATAAACCCACAACCCACAACCCTTAAACCCACAATCCTTAAACCCACAACCCACAACCCACACACCATACACCATAAAACCACACCCAACATCCCACAACCCACACAAAATCCCCCCACAATTCCTTCCCTTAGTAGTTCAAGGAGGTGTCAGAAGCCTGCTACGTCTTACCCTAGACCCTTAACCCTAAACCTTAAACCCACAACCCACAACCCTTAAACCCACAACCCTTTAACCCACAACCCACACACCACACACCATAAAACCACACCCCACAACCCACAACCCACACGAAATCCCCCCACAATTCCTTCCCTTTGTAGTTCAAGGAGGTGTCAGAAGCCTGCTACGTCTTACCCTAGACCCTTAACCCTAAACCTTAAACCCACAACCCACAACCCTTAAACCCACAACCCTTTAACCCACAACCCACAACCCTTTAACCCACAACCCACAACCCACACACCATAAAACCACACCCAACAACCCACAACCCACACAAAATCCCCCCACAATTCCTTCCCTCTGTAGTTCAAGGAGGTGTCAGAAGCCTGCTACGTCCTACCCTAGACCCTTAACCCTAAACCTTTAACCCACACCCCACAACCCACAACCCACAACCCTTAAACACACTACCCACACTCCACACACCTTAAACCCAAACACCACACACTTTAAAGCCACACCCCACAACCCCCACCCCACACAGAATCCCCACACAATTCCTTCCCTCTGTAGTTCAAGGAGGTGTCAGAAGCCTTCTACGTGTTGTCGGACACTGATAAGCGAAAGGTATACGACCAGTATGGAGAGGAGGGCTTGAAGAATAATGCTCCCCCTCCAGGAGGTCCAACAGGAGGCGCAGGCCCAGGGTTCAGCAGTCACCAGTTTAATGAGCAGATGGCTGAGGATCTGTTTAAGGTAAGCCCCAAAACATCTTGTTTACTTCCTCTTCTCACCAGTTAGGAGAGGAGGGCTTGAAGAATTATGGTCCTCCTCCAGGAGGCCCAGCAGGAGGCGCAGGCCCAGGGTTGAGCAGTCACCAGTTGAATGAGCAGATGGCTGAGGATCTGTTTAAGGTAAGCCCCAAAACATCTTGTTTACTCCCTCTTCTCACCAGTTAGGAGAGGAGGGCTTGTAGAATAATGGTCCTCCTCCAGGAGGCCCAACAGGAGGCGAAGGCCCAGAGTTCAGCAGTCACCAGTTGAATGAGCAGATGGCTGAGGATTTGTTCAAGGTAATCCCAAAACCTCTTCTTTACTCCCTCTTCTCACCCCCCCACACCCCACACCCCACACAACCCCCCCCCCACCACCACCAGGGGTAGCCACCAGTCCCTAACCCTGTTGTTTCCTTCCTCTTCTCTCCCCCCTCACCCCTCTCTTCGCCCACCACCACCAGGTAAGGGATAATAAGGGATTCGCTCATTGTAATAAGGCAATCATGGGATGCTAAGGAAATTGTGAGGGACGACAAGGGCTCGGCTAACCGTAATAAGGGAATCATAAGGGATAAAGGAAATCGTAAGAGATAAGGGATTTGCTAACCGTAATAACGGAAGCAGGTGAGAATGATTCCCTTTTTACAGTTAGTGAATCCTAGGCCTCCACTGCACTTTCTCTAGATTCTCGTAGCTGTCCTCTCATAATGCTTTCCTACTAGTTTTGTAGCGCTGAATTATTTAGGCGTATCACAATGGCTGGCTCGGGGAGCTACCTGGATGCTGCTCAGGAAAGCCGGACAGAAAAGCCATGTTGGCTACCCCTGGACTGTGACATTATACATACGGACACACGCACACACACACGCGCACAAACACCAACACTTACGAAACTCGATCTCAAGCAATCAAAATAACCTTGTGTTACTCTATGTATCTACCCCTAGACTTTAGCCTTTATACATACTATCCTGCCGACCTGCACCCTGGTCAGTCAGAACTAATCAGTGATGGAGATTCCTTTGGGTGTGTGCTGAGGTGGAGGTGGTGGAGACCCCTTGGGTGTACATACACACCCACACGAAAACACACGCACATACGAAACGCAACCTCAAGCAATCAAGATAATATCGTCTTACTCTATTTGGCTACCCCTGGAATATATGACCTTTATACATAATAACCTACCTTCCCTATTAACCTACATACTAACCTGCCAACCTGCACCCCGATCCTTCAGAACTTCTTCGGCGGTGGAGACCCCTTCGGTGGATTTGGTGGATTTGGTGGAGGTGGAGGCGGAGGTCCAGGCAGTGGATTTGGTGGATTTGGTGGAGGTGGAGGCGGAGGTCCAGGCAGAGGCGGATTCAGCTTCAGCAGCATGGGTGGTGGTCCAGGGGGCGGTGGTGCTGCATTCTCTAGCATGGATGGCATGCCAGGCGGTGGTGCCCAGTTCCAGTCGTCCTCTGGCCCAGGTGGTGTGTTTCAGTCCATGTTTTCTGGCCCTGGGGGAATGCAAGGCATGTCGTCATCTTCAGGCCGTGGGGGCGGCAGCAGGCGTCGCACTGCCGAAGTGGATCTCAAGCTCACTCTGCAGGTGTGTGCTGCTAAGAATTGAATTGTAACGTGGTGTGTTGGTGCGGTGGTTGTGGTGGTGTTTCAGACCATGTTCTCTGGCCTTGGGGGAATGCAAGGCATGCCGTCATCTTCGGGTCGTGTAGGCAACAGCAGGCGCCGCACTGCCGAAGTGGATCCCAAGCTCACTCTACAGGTGTGTGCTGCTAAGATTTGAATTGTTACATGGTTTTTTGGCGGAGCCCCCCCTTCTGGGCAGGTAGGATCGGGATAGGTTTTATGTGGGCAGGTAAAAGGATCGGTTGAAGGAAGAGGGGGGCAGGCGTCGCACTGCAGAAATGGATCTCAAGCTCACTCTACAAGTGCGTGCTGCTAGGAATTGAAATTTACATGTTTTTTTGGCGGAGCCCCCCCTTCTGGGCAGGTGGTATCGTGCTGGGTTTCATGCGGGCAGGTGAAAGGATGGGTTTATGGAGGAGGGGGCAGGCGTCGCACCGCTGAAGTGGATCTCAAGCTCACTCTACTGGTGGGCGCTGCCAATAATTGAATTGTTACATGTTTTTTGGCGGAGCCCCTCTTCTGGGCAGGTAGGATTGGGATGGGTTTCATGCGGGCAGGTGAAAGGATGGGTTTATGGAGGAGGGGGCAGGCGTTGCACTGCGGGAGTGGCTCTCAAGTTCTTATTGCAGGTGGCTGCTGTTACAAATTGAATTTAATCGTTGCATGGTTTTTCATTCTTCGTCCAAGTAATGTTTATTTCCAATATAATCGTAGAAAGCAAGTTTTTCAGGGATTTGTAAGACGATGGAATGTAATGGGATGGAAGGACTGATCAAACGTCTGCACATCACACGGAATGTGATGGACGCTGGTAGCAGGAGTCCATGCCTATCCAAGATGTCATCAATCGACGTGAAAGCGTTTTTTCTTTTTTTTCTCTCTTGTCATCCTCAATCTATCTCCCAAACCACTCCCCCCCCCTACCCCCACAGGAGCTGGCCCAGGGACTTAAATGCTTTTTAATGCTTTTTAGCAAATAAAATTCTTAAAAAGCGTATGCTTATTAAGAAATCCCACTTTGACCAAACATCTGCGCATCACACAGAACGCGATGGAGGCCGGTAACGGGAAGTCCATGCCCATCCAAGAGGTCATCAAAATTGATGTGAAAGCGATTTTTTCCTTTTTTGCCTCTTGCCATCCCCAATCCATCTCCCAAACCACTCCCCCCCCCCCCCTCCCCCCACAGGAACTGGCCCGTGGACTCACCAAACGTCTGTGCATTACACGAAATGTGTTGGACGCCGCTAGCAGGAAGTCCATGCCCATCCAAGAAGTCATAGAAATCAACGTGAAAGTGTCTCCCCCCCCCCCCCCTTGTTGTCCCCAATTCATCTCCCCCCCCACCCCCCCACCCCACCCCTCCACCCCACCCTCCCCCTCCCCCCACAGGAACTGGCCAAGGAACTGACCAAACGTCGGCGCATGACATGAAACGTATTGGACGCCGCTAGTGGGAAGTCCATGCCCATCCAAGAATGAATTAAAATCGACGTGAAAGCGTTCCCCCACCCCACCCCACCCACCCTCCCACCCCACCCCTTGTCGTCCCCAATTCATCTCCCAAACCACTCCCCCCCCCCCCCCCCCCCCCCTCCTCCTCCTCCTCCTCCTCCTCCCACAGGAACTGGCCATAAGAACTCACCGAACGTTTGCGCATGACACAGAATACGTTGGACGCCGCTAGCGGGAAGTTCATGCCCATCCAAGAAGTCATTAAAATCGACGCGAAAGTGTCCGCCCCCCCCCCCCCCCCCCCCCCCCCCCCCGCCCCCCACAGGAACTGGCCAAGGGACTGACCAAACGTCTGCGCATTACACGAAACGTGTTGGACGCCGCTAGCGGCAAGTCCATGCCCATACAAGAAGTCATCGAAATCAACGTGCAAGCAGGCTGGAAGGACGGCACCAAGATAACATTCGAAGGGAAAGGGGATGAGGACCGGCCTGGTGTGCCCGGGGACCTTATCTTTGTCATCCGGGAGCTTCCTAGTCCTCCATTCACACGCCAAGGAGACGACCTGCACATAAAGCTAAAGCTGCCGCTGGCGACCGCTCTGACTGGTGGCGTTATCGCTGTGCCTACCCTGGATAACAGGTGAGACGTTGGTCGATTAGATGATGTTGTGTATGTTACAAGTTTATCAATATGTATTTTGAGCTTCCTAGTCCTCCATTCACACGCCATGGAGACGACCTGCACATAAGGCTGAAGCTGCCGCTGGCGACCGCTCTGAATGGTGGCATTATCGCTGTGCCTACTCTGGATAACAGGTGAGCTGTTGGTTGCCTAGATGATGTTGTGTATGTATTTTTAGCTGCCTAATGCCACCTTCACCCGTCTGGCGGATAACACGTTCGGGTAAAGCTACCACTGGTGACGGCTCTGACTGGGGGTGTTGTTGCTGTGCCTGCAATAGAAAACAGGTGAGCTTTCCTTTCTTTTTTTCTTCGTATTGAAAGGATATTCACCCCAGGAAGTGCGACCCCTTACACAAAACAGCGCCCAAATACATATGTGCAGCTTCCTAGTGCCACCTTCACATCCCAGGGAGACGACCTGCACGTTCGGGTTAAAGCTACCACTGGTGACTGCTCTGGCTGGTGGCGTTATTGCTGTGCCTACTCTGGATAATAGGCAAGCTGTTGACTAGAGGATGTTGTGTTTGTTTATCAATATATATGTTGAGCTACCTAATGCCACCTTCACACGCCATGGGAACGACCTACGCATGAAGCTTTAGCTGCCGCTGGCGACGGCTCTGACTGGTGGCGTTATCGCTGTGCCTACTCTGGATAACAGGTGAGCTTTTTCTTTTCCCTTTTTTTTGAAAGAATTTTCATCCCAGGAAGTGCGACCCCATACACAAAATATAGTCATCTGAGGGTTAAGATGATGCCATGTATGTATGTGGAGCTACCTACTGTACTACTATGTTCACCTGGAGTGGTGCATTACCAACACGGTAGGGTTAAGCTGCCGCTGGCGACGGCTCTGACTGGTGGCGTTGTTGCTATGCCCACTAAAGATAACAGGTGAGCTGTTGGTTGAATATGTGATGCCACGTATGTATTTTGAGCTACCTAATGCCACCTTCACACACCAGGGAGACGACCGACACATGAAGCGTAAGCTGCCGCAGCCCCTTAGAGCAAATCAATTGGTGTAGTGGTACACCAAGTCGCTTTGAGGATGTAGGGTCGGGGGTTCGATTCCCCCCTAAGGTCGCCCTAAGCGTTGCAGGTCGTTGTCAACCGCGATGGTAGCTTGTCCAGTTGAGGTAGAAGACCGCTCTTTACCCGCGTACGACGGGTTCCCTTAATACCACGCCCCACCGGGCGTTATCATTACCTTGATAAGCTGCCGCTGGTGACGGCTTTGTCTGGTGGCTTTGACGGTGTTGCTATACCTGCTCTGGATAACAGGCGAGTTGTTAATTGACTAGATGATGTTTTGTATGTTGCAAGTTTATCAATATGTATGTGGAGCTTCCTAGTGCCACCTTCACACGCCAGGGAGATCAACTACGCGTTCGGGTTACCACTAGTGATGGCTCTGACTGGTGGCGTTGTTGCTGTGCCTGCTCTGGATAACAGGTGAGCTGTTGGTTAACTAGATGACGTGTATGTTACAAGTTTATCAATATGTATGTGGAGCTATCTAGTGCCACAAACATAGCAAGAATTTCGATCATGAGACTCACCATACCCGTTTCGTTGGTCCCTAGAGTTCGTATATAGTTAGATTTAATTAGAATAAAACTATAACCAGAAGGACAAGAGTAAAAAACAAGTTTGGAGTTGTCGCACCGCTCGTCGCAAAGCTGCTCCCCTGAAGATTGCAGACAAGGGATGAGCAGTGCCAGGGCGAGAACGCTCAGCGAGACCAGCGTTGACTGATTGGTAGCCAGGCGTTCCTCTTCAGGTCTGGCAGCCGCGGCTCCACGCCTGGCCCCGTTGACAGCTCCGTGCCTGAGTGGGGCAGCAGCACGCTCAGGCAAGCTCGCTTTGTACGCTGGGTGTAACCAACTAACGTGTTAGCGGCTGTCCTGGCATAAAAGATCGCGGTGCGCTGCTGCATGGAGGCCTCGAGAAGCAATATGTTGTACGCTTATAGTCTGTGCGCCATCTAAGCTGGTGTTTGATGAGTACAAAGACGACCAAGGGTTGAAACTTATCTTATTTTAAATTCTGGCAGGCATGATGTGGGAGCCAAATCCGGATTGCAAATTGCGACACCCGAAGGGCAGATTAGGGCTGGGTATCGCAGGACAGAGTGATCAAGGCGGAAAGGGTGATGGTGCGCAGGTGGAAGTTTGATGCGCAGCCGTGGAACAACTTCCACGATTGCACATTAACGCGGAGAGATGAAACTGGAAATTTGAATTTCCCGACCTGGAGGGGTGATGCCATGCCACCTTCCATATGTGATGACTGCGTCGCGAAGAATAAGAAGTCGTGTATTTCTATTTATTTATTTATTTGTTTATTTATGTATTTATGTATTTATTTATTTATTTCACCCTTCTCCTCCTCCCCTTGTCCAGGCTGATCGACCTGAGAATGAAAAATTAACAAAATATGAAATACGAATAAATATACTCATAAAACCCAACATACCCCTGGTACTCTCCCCTGTCCTCCTCCTCCCCTTGTCCAGGCAGGTCAACCTGAAAATAATAAATTAACAAAATATAAAAGAAATCAATCAATACATAAATTCCAACATGCCCCTGGTACTCGCCCCTGTCCTCCTCCTCCCCTTGTCCAGTCAGGTCAACCTGAGAATATATGGATCGGATAGGCTAAGGGACTTGCTCAACCTCGATATCAGGCGGTTCGAAATCAAAAACAAGCACTGATGAACTGGGCCCCGTAACATGTCATCCCATAAAGTCACGTTATGGGGCTCAGTTCATCAGTGCTTGTTTATTCGCTTTAGCCCCCTTTCGACCTCCCAGGGTCCTGGGGCTAAAGCCCTAAGTTCCTTCCTCGTCTCTCTCCGTTCTCTGTCTGTCCGATGTCCGTGCCTCCGTCCAGGCGTTTGAACAATTCCCGGCACCTCCGCACCCAAACATTTGGCTCATAGATGGAGTGTGCATGACTTGAGTTATCAGCATCGCAGGGGTCAAGATCCTTCGCAAAAGTTGTTCAATGTTTTGCAGCTTTATTCGGCTACGACTCCTACGAGTAGCCACTTTCTCCTCTACTTTAGAAAAATCTCTCAGCTCCTCCCTCCTCGCCCTTTCTTCGCAGTCTGCTGGTCAAGTTTCGTTCCTTTTCAAGTTTTTCAAGTCAAGTTTTGGGCGGAGCCCCCTCTCCAAGGGGGCGGGAGCCCCCATGTTTACCCATTTGTCCGTTTGTCCGACCGAAAAACTTGAAGCCCAACACGTCAGCCAACGGTCGCGTAACTAACTCGCTTCTGTCAGCTCCATGGTTGCCACCTTTCATTCCGTCGCCAACACACTCCGCCAATTTTCCGTGTCGCTTGCGACGCTGCATAGGACTTGAGTCAAGGTTCCAAGTCAAGTTATTGTCCTTTCTTCGCAGTCTGCTGGTCAAGTTTCTTAACTATTAGCTCCCTGCCCTGCACCCCTGCCCGTGACTGCTTAAGCATTTTTCCGTCTCGCTTGCGACAGGCGCTTAGGACTTGTCTAATTTAACATACAAGATAACTTATGCCCACACCTGCCTTCCTCCTCCTTTTGTATAGGGTGGTCAACCTGAGAATTAAACAAAATCAAATAAAAAATCAAATAAACCCAACACACTCACCCCTGCCTTCCTCTTCCTGTTGTACAGGGTGGCCAACCCGAGGAAAACAAAAATCCAACACACTCACCCCTGCCTTCCTCATCCTTTTGTACAGGTCGGTCAACCTGAGATTAGATGGGGTGGTATCCCCAGGAGATATAAGGAACATCTCGAATGAGGGCATGCCTATCAGAAAGGAGCCAGGCACCAAGGGCAAGCTAGTCGTCAAGTTTGAAGTTGAATTCCCTAAGAACATACCTGAGGCCAACAAGCACCTAATCCGCCAAGCATTGGCACAGTAGAGGTAGACAGATGACTGTATGTATGTACCTTCAGTCGGCATGTACGGTTCTTTGGTATAGATCATGTATACAAGGTCCGTTTATACCTAACAGTAAGGATCCAGGATCCAAGGGCCAGCTAGTCATCAAGTTTGACGTGGAATTCCGCAAGTATGGGGGGCCAACAAGCACCTACTCTGCCGAGCCTTGGCTCAGTAGAGCTAGACTGATGACTGCATGTATGGTTCTTGGGTATGGATCATGTATACAAGGTCTGTATACACCTAACAGGAAGGAACCAGGAACCAAAGGGCAAGGTAGTCGTCAAGTTTGGCGTTGAATTCCTTGAAGCGCATACCGAAGACCAACAAGCACTTAATCCGCCAAGCATTGGCTCAGTAGAGCTAGACCGATGATTGTATGTGTGTACATTCTGTCTACATGTAAGGTTCTTGGGTATGGATAATGTATACAAGGTCCGTATATACCTAACAGGAAGGAAGTAGGCACCAAGGGCAAGCTAGTCTCCAAGTTTGACTTTGAATTCCACAAGCACAGGAGGCCAACAAGCACCTACTCCGCCAAGCGTTGAGTCAGTAGAGGGAAGCAGGAACCAAGGGCAAGGTAGTCGTCAAGTTTGACGTTCAATTCCCTAACCAATACTGGAGACCAACAAGCACCTAATCCGCCAAGCTTTGGCTCAGTAAAGCTAGACCGGTGACTGTATGTATGCATATTCTGCCTGCATATACGGTTCTTGCGTAAGGATCATGTATACAAGGACTGTATATACCTAATAGGAAGGAAGCAGGCACCAAGAGCATGCTAGTCGTCAAGTTTGACTTTGAATTCCCATAGCACGTACCCGAGGCTAGCAAGCACCTAATCCGCCAAGCGTTGGCTCAGTAGAGCTAGACCAATGACTGCATGTATGTACATTCTGTCTGCATTTACGGTTCATGGGTATGGATAATGTATGCAAGGTCCGTTTATACCTAACAGGAAAGAAGCATCCTAGGGATGTAGCATCATATGGTGATGGTTTGAAGCCTTTATTTTGTTTACAGTACATGCCGCTGTGTAAGCTGCTTGCCCCACAATTAGCTAGGGATTATCATTTCCGACATGTTTCCTTCAGATGTGTGTGCCATGGAAGCAGGGATGATCATTTCCGACAGCTGTCTACATATCTGTTCATAATATCCAACAAGGGATGATCATTTCAGACAGATGTCTACATATCTGTTCATAGTATCCAACAAGTGATGATCATTTCAGACAGATTTGTGATAAGATGTTTATGCCATCGAGTACTACAGCCGGTACCGCCCTGTCGAGCATTACTGTCTTCCATACCGGCTATAGTACTGCCTGATAGGGCAGTTACGCCTACGAAGCTATCAGGGACTGCGTTCCTTGGTAGCTCTACTGTGCATCATACAATACCAGCCATCCTTACACAGCAATCAACTTCGACTGCTGCGGCACACTTGGACTTAGATGTTTAGTTACGCATAGATTGGATTCATAGTTTTTCTTTTCAGCTACGAGCAGCAGATTCTAGTCAGCTCCCTAAGCCAGCCACTGGGCTAAGCCCCAAGATTTTGACAGTTCTGGAAAGCGGATTCTGTAAGCTTCCAGACACTCTAGGTTGCATTAGCTTGGGCTGAATTGCCAGTCAGGGGAGCTGCCTAGCAGCTGCTGCTTTTAGCTGAAAAGAAAAACACCAATTTGGATTGTATTGCAACTTGCTTTTCAGCCAACTCTGGGCTGCTCACCGTCTTCCAACCCCAAGCCCGCCCGTGCGGTGCCCACGGAAAGCAGGGGGCTTGCTAAAGCATATATTTTTACCATTATATTTTGACAGGGGGCCTACTAGGGGGCGGATTAGATGTAGGTGTGGGTGGCTGGTGTGGAGATATGTTACAGCATGGTGTAGGCTCTTAATCCTCCCTGTATACCAGTGTATCCAGCACTTCGCACATCCATTACAACATGAGATGAGATGAATTGATGTGAATATATATGGTAGAAATGGGAATTGTATTTACTAATATACGGTATACCACTTATGTCTCTTATGTACCCCTTATATACCACTTTTATATTTATTAGGAATGCTCAATGCTGGAGATGGTACTATGGCTGTTTACATGTTTTATAGGGAATCTCCGGCAGCGCACGCAGACCTGCCCCGCTAACGCCTCTCAGTAGAGTGTTATCCAGGTTCAGATATGTAAGAGGTATTCGGGTGTTTACCCCCACCCACCCACCCACCCACCCACCCACCACCACCACCACCACCCTGGCAGGCCCTAACCTTGCAGGGTTGAACACCCGTAGGGTGTTAGGAAGGTGCAGACAGCTGTAGGGTGATGGTACAGACTTGCCGCACCTGTACCTAACCTACTATCAGTGGTGGCATGAGTTTTTTGAAAGGACACTGCAGTCCAATTGCCTTGTATAGCCAGCCCTGCTGGTGGTACGTTGGTGGTTGAGTGGCTGTTGCATTGGTGATGATAGCAGGAAGCCACTTGCCGCAGCTGCAACCCTTCTAGCAGTGGTGGTGTGAGTGGTGACAGGATGAGCCGTGACAGATGACCGATAGGTGCATATGTCGAGTGGTATGGTCAACTTGTCAAGCGTTGTTTACTGGCGTGGGACCTGGGGTCACACACACCTACCAAGCTGCTGCTCCTGTTGGTGGCTCCAGTGGACTGGCACGCAGCAGCAACGCAAGAAGATAAAATGAATACAATCCGGATGGTACAAGCAACCGCCAGTATGTCCAAAATAGTATGCTTTGTTACGAGGTATGAGGTTGAGGGGGTTTGTTTGCACTGGGGTTAGGTAGTTGACTGGCACGTTGCTATACTGATAGTTGTTGCATGCTAATTCGTGTTAAACCCTTCTTATCACGGCTCGGCAAGTCCCTTTTGCCTATTTGACCTACCCCTGGACTGTAACATACGGTACATACACAGTAGTTGCGAGCCTGTCCATGGCTCTGTTTATCAATTTATTATGTTTTCTAGGCACCGATAGTCTGTTTTAGCCACCACCTCGACATAAACGACTATAGTTTTCTAGCTATCACATGTCATTTACTTAGGCAGGCCAGTGCATTGCATGTGCATGTCACAGTTGTTCGAGACTTTTCTGACTGCTGGGTGTAGTCAAGGGGTATCCTGGGAGGTTGTAGGGACTTCTAAAACCTCGTTAATCAAGATAATACCAATATAAGCTTCACCACACTTTGGTAGTGGTATATAGCAATAAACATGATTTGCTTTGCAGTTGCGTGCTGCGAGCATTGAACATGGTTACATGGTAGGCTGAAGATGTTGTTAGTGGTATATAGCAGCAGACACGATTAGCTTCGCAGTTTTGAGTGCTGCGAGTGTAGAACATGGTAGGCTCAAGATGTTGGTACTGGAATATACCAACAGACACGATTAGCTTTGCAGTTTGAGTGCTGCGAGCGTTGAACATGGTAGGCTGAAGACGTTAGTAGTGGCATATAGAAACAGACATGATGAGCTTTGAAGTTTTGAGTGCTGCGAGCGTTGAACATGCTAGGCTCCCCTTTCCTGCTATTCATAATTTGACTATGTAACGAGTGGAACATATGCATCATGTGTTGAAACCCAAATCCAAGAAATTGTCCCAGTGGCTCGTACCAAAGCAAGTTTTAAGTGATAGCCAGTAGTCGAAAAAATCGGACCCCCCTGACCCCCACTGAGTGACTTCAACCCCGGTATGCTCGATAGCCTTCAGACGAATCCTCACCCGCACCCTGCCTGGCCATTTTGTTTGTACAGTCCAGTAACCGCTCACATGCGATGGAAAGCGCTGCTGTTTTACGAATTCACATCCAGCTCGTGGCAGAAACGAGGTTCCCGAAAAATCATCCCGACTTCGCGAATCGCGCGAGTCGGAACGCGCTCACGTGGGTTCCGCTAGCTTCCAACACCGGGAAGCTGCCGTTACTGTAGCTTACGTGTCTTGCCAGCCTGGACAAGTCGACGGACACATTATTTGCTGACCTGGCAGGCACCCAGTGTGAGCCAGAACGAGCGTGCAGTGAAGCATGCAGATCAGCTTGCTTGGGAAACATGGCAAGGTCAATCCCTCCACCCGCAGACGACCTGGACAAGCCTTGAAACCGTCTTCACCCATGCGATTACATGTAACCAAATCGTGCTAATGTACACCATGTAATCAAACCATGTTTCACCAAACCCCACCCGCAGACACAAGTGAGCAGCTTCAGGAAACATCTGGAGGTGACAGGGACTGTTGCCTCACCTGTTACACATGCTGCTTCATTTACTTGCAGCAGCAACATATGCGTCCATGTTAATCAATATCTATAATTTCTGTGCCACCGTGTGGTAAGCAGCTTTAACAAACAAACAACATCCATATAATAAATGGTCGCCTTGCACCGGCTTACCTCAGGAGCTCTGGATAGACCAAACTGGACAGCTAGTGCTATCACAAGTACCGTAAACCTACAACAATATTTGAACACCTTCTCCGCCCCTATCAGGCAGGACATAGCTTTTCTTTCCAGCTACGAGAAGCAGCTTTTAGGCAGCTCCCTGAGCCAGCCACTGGACCAAGCCCCAAGATGGCAACAATACAGGAAAGCTGGTTGTGTCAGCTTCAAGGTGCACTAGGTTGCACCAGGTTTGGCTGACTAGCCAGTCAGGGGACCTGCCTAGAAGCTGCTGCTTGTAGCTAAAAAGGAAAGCTATTGTACAATTAAATTATCCCCGTAGCACGAACTCGGGGCCCCCGTCGGTAAAACAAATGTTTGGGGTTCAGTTCATCATTGCTATTTCGTTTTAGCCCCTCTTGTCATAGTTGGGCAAGATCCTTTAGCCTATTGGGCCTATTCCTGGGCTGTACAAACTTAGACAGGTAGGGGGCGGGAGGCAGGCCCTGAGCTATAGGCTGACACTACAATTATTTCAAGTTCACCCAACATCAATATTCCAGACGTAAACCAACTTGGGACTTAATTCGAAACATACACGAGAAGCTGAACATGCATGTACTTGAATGCATGTACTTGAATGCATGTACTTGAGTGCATGTACTAGAATGCATGTACTTGAATGCCCAATCATACTGCAGAGAGGATACAGTAACCATCGGTAAGTTCCATGTATCATTGCACTTGGGTTGCTTGCAGCATCCCGAAGATTTGTTTGCGGCATCCCAAAGCCGAGCAGAATGATACACATATCTTTTTTCAGCTGCGAGCAACAGCTTCTAGGCAGCTCCTCTGGCTTGCTATTCAGCCAAACCTCAAGCAACCTTGTAAGCCTTGAAGCTGGCGTAATTAGCTTTCCAGAAGTGCTGATACCTTGGTGTAGCCCAGTGGCTGGCTCAGGGAGCTGCGTAGAAGCTGCTAAGAAAAGCTCTAACAGTACATCTTCTAAGCTGGTAGTTTTCTTCACCACCACAGGGTGATTTTCTTGGTTATCTTTTTGCGACACATGGGGCAATGTTTTAGCGTGCTTCCACAGTCAGAGCATGTGCTGTGTCCACAAGACGTGAATGCTAGATTCCGGTGGTTGTCCCAGCAGATGGGACAGAGCAGAACATCCTCAAGCTGCAGTGAAGGGCATGGTCGTGGTGGTGGTGGGTTAGAAGTTGGTCTGGGGGGGGGGGGGGGTGGTTTGGTTTGGTTTGGGGGGGGGGGGGAGGGGGGGGGAGTGAGGGTTATAAGTTGGGTGGCGGGTTAGGTGGTGGGAGGAAATGTGAGTTTCTAGGGGCTGAGCTAGTGGCAGGAGCATCCTGCGAGCCAGAGCGGAATAGGGTGGGGTGGGATGTTGGGCCTTATGGGAGTTCAGGGGTACTAGACTACATTAGGTGGTAACATAAGTGGGTAGTAACGGGCAAGGGTGTATGTAAGCGCTCAACATTTGTAGCTGTGTGTGTTTTGAACTGCAGATGTGAGGTGCGGGTGTGGAGGCTATGATGGTGGGTGAGGCAGATATGGGATGGGGTGGGGTCGGGTGGAATGGGGTGGGTGGTTGTCCTTGACGGGGTTGGGGGGTATATGACTACACAAGGCGGCAATATGATGGGGTAGGGACAGGCAAGGGTGTGTGTAAGCGTTTAACATGTGTAGCTGTGTGTGTTATGAACTACAGACGTGATGTGTGAGTGTGGAGGAGGGTATGGTGGGTGGGACAGATGTGGCCAGATCTCAGATCTCAGATCTGGGTCGGAAGCCGTTGTGTTGACTCTTCAAAGGTTTCCAGATGCAATGGCAGGGTTAGATGGCAGTATGAGCATGCAGTGTGGTGTAAGAGGCATGCATGTGCGGGGGCAATGGCTTTTAGGCCAAGCGGCGTGCCGGGGGGGAGTGGTAGGACGCATAATTAGCATGGGAAGGGTTGGTGGAGTGATCTGTCGGGTGATCTGTGATCTATTTCGGAATTCATGTGGTGAAGGGAGTTCAACGATGGCTTTGGGGCGTAATTCATGCAGGCATTGCGGACAGTGATGCTATACATCAGTCGTTGGAATTTGGAGGTGATTGGTGCAATGGCTAAAGAGCAATGTGCAGTTCTGTCAACACAGTGCAATACAAAAATTCAAAAATCCATTCGCACAGCTCAATTTTTCCGCGGCTCGCGGATGCCGTTATCGGACCGATGACGCGAAAACTTCGAGAAGCATATGCTACAGGACATCGAAGCAATTGATTGGTGGGTGGGGGAGCAGCTGAGGGGCTGCACAGCGTGCTCTGGGAGCTTGTATGTAACCTCCAAGAGCCCAAATTCAAATCCAAATTTGAAATCGCATCGGAACACGACAGCGTGGAGTGCATACCTTGCTCGCATCGCGCTCCAGTTCAGCAAGAGCATTTGTAGTAACCTCGAGCCGCTTCTCCATCCTATCCAGCTGAGCCAGCAGGCGCTTCGTTTCAGCACCGACTTGCGCTACAGCCCCCTGCACTTCGGCTTTCTCGGCCGCGACAGCACCAACAGCCTTCGTGCCTTTGGAGCTGTTTCGAGAGAGCTTCGTCTTAGTGATAGCTGCCTTCTGGACAGGTAGAGAAGCGCAATGCGCGTCTTGCCCCTCACTGCTTCTTGCAGATGACGGAGTCAAGGGCGCCACATTGTCCTCAGCATTCAGTGCCCGTCGCCTGCTTGATCTAGTGCAGTATTTCATTTGAGCGCTGAAGTGAAGCAAGTGTATCAGCCAAACTCGAAACCAAGCTCAGACACCTCGACGAGGATTGAGGGGCTAGCTACCTAGCTTCGTATTGTAGCTCACTTGAATCGGATGTTTGCATCCAATAACGCCCAGGTTGAGAAGCGGCAAAAGAGTAGGGTGCAAAGCTCAACTTCACTTGGGAGGGGAGAATACTGGCAGCGAGGACAGGAGGAATTGTGAACGGGGCAGAGCAAGCAGACGTGTCAACTGGATGAAAGGCTTCTCGCAATCGGAAAAAGCAACCATGGTTGCAACCAAGGAGTGTTTGGACCCTGTGTGTGTGCCCTAACGGGTTCGGGGCAAGCCCACAACTCAAACCATGCGCAATTGCTGGCCTTGAACTGCAAAGTCCCACTGCCGCTATCGTTATTGTTGCGCCAGTTGATCTACTCCAGTACTCTGGAATATGGGGCGAATTTTCTGTCTCGTCCCCCCCCCCCCCCCCCCCCCCCCCCCCCCCCCCCCCCCCCTCCCGAGATTAACTAGCTTTCCGATAGTTGATGCTGCTGCTTCGGAAATCACAGTGCGAAAGAGAATTCGTTGTTGTCCAGTTGCATCTGGGGTAATGTGAAGTACAGCCTAGAATCTTCGTCACCCCATGGTCATGGAAGCGCGACTGCGCGAGTGTCGCAAGTCTCTCGAAAGATGATGCCTGCCCCTTGATGTGTTCTTATAGGCTTATATTTCCGTTTGGGCTCCGTGGATGGTTGTTCGAACTACGAACTTGTTCTTAGCCACTCCGCGAGAGGCCTAAGCTTGCTTTACGACTCCTAGTCCATATTGCCTTACTTGCTATTGGATGCGCTACCGAATAGCTATTTATCTGCTGTATGGCTTCTATTCTTCGGATGGTGCCTACTGCCAAGGCTGAAGGTCTCGTAGGCGACGTCCCCGCCGACGTCTGTCGGTCGGCCAACTGTCGCACTGAATTTGAAATTGTGACCCTGGCCCAAGCGACTGCACACGACTTTCACATCCAGCCCTCATCCCCCCATCTCTCTTCAACTGAAAGGAGGTTTCACTAAGTTGGGGGAAACTCGAACTTTTCTGAAGTGGGGAAGACGAGTTGGCGGTGGTACTAACTAAGTGTTACACCTTGCTTGTATATCTTAGTGCATCTGCTAATGCAGCAACTTCGATTGTTTTCAAAATGTTGTTTAGTGTTCAGCAAATTTGAATTATCAATTGGGATTTGGGGAAAACGTTGTTCCACAAAAAAATTAGGCCCATGCCCCCGATCCGAGTTTACGCCTCCAACTGAGGATATCTCAAAAATAATGTATCACTGTAGCAAGAGCTCGGGGCCCCCGTTGGAAATACGAATGGTTGTGGCTCAGTTCATCAGTTTGTGTTCGTTTTAGCCCCTCCTGATATCATGGATGGGCGAGTCCCTTAAGCCAATTTCGACCCACAACCGACCCAAAGCCTGCGTCCTGCCTGCATGTATGTTACAGTACAGGGGAAACCTAATGGAGCTGTGTTTGCGACACTACAAACCCACCCCACGTTGCGTCTCAGGACACAACACACCCTTTGACGTTGCGTCTGTCACGCAGGACACAGCGTCCTTGACAACCCTGCTGGTACAGTACTATAGTGGTATCATAAGTGATGTGGAAGCCTTACATGCACGTGCTTTGCTACATTGGATTGTGTGAAAGTTCTGGCACAGATGATATGCATTTCATTACTGAACACCAGGGTACTTCAGGAGGACCCCCAGCTCTGCTGCCTGAGACGCAACCATCTGTATAGCCTGCGTCCTGTGACGCAACAGACCCTTCCTTCTGGTCAACAGGCCCTCCCCAGTCCCCACGTTGCGCCTTGCGACGCAACGGACTCTTTGACATTGCGTCTGCGACGGAGGTCGGAGCGTATTGAACACCCCTGCTGAACACCCCCACGGATTACGAAAGCAAGGAAATCGTTTCGGAGAAGTCTAGAATAGGATGAAATCTGGCTTTTCACAGAATTATGGATGATGGGTATGGTGATTCTGAATCCTTTAATATTCCCTCCCCAACCTCATATCCCACCCGCTCATAAAATAACAGACTTTTCCAAGTTTATCTGTATGGGAAGTCGGGGAGGGAGGACGAAAGTCAAAGTGTCTATTTATTTACTGCACGATGGTCCAAGATGGTCCAAGAATTTAATAATCACTGCAGCACGAACTCAGGGCCCCCGCGGGTAAAACATTTTTTAAATAGTGCGACTTCAATGTCGTATCTAGAGTGGCAAAGAGCACACAGGTCTGAGTCCCTACTGGGCTCTGTACCGCCTGCTGCTCAGTGCTGTTGCCAGCTATGGCCACGTGCACTGCTAGGCAGTACCTACTGTACTGCCTGCCATCTTCTTCTTCATCGCGCTATGGCGCCGATCTCCTATCTTTATCTATAATCGTGTAACAACGTTTTCAGACAGATTAGTGTCTGCACTATGCAGTCTCCTGCTTCCATTACAAAAGGTCATTAGCCTATCCCGCTCAGAAGATCTGATGCGCTGCAATCCACCGCTGTGAACCAGCTCCCTTTGAACCGCCTGGAGTTTTAGCTTGCCCGTTCATCGAATCCCTTGACTTGAGCGAAGGAGAACGAGGCTAAGACTACTCCTCGACCTACCTGTCGCTGCCATACCTTTTTTTCATGAGCAAAATCTATGTTTCATGAGCCAAATCTACGTTTCAAGATCAAAATCTATGTTTCATGTGCCAAATCTATGTTTCGTGAGCAAAAATCTACGTTTCATGAGTCAAGTCTATGCTTCATAAGCGAAATCTATGTTTCACGGGCAAAATCCATGATTCATTAGCCAGATATTTTTTGCACAGGCAAAAATCCACGACTCGTGAGCAAAAATCTTCGTTTCCGATGTAACAGACTCTCAAAAACCTGTGTTTGAGACGTGAAATGTGACACGTTGAACAATTATGCTAAGGAATATCTCATACACTATCTACAGACATATTATATACATATATGTATTTTCGCTGTTCATGAACTTTTAGCTCATCTCTTTTGTACATCTCAAGTTCTTGCAGCTGTGTATGGACTCTGGTTATGTATCAGAATGCTGTCCACCACATTGTGCATTCGCCCAGTGATGGGGTGCATGATGCAGCACACACAGCCAGTGGTGGGGTGGACTCGTGACCATGCAACACCCGGGCCCTGCACCAGAATGCTGCCCACCACATTGTGCATTCGCCCAGTGCTGGGGTGCATGATGCAGCACACACAGCCGGTGGTGGGGTGGACCCATGATCGTTCAACACCCAAGCCCCACACCAGAATGCTATCCACCACATTTTGCATTCGCCCAGTGCTGGGGTGCATGATGCAGCACACACAGCCGGTGGTGGGGTGGACCCATGATCGTTCAACACCCAAGCCCCACACCAGAATGCTATCCACCACATTGTGCATTCGCCCAGTGCTGGGGTGCATGATGCAGCACACACAGCCGGTGGTGGGTTGGACCTCATGACCGTGCAACACCCAAGCCCTGCACCAGAATGTTGCCCGTCACATTGTGCATTCGCCCAGTGCTGGGGTGCATGATGCAGCACACACAGCCGGTGGTGGGTTGGACTCATGACCGTGCAACACCCAAGCCCTGCACCAGAATGCTGTCCACCACATTGTGCATTCGCCCAGTGCTGGGGTGCATGATGCAGCACACACAGCCGGTGGTGGGTTGGACTCATGACCGTGCAACACCCAAGCCCTGCACCAGAATGCTGTCCACCACATTTTGCATTCGCCCAGTGCTGGGGTCCATAATGCAGCATTCACAGTATGTGGTGGAAGAAGAAGAAGAAAACGTGTATGCGCCCTCTCCTCCCCTGTTGCTGGATGCCTTAGGCGGAGGCCCATTCCCAGCCAGCTTTGTCCCAGCCGGTGTTGGGGGTGAGCCCATGTTATGCAGTGCTGCGTAGGTCCAGGTTCCAAAGGGGAGTTGTCGCTGTAGCAGTCTGCACGTCCCACCAACCTGACAGAGGGATAGGTTTACAGTTGGCTGATGTAAACGAACACCATCGACAGCACATGGTGGTGGTGGTGGTGGTATTGGTGGACTACACATGGTGGTGTCGCTGTAGCAGTCGGCATATCCCTACAACCTGACAGAGGGATAGGGTGACAGTTGGGTGATGAAGACGAACACCATCGACAGCGCATGGTGGTGGTGGTGGTAGTGGATTACACATGGTGGTGTCGTTGTAGCTATCGGCACATCCCCCCAACCTTCCAGAGGAATGGGCTCACAATTGTGTGAACAAGATGGACAACATCAACATCACATGGTGGTGGTGGTGATGGTGGTGGTGGTGGTAGTGGTGGACTACAAATGCTGGTGTCGTTGTAACAGCCCGCACATCCCACCAACCTGACAGAGGAATAGGGTCAAAGTTGTGTGATGTAGACGAACACCATCGATAGCACATGGTGGTGGTGGTAATGGTGGACTACACATGGTGGTGACTGTAGCAGTCGGCATATCCCTACAACCTGACAGAGGGATAGGGTCACAGTTGGGTGATGAAGACACACACCATCGACAGCGCATGGTGGTGGTGGTGGTGGTGGTAGACTACACATGGTGGGGTCGTTGTAGCAATCGGCACATCCCCCCAACCTTCCAGAGGAATGGGATCACAGTTGTGTGAACAAGATAGACTTATACAGCACATGGAGGTGGTGGTGGTGGTAGTGGTGGACTACACATGGTGTTGTTGTTGTTGTAAAAGTCTGCACGTCCCTCCAACCTGACAGAGGGGTAGGTTTACAGTTGGGTGAACAAGACGAACACCATCGACAGCACATGGTGGTGGTGGTGATGGTGGTAATGGTGGACTACACATGTTGTCGTTGTAGCAGTCGGCACACCCCCCCAACCTGACAGAGGGATAGGTTTACAGTTGGGTGATGAAGACGAACACCATCGACTGCACATGGTGGTGGTGGTGGTAGTAATGGTGGACTACACATGGTGGTGGTGGTGGTGGTGGTGGTGGTAATGGTGGACTTCACATGGTGGTGTCGTTGTAGCAATCGTCACATCCCTCCAACCCTATAGAGGAATGGGATTACAGTTGGGTGATGAAGACGAACACCATCGACAGCACATGGTGATGGTGTAAGTGGTGGACTACAAATGCTGGTGTCGTTGTAACAGCCCGCATATCCCTCCAACCTGACAGAGGGATAGGTTTACAGTTGGGTGTGGTGAGTGTGGTTGAGTTGGGTGTGGTGAGTGTGGTTGAGTGGTTGAGTGTGGTGAAGACGAACACCATCGACAGCACATGGTGGTGTCGTTGTAGCAGTCGGCATATCCCTACAACCTGACAGACGGATAGGGTCACAGTTGGGTGATGAAGACAAACACCATCGACAGCACATGGTGGTGGTGGTGGTGGTGGTAGACTACAAAATGGTGGTGTCGTTGTAGCAATCGGAACATCCCCCCAATCTTACAGAGGAATGGGATCACAGTTGTGTGAACAAGATGGACAACATCGACAGCACATGGTGGTGGTGGTGGTGGTAATGGTGGAATACACAGGGTGGTGTCGTTGTAACAGTCGGCACACACCCCCAACCTGACAGAAGGATAGGTTTACAGTTGGGTGATGAAGACGAACACCATCGACAGCACATGGTGATGGTGTAAGTGGTGGACTACAAAATGGTAGTGTCGTTGTAGCAGACGGCACATCCCTCCAAGATAACCGAGGAATGGGATCGCAGTTGTGTGAACAAGACGGACACCATCGACTGCACACGGTGATGGTAGTGGTGCTGGTGGTGCTGGGTCACCCACTCACCCACCCACTCTTCCCCCACTCTACTCCACTCTACCCCACTCCATTCTACCCCACTCCACTACAGTCAACATCTAACTCACCTAAATAGCATCCAGCGTGGAGCCTGGCCTTGGAGGCCACAACTCAAGCACCTGTAGTTTGGAGCATACAATCCACTCAACTCCATTCCACTTCTTCCCCACTCCTCTCCACCCCACTCCATTCTGCCCCACTCCACTACACTCAGCATCTAATCACCTGGATAGCACCCAGCATGGAGCCTGACCTGGGAGGCCACAACACCAACATCTGTCGTTTTGGGGAATACACTCCACCCCACTCCACTCCACCCCCTCCCTCCACTACACTCAGCATCTAATCACCTGGATAGTGCCCAGCATGGGGCCTGACCTGGGAGGCCACAACTCCAACATCTGTCGTTTTGGGGAATACAATCCACCCCACTCCATGCCACCCCCTCCCCACTCCACTCCATTCTACCCCACTCCACATAACCTGTAACTCACCAGATAGCCCCCAGCATTGGGCCTGATCTTAAGGCCGCAACTCCAACATCCGTTGGGAGAATACACTCCACCCCACTCCACTGCACCCAACATCCAACTCACCTGGAGAGCGCCCAGCATGGGGCCTGACCTTGAGGCCACAACTCCAACATCAGTTCAGGAGAATGCACTCCACCCCACTCCATTCTACCCCATTCCACTGCATCCAACATCCAAGTCACCTGGAGAGCGCCCAGCATGGGGCCCGACCTTGGCGGCCACAATTCCAACATCTGCCGTTTTGGGGCATACAGCACCAGAGCCATCAAGCGACCTCCGGGCTGGTCAGAAGCACCTTCCATGGACTGCTTGGAGTCAAATGAGCGCGGGATGAGGTGGTGGGGAATATCTGCCCACCCACATTGCACATCTCTGTAACCCTAGGGTAGGTGGTTGGTTGGTTGGGTGAGTCGTATGAGCGCTGGATGAGGTGGTGGGGAATATCAGCCCACCCACATTGCACATCTCGGTAACCCTAGGGAAGGTAGGTGGGTGGGTGAGTGGGTGAGTGGGTGGGTGGGTGGGTGAGCCATATGAGTGTGGGATGAGGTGGTGGGGAATATCTGCCCACCCACATTGCACATCTCGGTAACCCTAGGGTAGGTGGGTGGGTGAGTGAGTAGGTGAGTGGGTAGGTGGTTGGTTGGTTGGGTGAGTCGTATGAGCGCGGGATGAGATGGTGGGGAATATCAGCCCACCCATACAGCACATCTCGGTAACCCTAGGGTAGGTAGGTGTGTGAGTGGGTGAGTGGGTGCGTCGTATGCGCGTAGGATGAGGTGGTGGGGAATATCTGCCCACCCACATTTCACATCTCGGTAACCCTAGGGTAGGTAGGTGTGTGAGTGGTAAGGTGTGTGAGTGTGTGAGTGGGTGAGTCGTATGCGCGTAGGATGAGGTGGTGGGGAATATCTGCCCACCCACATTTCACATCTCGGTAACCCTAGGGTAGGTAGGTGTGTGAGTGGTAAGGTGTGTGAGTGTGTGAGTGGGTGAGTCGTATGCACGTAGGATGAGGTGGTGGGGAATATCTGCCCACCCACACATCACATCTCGGTAACCCTAGGGTAGGTAGGTGTGTGAGTGGTAAGGTGTGTGAGTGTGTGTGTGGGTGAGTCGTATGCGCTTAGGATGAGGTGGTGGGGAATATCTGCCCAACCACATTGCTCATCTGGGTAACCCTAGGATGAGTGACTAGGTGGGTGGTAAGGTGGTTGAGTGGGTGAGTGGGTAGGTGGTTGGTTGGTTGGTGGGTGGGTGGTTGGGTGACTCATATAAGTGTGGGATGAGGTGATGGGGAAAAACTGCCCACACCTGTTGCACATCTTGGTAAACCTAGGGTAGGTGGGTGGGTGAATGGGTAGGTAGGTAGGTTGGTGGGTGAGTGGGTAGGTAGGTAGGTAGGTGGGTGGGTGGGTGGGTGGGTAGGTAGGTGGGTGGGTGGGTGAGTCATACGATTGTGGGATGAGGTGGTGGGGAAGAACACGTGATGAGGGGTGAGGGGGTGATGGGTGTATCTTGGTAACCCTGGGGGGTGAGTACACAGGGACAAGTTTGATTGGTGTAGTAGTATTGCTCGTAGTCCAAGTCTTGGTATTTTTCTAATTCACCTTGCGGTTCACAGGAAACCAGCTTTCCCTGAGATTGATAGGCATTTCACTAATTACAAGTCATACAAGTCTATTGCAACAGACACTGGTTTGACCATGGATAAAACCGCTCGCTCAGCTGTGGGTACAAAATAATCAATTTTATTGGTGTAGTAGTATTGCTCTTAGTCCAAGTCTTGGTCTTATTCTTATTCTTATTCTCTCTCAGTGGTTGTGGTGATGGTTGTTGTGATAGTCGTAGTGATAGTGACAGTGATTGAAACAGTGATAGTGATAAATAAAGTGATAGATATATTTTTTAAAAAATAGTGATATATATAGTGATATACAGCAGCAGCAACAGCAGAAAAAGCAGCAGTGGCAACAGCAACAGCAGCAAAAGCAAAAGCAGCAGTAGCAATAGCAGCAGCAACAGCAGCAGCAACAGCAGCAGTAGCAACAGCAGCAGCAAAAGCAGCAGCAGCAACGGCAGAATGGGAGAGGAGCCTTATTGATTTGACTACGGAGGGGGTTAGACATGTGCTCATGGCACACAATCACACACATACAGGCACGCACACAATCACACACACACACGCACATACAATTACACGCGCACATACAATCACTGACACACACAATCACACACACGCACATACAATCACACACTCACACAATCACACACACGCACATACCATCACACAGACACACACACTCACACAGGCACACACACAATCACACACGCACATACAATCACACACAAACGCACATACAATCACACACACACACACCTTCCACACCCGCAGCACGCTCATGTATGCCGCATCCAGTAGCAGCACACGTCCTAGGCTGTCTGTCGACACAAGCAGGGTACCCACTGGAGCCGCCGAAAGCACACTGAAATACACATGAGCACACACAAACACACACACGCGTGCACACACGCACACATACAAGAACACAGGCACACACACAATCCCCCCCCCCCCCCCCCCCCACACACACACACACACACACACAGGCAATCACACACACACACAAACAAACAGAGACATACAATAACACACACAGACAATTACACACACAGACACAGACACACAGGCACAGATACACACGCATACAATCACACACACATGCAGACACAGACAGACACACACACCGTCCCCACCCGCTGCACACTCATGTTTGCCGCATCCAGTAACAGCACACGTCCTAGGTCCTCTGTCGACACAAGCAGGGTACCCACTGGAGCCTGCTGAAAGCACACTGAAACACACACACACACAGACAATCACACACACAGACACAGACACACTATAACACGTACACACACACACACAAACACAGACATACAATAACACACACACAGGCAATCACATACACAGACACACACAAACAGACATACACACACACACATATACAATCACACACACGCACATACAATCACACAAACTCGCACATACAATCACACACACATACACACACACCTTCCACACCCTCAGCACACTCATGTATGCCGCATCCAGTAGCAGCACACGTCCTAGGTTGTCTGTCGACACAAGCAGGGTACCCCTTGGGGCCGCGACAAGCTCATTGACCACACGGGCATCATCCCTGAACGAGCGCCCTTGAGAGGAACTCTCTGGGCGGGAGGGGCCTGGAAGAGGGAGGGGTGTGGAGTGGTGTGGTGTGGTATGGTGTGGGAGAGGTGTTTTGTGTTGTGGCGGGTTGTTTTGTGGTGAGTGCTCTTGGAGCTGTCAAAAGCTCACTGACCACACGGGCATCATCCCTGAACGAGCGCCCTTGAGAGGAGCTCTGGGCGGGAGGGGCCTGAACGAGGGTGTGGTGTGGTGTGGTGTGGTATGGTGTGGTGTGGGAGAGGCATTTTGTGGCGTGTTGTGTTGTGGTTGGTGCCCTTGAAGCTGTCACAAGCTCATTGACCACACGGGCATCGTCTCTGAACGAGCGCCCTTGAGAAGAGCTCTCTGGGCGGGAGGGGCCTGAAAGATGGAGGGAGGTGGTGTGGTGTGGTGTGTGAGAGGTGTTTTGTGTTGTGGCGTGTTGTGTTGTGGTGAGTGCTCTTGGAGCTGTCACAAGCTCATTGACCACAAGGGCATTGTCTCTGAACGAGGTGCCTGAAAGAGGGAGGGAGGAGTTATGGTGTGGTGTGGTGGGAGAGGCGTGTTGTGGTGTGTTGTGGGATGGGATAGGTGTGTTGTGATGTGTTGTGGTGCGTTGTTGTTGGTGCTCTTGGATCCCTCTCAAGCTCATTTTCCACGCGGGCATCGTCTCTGAACGAGCTCCCTTGAGACAACCTCTCTAAGCGGGAGGGGCTTGAGGGAGGTGTTGTGTTGTGGTGAGGCATGGCGTGTTGTGGTGCGGTGTGGCTGGTGCCCTTGAGCTGGGGGGGGCTGAGGTAGGTAGGTTGGTAGGTAGGTAGATTCAGGTGGGGTGGGGTAGAATGGGAGAGGCGAGTGGGATGGGAGGGGGGGGGAGGGGTTGAGTCGGGTGTGGTGTAGTTAGGTGTGGAGAGGTTTTGTCTGGTTTGATTTGGTTGGGCGGGGTGGGATGGGATGGGTTGGGTTGGGTCAGGTGTGGTGTAGTTTGATGTGGTGAGGTTTTGTCTGGTTCAATTTGGTTGGGCGGGGTGGGATGGCGTCAGTGTGTTGTGCCGTAACGAGGCTTGGTGTGGTGTGATGTGGTGTCTCGTAATGGGGTTGGGCGAGGTAGGGTGTGACTTCAGGAGGGGTTTAGAGCAGCAGTACATTTGAAAACATGAGTACAATTTGTTGCACGGAAGTGGCGGGGTCGTTTAATGTGGGCAGGGCCTAGTCCCCTTCCTCCCCATCAGATTGCAACATGGGTAGGGGTGTAGATCAGCGACGGACATTTGGTACAATTTGTTACACGTACCAGAAGTAGAGGGGTCGTCGAACGTGGCCAGGGGCCAGTGCCCTTCGTCTCCTTCAGATCGCGACTTGGGGTGGGGTGTACAGCAGCGACACACATTTGGCACAATTTATTACACCTACCGAAGTGGCGGGGTCGTTTAATGTGGACAGTGCCCTGCCTCCCCTTCAGAGCACGACTTGCGGTGGGGTGTAGAGCAGCGACACACATTTGCCACAATGTTTTTACACCTACCGGAAGTGGTGGGGTCATCAAACGTGGCCAGGGGACAGTCCCCTGCCTCCCCTTCAAATCGTGACATGGGGTGGGGTGTACAGCAGCGGTACATGTTTGGTACCATTTCTTACACCTACCTGAAGTAGTGGGGTAGCCAAACGTGGCCAGGGGCCAGTACCCTGCCTCCCCTTGAAATAGCGACTCGGGGTGGAGTTTAGATCAGCGACACATATTAGGCACAATTTGTTACACCAACCGGAAGTAGTGGGGTCGTTGAATGTGGCCAGGGGACAGTTCCATGCCTCACCATCAGATTGCAACATGGGGTGGGGTGTACAGCAGCAACACACATTTGGCACCATTTGTTACACCTACCGGAAGTAGTGGGGTTGTTGAATGTGGACAGTGCCCTGCCTCCCCATCAGATCGCGACTTGGTGGGGAGGGGTCAGGTGGGGCCCGGTAGGATAGCGTTGGCGTCTGTGTGGTGTGGTATGTAGGTTGCGTGGTTTTTGGTACAGTTTAATTCACCTTCTGGAAGTGGTGGGTTCGTCGAATGTGGCCAGGGGCCAGTCCACTGCCTCCCCATCAGATTGCAACATGGGGTGGGGTGTGCAGTAGCGGCACACATGTAGTACAATTGTTTACACCTCCCGGAAGTCGAGGGGTCGTCGAATGTGGGCAGGGGACAGCCCCCTGCCTCCCCATCAGATTGCAACATGGGGTGGGGTGTAGGGCAGGGACACACATTTGGCACAATTTGTTACACCTACCGGAAGTAGTGGGGTCGTTGAATGTGGCCAGGGGACAGTCCCATGCCTCTGCGCCACAAAGCGACTTGGAGGGGAGGGGTCAGGTGGGGTGCGGTAGGATGGCGTCGGTGTGGTGTGGTAAGTAGGTTGCGTGGTTTTTGGTACAATTTAATTCACCTGCCGGAACTGGTGGGTCATCGAATTTGGCCAGGGGACAGTTCCATGCCTCTGCATCAGATGGCAACATGGGGTGGTGTGTAGGGCAGCAACACACATTTGGCACAATTTGTTACACCGACCAGAAGTGGTGGGTCATCGAATATGGCCAGGGGACAGTCCCATGCCTCTGCATCAGATAGCAACAAGGGGTGGGGTGTAGGGCAGCGGCTCATATTTGGCACAATTTGTTACACCTACCGGAAGTAGTGGGCTCATCAAACGTGGTCAGGGGACAGTCGCCTGCATCCCCATCATATTGGGACTTGGTGGGGAGGGGTCAGGTGGGGCACGGTAGGATAGCGTTGGCGATGGTGTGGTGTGGTGTGTAGGTTGCGTAGTTTTTGGTACAATTTAATTCACCTACCGGATGTGGTTGGGTCGTCGAATGTGGCCAGGGGACAGTCCCATGCCTCTGCATCAGATTGCGACTTGGGGGGGATGCCGAGAAGCAAGGGGTTGGCCACAAACTTGAAAATGCCTGGTGGGTGTGAAAAGTGCAGGTGGTAAGAAGTAAGAGGTTGGCCACACAATTGCAAACACTGAGTGGGTGCGGATAGTGCGGCCGGTAAGAAGTAAGGGTTTGGTCACTAAATTGCGAATACCAAGTGGGTATGGGAAGTAGAGGTGGTAAGAAGCAAGGGGTTGACCATACAATTGCAAAATGCCTGGTGGGACTGGAAAGTGCAGGTGGTCAGAAGTAAGGGGTTGGCCACAAACTTGAAAATGCCTGTGTGGGCGGTGAGGAGTAAGGATTTGGCCACTAAATTGCAAACACTGAGTGGGTGAGGAAAGTGCAGCTGGCTAGAAGCAAGGGGTTGGCCACAAACTTGAAAATGCCTGTGTGGGCGGTGAGGAGTAAGGATTTGGCCACTAAATTGCGAACACTGAGTGGGTGAGGAAAGTGCAGCTGGCTAGAAGCAAGGGGTTGGCCACAAACTTGAAAATGCCTGTGTGGGCGGTGAGGAGTAAGGATTTGGCCACTAAATTGCGAACACTGAGTGGGTGAGGAAAGTGCAGCTGGCTAGAAGCAAGGGGTTGGCCACAAACTTGAAAATGCCTGTGTGGGCGGTGAGGAGTAAGGATTTGGCCACTAAATTGCGAACACTGAGTGGGTGAGGAAAGTGCAGCTGGCTAGAAGCAAGGGGTTGGCCACAAACTTGAAAATGCCTGTGTGGGCGGTGAGGAGTAAGGATTTGGCCACTAAATTGCGAACACTGAGTGGGTGAGGAAAGTGCAGCTGGCTAGAAGCAAGGGGTTGGCCACAAACTTGAAAATGCCTGTGTAGGCGGTGAGAAGTAAGGCGGGGGGCACTTCATTGCGAACACTGAGTGGGTGAGGAAAGTGCAGCTGGCAAGAAGCAAAGGGTTGGCCACAAACTTGAAAATGCCTGTGTAGGCGGTGAGAAGTAAGGCGGGGGGCACTTAATTGCGAACACTGAATTGGTGAGGAAAGTGCAGCTGGCAAGAAGCAAAGGTTGGGCACAAACTTGAAAATGCCTGTGTAGGCGGTGAGAAGTAAGGGGGGTAGCCACTAAATTGCGAACACCACGTGGGTGTGGAAAGTGCAGGTGGTAAGTAGCAAAGGGATTGGCCACACAATTGTGAATTACTGGAGGGGGTACGAACACTGTGTGGGCGTCAAAAGTACATGAGGTAAGAAGTAAGGGGGCGGCCACAAAATTGCAAATACCAAGTGGGTATGGGAAGTAGAGGTGGTGAGAAGAAAGGAATAGGCCACCGAACCATGAACACTGAGTGGACGTCATAAGTATAGGTGGTGAGAAGTAAGGGTTTAGCAACTAAATTGCAAATACCAAGTGGGCATGGGAAGTAGAGATGGTAGGATAGGAGGCAAGGGGTTGGCCACAAAATTGCAATTCCTGGTGGGAGTGGAAAGTGAAGGGGGTCAGAAGCAAGGGTTTGACAACAAAAAAATCAACTACACAACCTGCCATCAGACCAATCAAATGAGCACCCACCCATCCACTCAACCAGCCAGCTGACCAACCAACCAAATAACCACCCACCCAACCAGCAAGCCACCTAGCCAGTCAACCAGCCAACCAACCAAATAACCACCTACCCACCCAACCAGCAAGCCACCTAGCCAGTCAACCAGCCAACCAACCACCCACCCAACCAGCAAGCCACCTAGCCAGTCAGCCAGCCAACCAACCTAATAACCACCTACCTGACCAGTCAGCCAGCCGACCGAGAAAATTACGACCCATCCACCCACCCAGCCAACCATCCATGCAACCAGCCAGCCAGCTGACCAACCAAATAAATACCCACCAACCCAACCAACCAACCACCTAGCCAGCCATCCATCCGAATAACGAAAAAACCCAGCCAGCCAGCCGGAAAAAAAATCGACCAACCTGCCAGCCAGCCAGCCAGCCACCCACCCGACCAATACAATAACTACACACCCACCCTCCCAACTCAACCACCCATCCGACCAACCAGCGAGCCACCCAACCAACTAAAACAAAAATCACCCACTCACCCACCCTAACAACTCACCAACATAGAAACAGCCACCCACCCACCCAGCCAGCCACCTACCTAGCCAGCTACCTATCCAGCCAGCCACCTACCTACCTAGCCAGCCACCTATCCAGACAGCCACCTACCTAGCCAGCCACCTATCCAGCCAGCAACCTACCTAGCCAGCCAGCCACCTATCCAGCCAGCCACCTACCTATCCAGCCAGCCACCTACCTAGCCAGCCAGCCACCTACCTATCCAGCCAGCCACCTAACTAGCCAGCCACCTATCCAGCCAGCCACCTACCTAGCCAGCCAGCCACCTACCTAGCTAGCCCCCTACCTAGCCAGCCAGCCACCTACCTAGCCAGCCAGCCACCTACCTAGCCAGCCAGCCCCCTACCTAGCCAGCCAGCCCCCTACCTAGCCAGCTAGCCACCTATCCAGACAGCCACCTACCGAGCCAGCCAGCCACCTATCCAGCCAGCCACCTACCTAGCCAGCCACCTATCCAGCCAGCCACCTACCTAGCCAGCCAGCCACCTATCCAGCCAGCCACCTACCTATCCAGCCAGCCACCTACCTATCCAGCCAGCCACCTACCTATCCAGCCACCTACCTATCCAGCCAGCCACCTACCTATCCAGCCACCTACCTATCCAGCCAGCCACCTACCTATCCAGCCAGCCACCTACCTATCCAGCCAGCCACCTATCCAGCCAGCCACCCACCCAACTCACCAACTAAAAATCAGTGACCCACCCATCCAGGCAGCCCCCTAGTCAGCCAGCCACCCAACTAACCAACAAAAAACAGCGACCCACCCACCCAGCCAGCCAGCCAGCTGACCAACCAAATACCCCCCCCACACCCACCACCCACCCACCCAACCATCCAGCCACATATCCATTCACCCAACCCACCTACCCAACTCACCAGCAAAAACACAGCGACCCACCCAGCCACCCAGCCAGCCCCCCAACCCACCTATCCAGCCCCCCAACCCACCTTGTGTCAAGGCTGCTGGTCCCCCCCCCCCCCCCCCCCCCCCCCCCCCCCCCCCCCCCCCCCCCAACCAGCTAGCCAGCCACCTAACTCACCAATAAAAAAACAAGGAACAACCCATCCAGCCACCCCACCCACCTTGTGTCAAGGCTGCCGGTCCACTAGACACCCCGCTTCGAGCAGCTTTTGCTAGGCTGTACACCCCTGATGTGATGCCTACCACACCGCCAGCTAGGGCCGCCAGGGTGCTCTTGGATCCTCCTCCTCCTCCTATCAGGTTATCCACCTCTAGGGAAGCTAGGCAAGGGCGGCTCCCACCTGGGGGGGGGCAGACGAGGGTTGGTTTTTACCTGAGTTGTTGGGAGTTGTTCTCACTCCCCCCCCGTCCCCCCCCTCCCCCTATCAGGTTATCCACCTCTAGGGAAGCTAGGCAAGGGCGGCTCCCACCTAGGGTGGGGTGGGGTGGGGTGGGGGTAGAAGAGTGTTGGCGTTTAACTGAGTTGTTAGGAGTTGTAAGGAGTTGTTGGGAGTTGTTGGGAGTTGTTCAGATTTATTCAGATGTGTTGAGAGTTGTTCATAGTTGCTCAGCTGATGAAGCATAAGAGAGAATAGACAGCAAAGAAAAAGGTGGAGTGCTCTAGGCTCCCCCCCCCACACACCCTCCTCCTCCTATCAGGTTGACCACCTGTACGGAAGCTAAGCAAGGGCGGCTCCCACCTGGGGGGGGCAGAAGAGGGTTGGCATTTAACTGAGTTGTTGGGAGCTGTTGGCATTAAACATTGTTGTTGGGAGTTGTTCTCACTCCGCCCCCACCCATTCCCCCCTCCTCCTTTACCCCCCCTCTCCCTCCTCCTATCAGGTTGTCCACCTCTAGGGAAGCTAGGCAAGGAAGGCTCCCACCTAGGGGCAGAAGAGGCTTGGCTTTGCTCAAGATAGGCCCCAAATGAAGAAAATATAAAATAAATAAACAGATATATTGATGCAGCTGCTCACCTTGTCCAACTCTAGGGAAGCTAGACAAGGGCGGCTCGGGCCCGTGAGCAAGAGTAGGTTTGCATTTGACCAAGGAAGGCAACGCAATGAAGAGAATAGAAAGGAAAGAAAAAGGTAAATTGGCGCAGCTGCTATCAGGTTGTCCACCTCTAGGGAAGCTAGGCAAGGGCGGCTCCCACCTGGGGGGCAGGAGAGGGATGGCGACTAGGGTTGAGAGGTAACACAATGAAGAAAAGAAGAAATCTAAGAAGTAGGACAATTGGTGAAGGTTCTATCAGATTGTCCACTTCTAAAGAAGCTAGGCAAGGGCGGCTCCCACCTGGGGGGCAGGAGAGGGATGGCGTTTAGGGGCGAGAGGCAACACAATGAAGGAAAACAGAGATTTGAGAAGAATGTTGATTGGTGCAGCTTCTATCAGATTGTCCACTTCTAAAGAAGCTAGGCAAGGGCAGCTCCCACCTGGGGGGCAGGAGAGGGATGGCTTTTCGCGGCGAGAGGCAACTCAATAAAGAAAAGAAGAAATTTGAGAAGAATGTTGATTGGTGCAGCTTCTATCAGATTGTCCACTTCTAAAGAAGCTAGGCAAGGGCAGCTCCCACCTGGGGGGCAGGAGAGGGATGGCTTTTCGCGGCGAGAGGCAACTCAATAAAGAAAAGAAGAAATTTGAGAAGAACGTTGATTAATACAGCTTCTATCAGATTGTCCACTTCTAAAGAAGCTAGGCAAGGGCGGCTCCCACCTGGGGGGCAGGAGAGGGATGGCGTTTAGGGGCGAGAGGCAACACGATAAAGGAAAACAGAAATTCGAGAAGCACATTGATTGATGCAGCTTCTGTCAGATTGTCCACCTTTTTGGCGCTTCAAGTAATTCAGGAGATGATTTGGGAGTTGAGGTCAGACTCCGTACTTCTTCTCACACCCTTACACACACACAAAGCTTTACACACGCTGACTCAGCCCCCAGCTGCACCTGTGACAATGGCCATCTTTTTCTTCCCGGCAGAAGCGTCTACTCCCCGTAAGATGCTGTACAAGCCCCTGGGCTTAGTGCCCACGCACAGCGCATCAGCACGAGGACCCACGCCCCGTGGTAAGCTCCATTTCTGATAACTGATCGGATCCAGCGCTGGGGCTGATGAACCTGAGAAGAATACATTGGGTGGGTGGGTGGGTGGGTGGCTTGTGGGTGGTGGTTGAAGTTTTGGTGATGGTGATGGTGGTGGTGGTGGTGGGTGTTAGTGCCTACACACAGCGCATCAGCACGAGGACCCACACCCCGAGGCAAGCTCCATTTATGGTAACTGATCGGGTCCAGGGCTGGGGCGGAGGAACCTGGCCAGAACAAGAGGTGGGGTTGAAGGTTGCAGGAGTTGTTGTTGTTGGTGGTGGTGGTGGTGGACCCCACACACACATCAATACAGGCCTAATGCCCCGTGTAAAGCTCCATTACTTATAAGTGATGAGAAGTAGGGCTGGGGCGGGTGACCCTGGCCAGAACAATCGGTAAGGTGGAAGGTTGCAGGAGTTGTTGTTGGTGGTGGTAGTGGGCCCCACACACAGCGCATCAATAGAGGCCCAACGCCCGTGGCAAGATCCATTTCTGATAAGTGATGAGAAGTAGGGCTGGGGCGGGTAACCCTGACCAGAACAATGGGTGGGGTGGAAGGTTGCAGGAGATGTTGTTGTTGATTTTTGTTGTTGCTTTGGTGTTGTTGTTATTGTTGTTGTTGCTGTTGTTTTGCTTTTGTTGTTGTTGTTGTTGTAGTTGTAGTTGTTGTTGTTGCCTTGTTGTTATGTTGTTGCTTTGTTGTTGTTGTAGTTGTTGTAGTTTTTGTTGTTGTTGTTGTTGTTGTTGTTGTTGTTGCTTTGTTGTTGTTGCTTTTGTCATTGTTGTTGTTGTTGCTTTTGTTATTGCTTTGTTGTTGTTGTCATTGTTGTTGTTGTTGCTTTTGCTTTTGTTATTGCTTTGTTGTTGTTGTTGTTGTTGTTGTTGGTGGTGGTGCTGTTGTTGCTTCTTAAAGACAGCCTATCAATTCGAGGCCCAACTCCCCGTGGCAAGCTCCATTTCTGATAACTGATCAGATCCAGGGCTGGGGCGGATGACTCTGACCAGAACAATCGGTGGGGTGGAAGGTTGCAGGAGTTGTTGTTGTTGGTGGTGGTGGTAGTGGGCCCCGCACACACACCTCAATACAAGGCCCAACGCCCCGTGTAAAGCTCCATTACTGATAAGTGATGAGAAGTAGGGCTGGGGCGGATGACCCTGGCCAGAACAATCGGTAAGGTGGAAGGTTACAGTTGGTGTTAGTGTTGTTGGCTAACCCTGGACTGCGACAAGCAACAACAACAACAACAACAACAACAACAACAACAACAACAACAACAACAGAAACAACAAAAGCAACAACAACAACAAAATCAACAACAGCAACATCAACAGCATACAAAGGTAAAAGAGGACGAATAGTGATAAATCTCATTTTAGATTACAAATAAATACATAAATAAAAAATAATTAAAGCAATCATATGTTCCATGTTGGGCCACAACACAGGAGCAACACACTTACCATGCGTAGTGTCCACATATATAAACAAACAAACCAACAAGAAACGCGTTCCACGTTGAGGCACCACAGAGGAGCATCAGGCATACCATGCGTAGCGTCCACATAATAAAGGCAATGCATTTCTTGTCCAGGCACCACACAGGAGCATCAGGGATACCATGTGCATCCACATAAACAAACAAACAAGTCCCAAGACACCACGCACATATATATATATATATTAGCACGTGTAGAGTCCACAGCTGTCTTTCTGCCCATGACTCACCACTTGTAGCCTCCACAGCTATCTTTCCGCCCAAGAAAGAACCCCAACCCCTGCTTGGGTTGTGGCTTTTTGCAGCTTCCGCCCCGGAAGCTGCCCTAGAAGCTGCCTGGCAGGCATGGAAGCTGGAGCGAAGGTCCCACGAGGAGATTCGAACGATAGCGTCATCCATGCAAATTGTGATGTCCTCCTCGGCTTCGTCAGGCTGGAGACCTAAGGCATAGAGAGTGTGACTGTTTGTGCACGTGTGTGTGTGTATGTGTGTGTATGTGTGTGTGGTGGTGGTGGTGGTGGTGGGTAGGTGGGTGGGGGAGGGCATGGGCAATACGTGCTTCCTTGGGTGTGTAGGTGTGTGTGTATGTGTGTGTGTGTGAGAGTGTGTGTGAGTGAGAGAGAGTGTGTGTATGTGTGCGTGCATGCGTGCGTGTGTGTGTGCATGTGAGTGTGCGCACGTGTGAGTGTTTGTGCACGTGCATGTGCATGCGCATGACAAATAAAAGTACTGGCATCATCCAGACAGATTGTGATGCCCCCCTCGACTTCATCAGCCTGGAGAGAGTGGGCACAAGTGGGCACACGTGGGTGTACATGTGTTTGTGTACAAGTGTACAAATGAGTACATGTGTTTGTGTACATGTGTCGGTGTACATGTGTTTGTGCACAAGTGTACGAATGTACAAATGTGTTTGTTTACATGTGTCGGTGTACATGTGTTTGTGTACATGTGTACATGTGTCTGTGTACATATGTACAAATGTGTACACGTGTTTGTTTACATGTGTACAAATGTGTACGTGTGTCGGTGTACATGTGTTTGTGTACATGTGTTGTTATATATGTGTTTGTGTACATGTGTACAAATGTGTACATGTGTTGGTACATATGTGTTTGTGTACATGTGTTGTTATATATGTGTTTGTGTACATGTGTACAAATGTGTACATGTGTTGTTATATATATGTTTGTGTACATGTGTACAAATGTGTACATGTGTTGGTATATATGTGTTTGTGTACATGTGTTGTTATATACGTGTTTGTGTACATGTGTTGGTACATATGTGTCTGTGTACATGTGTGTGAGATAAGGTAATACAAATGGCATCTTCTGATTGTGGTTTCTCCTCAGATCAGGAGGAAAGAGTGTGTGTGGATGTGTGTGTGGATGTGTGTGTGTGTGTGTGTGTGTGTGTGTGTGTGGGGGGGGGGGGGGGGGGGGGGAGATATGTGCTGTGTTTTGGTTTGGTTTGGTGGGGTGGTGTATGTTTGTATTTTCAGGGACTTATCCAACATCAAAAACAGGAAAGGCAGGTTTGGTGGGGTAGTGCATGTATGTATGTTTTTTACAGGGACTTGCCTAACCTTTAAAACAGGAAAGGCAGGTTTGGTGGGGTGGTGATTGAGGTTAGTACCTCAGTTTGGTACTTGATGCAGTTCTCACCCATGTGCCACGTGCGCAACCTGATGTGGCGTACTGCCTTTGTGTGTAGTCTCTGACGCAGAAGCATGCGACCTTCAAGGTTGTGGAGCTGCAGAGGGGTTAGCAGTGTTCTTCTTCAGTCCATGAGTTCGTAAATCAATAAATAAATAAATAAATAAATCAATAAATCAATCAATCAATCAATCAATCAATTAATCCATCCATCCATCCATCCATCAATTAATCCATCCATCCATCCATCCATCCATCAATCTATCAATCCATCCATCCATCCATCCATCCATCTATCCATCCATCCATCCATCCATCCATCTATCAATCAATCAATTAATCCATCCATCCATCCATCCATCCATCCATCCATCCATCCATCCATCCATCTATCAATCCATCCATCCATCCATCCATCCATCCATCCATCCATCCATCCATCCATCCATCCATCAATCTATCAATCTATCAATCTATCAATCCATCCATCCATCCATCCATCCATCAATCCATCAATTAATCCATCCATCCATCCATCCATCCATCCATCCATCCATCCATCCATCCATCCATCCATCCATCCATCAATCAATTAATAAATTAATCAAGAAGAAGCTTGCGCCCTTCAAGTTTGTGAAGCTGCAGATGGGTAGCAGCTTTTTTTCTTCCGTCCATGACTTAGTCAATCAACCAATTAATGAATCAAGAAGAAGCATGCAACCTTCAAGGTTGTGAAGCTGCAGAGGGGTTAGGCCATGTGTGCTATGTTGTCCATGTGTTAGTCAATCAATCAATAAATCAATCAATCAATCAACTAATCAATCAATCAATCAATCAACTAATCAATCAATCAATCAACTAATCAATCAAGCAAAGAAGCAAGCAAGCAAAGAACGATAGCAAGCACGCAAGCAAGCAAGTCCAAGCAAGCAAGCAACGATAGCAAGAAGCAAGCAAGCAAGCAAGAAAGCAAGCAGGCAAGCAAGGCAAGCAACGAAGCAAGCAAGAAGCAAGCAATGAAGAAGCAAGCAAGAAAGCAAGAAAGCAAGCAAGGCAACGAAGCAAGCAAGAAAGAAAGAAAGAAAGAAAGCAAGCAACGAACAAACGGAAGCAAGCAAGGCAAAGCAAGCTAGCAAGCAAGCAAGCCAGACCAGCAACGCGAAGTCAAGCAAGCCAGCCAAGGCAAGCAAGCAAGAAAGCAAGCAACGGAAGCAAGGCAACGAAGCAAGCAGGCAAGCAAGCAAGCAAGCAAGCAGCAAGCAAGCAAGCAATAATGTCAAGCAAGCAACTAAGCAAGCAAGCAAGCAAGCCAAGCAAGCAAGCTAAGCAAGCAAGCAAGCAAGCAAGGCGAGCAAAACGAAGCAAGCAAGGGCAAGCAGGCAAGGCAAGCAAACGAAGCAAGCAAGCAAGCAAGCAAGCAAGCAAGCAAGCATCAAGCAAGAAGCAAGCAAGCAAAAAGCAAGCAACGAAGCTAAGCAGCAAGCAAGCAAGCAAGAACAAGCAAGAAAGCAACGAAGCAAGCAAGCAAGAAAAGCAAGCAAGCAAGCAAGCAAGCAAGCAAGCAAGAAAAGCAAGCAAGCAACAAGCAAGCCATGCCGCAAGCAAGCAAGCAAGACAAAGCAAGCAAGCAAGAAAGCAAGCAAGCACGAAGAAAGCAAGCAAGCAAGGAGCAAGGCAAGCAACGAAGCAACGAAGCAAGCCAACGCAAGCAAAGCAAGGCAAGCAAAGAGCAAACCAAGGCAAGAAAGCAAGCAAGCAAGCAAGCAGCCAGAAAGCAAGCAAGAAGCAAGCAACGAAGAAGGCAAGCAAGCACAGCAAGCAAGCAATCAAGCAAGCAAAAAGAAAGCAACTAAGCACCGGCAAGCACATCCAGCCATGCAATCAAGCAAGCAAGCACATCAATCAAGCAACAAGCAGAGCAAGAGCAAGCAAGCAGCGAGCAAGGAAGCAAGAAAGTCAAAGACGCAATGCAATCACGAAATCAAGCAAGCAGCAATCAAGCAAGCAAGCAACTAATCGCAATCAATCAGCAATCAATCAATCAATGAAATAAATCAACTATTCAATCAATCAATCAATTAATCAATCAATCAATCAATCAATCAATCAATCAATCAATTAATCAAGAAGAAGCATGCTACCTTCAAGGTTGTGAAGCTGCAGAGGGGTTAGCAGTTGTTTTTCTTCAGTCCATAAGTTAGGGCTGCAGATGCATTAGGCCATGTGTGGTACGTTGTTCATGAGTTGGTCAATCAATCAATCAATCAATCAATCAATCAATCAATCAATCAATCAGTCAGCACACGTCAAATCGTGGCGTATTGTATAATACAAGACGAAAAGGCCGCGACCATCAAAACTTTGAACCTTTAAAATCTGCAACCAGCACGGTTGTGAGACCATCCTAAATTATAAAGCAAGCAGCATTGAGAACATCAAAATACAGGTGGAAAGCTCACCAACTCATTTCCCCTACCACACCACACACACCACACCACCAAAAACCATAACAACACCCACAAACCCTGCCGCCCCTACCACCCCTACCACCCACCCACAACCCCTGCCACCCACCCACCCACCCACCCACAAATCCTACAACCCACCACCCCTACCACCCACCCACAACCCCTGCCACCCACCCACCCACCCACAAATCCTACTACCAACCACCCCTACCACCCACCCAAAACCCTTACCACCCACCCCACAAACCCCACAAACCTTACCACCCACAAACCCTACCACCCACCCACAACCCCAACCATCACCTGCAAGTACCCCCCAGAGGTTCCAGCTACCAGGCAGCTCTCCCAAGCTTCATCATCCAGGCATCCACCACTGCTGCTGCTCTTCTTGCGCTCGTGCTGCTGAACGCACTAATTTGGTGGTGGTGGAAGGTGGGCTGTGTGATAGTGCTTTGGTGGGTGCTTGTATTATCCAATATTTATAATTATCTTAGCATTCACCACTGCTGCTGCTCTTCTTTTGCTCGTGCTGCTGTACGCAACCACGGATACTCTTCTTTTGCTCCTGCTGCTGTACGCAATAATTTGGTGGTGGTGATGGGTGCTTGGATGATCCAATATTAATAATTATCTCAGCATGCACCCCTGCTGCTCTTCTTTTGCTCCTGCTGCTGTACGCAATGGGTGCTTGGATGATCCAATATTAATAATTATCTCAGCATGCACCCCTGCTGCTCTTCTTTTGCTCCTGCTGCTGTACGCAATGGGTGCCTGGATGATCCAATATTAATAATTATCTCAGCATGCACCCCTGCTGCTCTTCTTTTGCTCGTGCTGCTGTTCGCAATGGGTGCTTGGATGATCCAATATTAATAATTATCTCAGCATGCACCCCTGCTGCTCTTCTTTTGCTCCTGCTGCTGTACGCAATGGGTGCTTGGATGATCCAATATTAATAATTATCTCAGCATGCACCCCTGCTGCTCTTCTTTTGCTCGTGCTGCTGTTCGCAATGGGTGCTTGGATGATCCAATATTAATAATTATCTCAGCATGCACCCCTGCTGCTCTTCTTTTGCTCCTGCTGCTGTACGCAATGGGTGCTTGGATGATCCAATATTAATAATTATCTCAGCATGCACCCCTGCTGCTCTTCTTTTGCTTGTGCTGCTGTTCGCAATGGGTGCTTGGATGATCCAATATTAATAATTATCTCAGCATGCACCCCTGCTGCTCTTCTTTTGCTCGTGCTGCTGTTCGCAATGGGTGCTTGGATGATCCAATATTAATAATTATCTCAGCATGCACCCCTGCTGCTCTTCTTTTGCTCGTGCTGCTGTTCGCAATGGGTGCTTGGATGATCCAATATTAATAATTATCTCAGCATGCACCCCTGCTGCTCTTCTTTTGCTCGTGCTGCTGTTCGCAATGGGTGCTTGGATGATCCAATATTAATAATTATCTCAGCATGCACCCCTGCTGCTCTTCTTTTGCTCGTGCTGCTGTTCGCAATGGGTGCTTGGATGATCCAATATTAATAATTATCTCAGCATGCACCCCTGCTGCTCTTCTTTTGCTCGTGCTGCTGTACGCAATAGGTTTCTGTACATCAATTTGACGGATGGTGCGTAAAGAATACAGGTGAAATTATTTGTGCGACCGCGTTGATTGTTTTGTTGATGCTTGGATTTAAATTATCATGAATCATTATCCAAGCATCCACCACTGCTGCGGCTGCTCTTGTGCTCGTGCTGCTGCGCAAAAAATGAATTGCTCACGTAGACAGTTTTCCAGGTGAATGTGTTTTTTACTGCCGAAGACGGCGAGCAGCCAAATTGTTGGCTGAAGCTATGTAACCAAGTTCAAGTTCAAGCTGCTGCGCAACGTGATGCCATTGCGGATGCGATGGTGGTGGTGGAAGTGGTGATGGTGGTGGTAGTGGTGGTGGTGGTGATGGTGGTGGTGGTGGTGATAGTGGTGGTGGTGGTCCACCCACCGAAACCTCCATCCCACCCACCCACCCACCAACCAACCCTGTTGCCATTCTCAGTAGTTCACCCTCAGCCTTAATTGCCTTTATCTCTATTTGTCTGATATTGGGCCCCATTCTCACACTCACTTGATTAAGGGTGGCCATCCACACCACATGAGTGATCTCTTCACAGGGACTGACAGAAAGCTCAGGTGGCTTGGGCCTATTCCCACACTCACTTGACTAAGGCTGGCCATACACCCAAACCCCACCCCCCCACCCAGTCCACTCACCCCACCCCCACCCCCCCACCCAATCCACCCACCCATTCCCACACTCACTTGACTAAGGGTGGCCATCCACACCACATGAGTGATCTCTTCAAAGGGACTGACAGAAACCCCAGGTGACTTGGGCCCAATCTCGCACTCACTTGACTGAGGGTGGCCATCCACACCACACGAGTGATCTCTTCACAGGGACTGACAGAAACCCCAGGTGGCTTGGGCCCAATCTCACACTCACTTGACTAAGGCTGGCCATCCACACCACATGAGTGATATCTTCACAGGGACTGACAGAAACCCCAGGTGGCTTGGGCCCAATCTCACACTCACTTGACTTAGGGTGGCCATCCACACCACATGAGTGATCTCTTCACAGGGACTGACAGAAACCCCAGGTGGCTTGGGCCCAGAAGCCACAGCTACAAGCCTCGGGCTGGGGCTGTTCTCCGTGGGCGGGTCACCCCAGTCGCCCCAGTCGTCTTGACCCCATGCTGGCGGTTGGTCCCCGCCATCCACGCCCCAGCTAGCGCTACCACCTAGGGGGGGCTTTGCCCGAGTATCTGTGGGAGCAGTGCTGTCTGGGGACGAGGGGGCGCTTGTGCTGCACCCACTGATGTCAGCCGTTGCTGGCTCGGGGTCTGACTGGAGGGATGGAGGAGCCTTGGGATGAAGGGGGAAGACTGCCAGTCGATTCTTTGAGGCGACAGCTAGAAATGAGCTGAAGAGAGGAAGCAGTAATGGGAGTGTTGGTGGTGGTGGTGGTGTGTGTGTGTGTGGGGGGGGGGGGGGCGGGGGGGGGGGGGGGGGGGGGGGGGGGCTGCGATTCTGTTCCTTGAGGCGACAGCTAAATATGAGCTGAGGAGAGGAGAGGAAAAAGTGATTGAAGTGTTGGTGGTGGTGTGCGTGTGTGGTGGGTGTCGGGGGTTGGTGGTGGGGGGGTGGGGGGTGGGGGGAGGGTTCAAGCACTGACAGCTGTCTCTTTGAGGCGAAAGCTAAATGTGAACTGAGGAGAGGAATACGTGATAGGAGTGGTGGTGGTGGTGGTGGTGCGTGTGTGTGGTGTGTGTGTGTATGTGTGTGGGTGTGTGGGTGTGTGTGGGTGTGGGGGGGGGGGGGGTAGGGGGGCGTGAACACTGACAGTCGGTTATTTGAGGCGACAGCTAAAGTTGAACTGAGGAGAGGAGAGGAAGAAGTGATAGGAGTGATGGTGGTGGTGGTGGTGGTGCGCGTGTGTGGTGCGTGTGTGTATGTGGGTGGGGGGGTTGGCGGGAACACTGACAGTAGGCTCTTTGAGGCTGCAGCTAAATTTGATGGAAAGGAACAGGGAGGGGAAAGGAGTGATAGGAGTGGTGGTGATGGTGTGTACGTGTGTGGGTGGGTGTGTGGGTGGGTGTGGGTGTGGGTGTGGGTGTGGGTGTGGGTGTGGGTGTGGGTGTGGGTGTGGGTGTGGGTGTGGGGGGGGGGGGGCGAAGGAGCGTAGCGGAGCGTGGAAAGGAGAATGAGGAGTTAAGAGGAGTGGGGCTTACTGTTTCTTTTTGGGGCTGCCATAGCAGCTTCCACCCAGATCCATCAGCCAGCCACAGGGTGTAATACAAATCTGTCAACTGCATTGGTAGGCCTGACATGGCAGCTGAAGGCTGCAGACACACTAGCTAGCTTCAGGTTTGGCCCAAGGTCGAGGAAAGGGAGCTGCCTAGAAGCTGCTACGCGTATCCAAAACAAGAAACACTGAGGAGTGGGGGCATTTGCTTCTTATTTTTTAGCGACGTGTCGCCATTCCGTCGCTGCATGGCGACTCATGGGTCCGGCTAAACAAGTCATAAATGACACCCCAAACCACCTGGGCTCTGCGCTTCGCGCTCCCCGGGGTTCGGGGGGCAGCGCATTGTACTGGGGTCGCACAGAGTTGCTCAATGTGCGACGCGTTGCAGGGTAAAAAATAGTTGGGGCGTTTGGTAAGTCAGTGGCCCAGATCCACACCTTGATTGGCAAGGGACACGTCAACACATAAGCGGAATACAATATATAGATAAGCGGAATATAATGTATAGATAAGTGGAATATAATATATAGAGATAAGCGTAATAAATATAATATATATATATATATATATATATATATATATATGAGGAATATAATATACAGATAAGCGGAATATAATATAAAGATAAGCGGAATATAATATATAGATAAGTGGAATATAATATATAGATAAGCGGAATATAATATATAGATAAGCGGAATATAATATATAGATAAGCGGAATATAATATATAGATAAGAGGAATATAATATAAAGATAAGCGGAATATAATATATAGATAAGCGGAATATAATATATAGATAAGCGGAATATAATATATAGATAAGAGGAATATAATATATAGATAAGAGGAATATAATCTATAGATAAGAGGAATATAATCTATAGATAAGAGGAATATAATACATAGATAAGCAGAATATAATGTATAGATAAGAGGAATCTAATATATAGATAAGAGGAATATAACATATGGATAAGAGGAATATAATATATAGATAAGCGGAATATAAAGTTGGAAAGTCGGGGCACCCAAACCTCTACCAATCATGACATTTACCACTACCCCTGGCAACAAGGACAGATGACCTGTGTCCTGTTTTGGATGCACTCCTGTGTAAAGTGATTCACGCCTGTTTTGGATCCACTCCTACTCATGTGTAGAGCGATGTTTGCATGTTGTGGGAGTATGACTGCTTTATTGCTTGTACCCTGTGATTTTAAAATCTTTTGTCTGGATGATTCATTACAGTGTCTCACTTGCTGGGGTGCAGTGACAGCTTGGCGTGGTCCCACTCCAGTGATCTACCCTCGCCTGCAGCGCCCTTGGTCGCGAGTGTGTCAGCGACCTGGCCTACATCGAGGCGCATGGGGGCTTAGGACAAAGCCTGACCACCTTTCACTAGTATGGGAGCCAAAGTACCCAATAAAAAGAAGAGTAGGTGAAGAGTAAGTAAGGAGCAGTAGAATAAGACTTGAAGTTGCTGTTTTAGCTAGCTGTACAGCCTTAGTAAAGGAACAGGGTAGGGCAAACCCTAACCCTACACCAGTTGAAGGCTGTGCTAAGAGGATGCACTCTGGGCTGTAAGTAGAGCTCTGAAATAGTAGTATCGGATTGGATGGATTGTGTTTGAAATTGAATAGGTGCTTATGGCGAGGACCTAGTCATCCCTTGTAGGTTGCAGCTGGCGCCTTGGCCCCTCGAGCGGGAGATAGATATAAATGCGGAGGTGGTATTAGAAGTTCGCATCTTGACTTCGCAGCTCAATGGCTTCTTTGGGTGAGGCGCAGGTGGCGTGGTTTCTTGAAGTTAGAAGCTCAGTTGGCGTGGCTTCGTGGATATGGCTAATGCTGCACTATTACCTGGCCAGAATGACAGTATGGATGGGCGGCGTGCTTTGAGGCATCCAGCAACATGCGCAGTATCTCGCTTTGGCCAGCCCATGTAATTGTGCCAGCCCTGTAATTGTGCTAATGGCAATACAATACCCCGATCCGAACGGCAGTACGCAAAGTGATATGCACTGGTTCTCGAGGGTTTGGACTAATGAAGTCCACCAGCAAGAAGAAAGCATTCCTATTATTCCGCAGCGTTATATCTGATATTCATTTGACTGTTGCATCGAAGCAGAGGCATCCTGGCACCGAGTTGGACTATCCAGACGTTTATCCGTACAACTCGGTTAGCTTATTAGCATAATGGTAAGCTACGATTCCCAGTGCCAGTGCACGAAGACATGCACGCTGTTTCCCTGCTAGAAATGCCATACTAGGCGCACTTCGTTTGTTGAAGACATGTCTAAGCCTGCTTGCCCCCACCTGCGCCCGCAGTCTGACGTCGAAGCAACACTGGCCAGGGTGCAGAACCACAAGGGAGTTCTAGGAACCGTCGTAGTGGACAACGCAACGGGCATCACACTTCGCACCACACTCGACGTGAGTTCCGCACACTGATTACTGTGCTACCTGCTCCTATAGTGTTTGTGAATTGTGACAATCCTGCGGTTACTCACTGAAAGTCAACAATACCAGATTTTAGGCGCCTCAAAATGCACCATATCTACAAAAATAAGAGTTTGGATAGCAAATGCTATGCCAAGAAGAATGCTTTGCATTTTGTTGACTTCATGTTGCTGCTTCAGATGGGGAGTATCCTTTACGACTGGGGCCATGTATCCAAGCTCAAGTTCACCTTCTGTATGGTGTTGCCAAAGGACCCCCTTTGGACAGCTTCTTTAATTCACGCCGACTTGGCTTATTGCTTTTCTTTTCTACCCACAGATATGTAGTCAGTTACCCACAGAGGACTGTCACACCCAAACTCAAACCCAAGCCCAATCCAAGCACAACTGCTTACCCACCCAATATAACCAACACAGCCAACACTCCCAACACAACCAACACAACCAACACAACCAACCCAAACCCATTTCCTCTGCCTTTGCAGGAAGCGCTCACAAAGCAGTATGCTGACATGATCCCAGACCTTGGTGTGCTGGCACGCAACATGGTTAGAGACATAGACCCCATGAACGACTTGGAGTTCTTGCGTATCCGCTCCTACAAGCATGAGATCATGGTTGCTGCAAGTGAGTGCGGCATGCTGCGCTTTCATGGCAGTAACTAGGGTGTAGGGGAGGGAGAGGGGAGAGAGAGCAGAGATGGGTGTGTGTGGGGGGGAGGAGGGGAGGGGAGGGGGTTAAGCGTAACATACACTCCTACAAGCATGATATAATGGTCGCCGCAAGTGAGTGGGGCATGCTGCAATGTCATGGCAGTAACTAAGGGAGAGGGTGTAGGGGAGAGGGAGCAGAGATAGGGGTAAGGGGGGGGTGGGGTGGGGTGGGGGGACATACACTCCTACAAGCATGGGATCATGGTTGCCGTAAGTGAGTGCGGCATGCTGCACTATCATGGCAGTAACTAGGGGAGAGAGAGCAAAGATGGGGGTAGGGCGGTGTGTGTGTGTAGGGGGGGGGGGGGGGGGGGGGGGGGGTATCGTACACTCCTACAAGTATGAGATAATGGTCGCTGCAAGTGAGTGCGGCATGCTGCACTTTCATTGCAGTTTCTAGGGTGAAGGGGAGCGGGGAGAGAGAGCAATGATGGGGGTAGGGCAGAGTGTGTTTGGGGGGGGAGAAGGGGGGGGGGGGGAATGTACACTCCTACAAGCATGAGATCATGTTTTTAGGTGAGGAGAAACACTGTTTGGATGCCTTATTATCATGTAACTTGGTTGCGCAAGCCATAGGGCTGCTTCCTGTCTTATGTATGTATGTTACAGTCCAGGGGTGGGCCAAATAGGCTCAGGGACTTGCCCAACCGTGTTAGGAAGCTTCAATCTTATGCAGTAATAGCAACACCGAAAATAATATTTGTGATGAATTATTATTTTATCTTCCTTACAGTTCCCTCATCAAAAATAATGATTACAAATAATCACCAAAATTAATTATCAAAAATAATATTTTGATTATAAGTATTTTATCCGTTCTCTTCATGCAATCATTGATTAACCAATGCAACTGCGTATGTTCATTTCATAACTAAAAAAATGCTCTGCCTAACCCTCCCGCCCCCCCTCCCTCACTACACAGAACCGGATTTCACCCTCATCGTCATCCAAGATCCTGCAGCAGCCAGCTCACTCTAAGAGACTTGCACACTCCCACGTGGTTGGTCGGAGCCAGGGTTGTTCTGGGGGAACTCCAAAAGCTGCATCAGGAGCAGGGTACTTCAAGAGAAACATCTCCTTCTTGCCTGAGATGCACACAAGCAAAGAAACCGTCGTGACAAGCATGGATCTGGACCAGGGTTGTTCAGGACGCTGCGTCCTGTGTCGCAGACGCAACGTCGAAGGGTCTGTTGCGTCCTGATAAGCAACGTGGGGAGAGTCCGTTGCATCGCAGGACGCAGGCTATGGGTCGGGTATGAGTCGGATGTGTCTCAGGTCGCAGTCTACACAATTGGTTGCGTCTCAGGACGCAGAGCGGGGGGTCCTACTGAACAACCCTGGTTCCATGCCGCTGGTTGGTGTTTTGAAGACCACCTCCTTTGATGGAAATCCTCTAATAGTTTTGGTGGTTGGCCCCAGTGCAAGCAACCTCACGCCTCGTAATAAGGTGTACTATTTATTTATTTATCCTCTAGCAGTTGGTCTTGTAGTTTAAATAGCGAATATGAGCTCGCCCCATGGGTGATGGGGTGACCTCGCCCCATGGGTGACCTCGTCGGCCATGGCAATGGTAAGGCTACACTTTTGTTAGCTTGGTTTTTCTTTTCGGCTACGAGCAGCAGCTTCTGGGCAGTTCCCCTGACTAGCTAGTCGGCCAAAGCTAATGCAACCCAAGTGTGTCTGGAAGCTGACAGAATTCGAAGTCCAGAACCGTCGAAATCTTGGGGCTTAGCCCAGTGGCTACAATGTTGTTAGCACTTCCGCCAAGGCCGACATGTTTTATAGTGTTAGGTCCAGGTGTACTCGCACGCCTATTTTGATTACTTGTAACCGCCCTCACTGTAGGAGAGACTCGACGGTTACACCGGTCACACTGGAAGAGCCATTTAACCCTAAAGGGTTTGCGTCGTTCTGGCTTATCGCTGTATCGGCCTTCAGGCGGACTGGACATGGGTAGTAATTGTAGCGTACACAATTGAACTGATTATATGGTCTTCATATACTTCAGGCTACTCACTGTCTGCAGGTGAAGTAAACCTGGGCAGTTTGCGGATTACTGCGCCACTAGAACTTTAACTTGGTTACATGGCTCCAGCCTTTAAGGCTGCTCCCCGTCTTTGGCAGTAACACAATCATTAAGCATCAAAGCATTCTGAGAAATATTTGATACATTCTCTTCATACCGTACAATCATTGATAAACAAAGGCAACGACCTTCAACCTCTGGATTGTACTTGAACTTGAACTTGGTTACACTCTGGATTGTACATCACTAAAACACTCGTCAGGCTTCGTCTCGGGGGGGGGGGGGGGCGTTTGGACCACCAATCTCACCAAGGGTATCAAGGGTAACCTCCCCACCCACTTGCATACCGGGCAGGCCAACACCACGGGCATCGACTCTTCTATGTGGGAGCAAGCTAACCCCTCCCTCCTCCCTCAAGCTCGTAATGGCTTCTGGCAACTCACCGGCATTAATTGGTGTCAAAAAATACAAAGCTATGTGGGTATACTTCACGGACACTAACCGCCACATTAAATTCCAGGAGAAGAGCCTCCAGCATAAGGAGCTCCAGCGTATCCTTAAAGAACCAAGAATTCCTTGTCCACTGCCCAGTCTTCACCATAGGTACCACTGGTACAATATCCATCACAACTATGACCAATCTTTACACATTAGGGATCAGTCGCATGCTCGAAGGCAAATTCATTTCTAATCTAGGAAGCTGCACAGAGAATCTATTGCCTCCCGTACCAGCATTCTTGCCACATGGCACATGGAGGAGCTGAGGAGCCCCTACATACCGCCTAGAGGGTGACACTTACTATGTCTTCCATGATGCCTTTCCCCAGCTGAAAAAAAGTGATTTGTTTGAGTTTACATTTTCCTGGTAATAATGTTTTTACTGCCAAAGACGGCAAACAGCCAAATTGCTGGCTGAACCTATGTAACCAAGTTCAAGTTCAAGTTTCCTCAGCTGCGGAGTTTCCTCAGCTGCGGAGTCATTCAGGTGACGCAACCAACTTGTCAGCCTGCGTCTTGAGACGCAACCAATTTCATTGCATGCGTCGTTAGACGTAACATACCCGCAACCGACCCGCAGCCTGCGTCCTGCTACGCAACCAAAATCTGTGTCTGCGACGCAGGACGCAGCGTCCTGAACCACTTTGGTCACCCTCCTGAAGGAGAAATATCCATCACCTAAGGTATATAGTATCCAGTGGCCCAGTACTCAGTGGGAAACCTTCTCTATGGCTCAGTTGGGAGAGTGCAGGACTGAAGTTCAGTCAACAATCCATGGGGCGAGCTCATAATTGCTATTTTCAACAGGAGGGCAGGGTCAATCTACACACTGTGTGTAGCGTGACGCACAGATTGTTGAGCGTCCGTTGCGTCGCAGACACAGATTTTGAAACCGGTTTCGTCTCATGATGCAGATTTGACTATTATCATTATATAATTGTTCATATTACTTGCGAGAACACCGCTAACTGGTAAGGTAAGCTCCGTACTTTAGAGTGCCCCATAACACCCCTTCTAGAGGATTTACACCCGGGAGGTGGTTGACAAGAGACAAACCTGTGTGTGTTTGCATGTGGGTGGTGATGGTGGTCGTTGTGTTTATGTGTGTGTGTGTGTGTGTGTTAACACCCCTTCAAGAGGATTTACGCCCTGGAGGTGGTTGCCAAGACAGAAACCCATACTTTTTCTTTTCAGCTACGAGCAGCAGCTTCTAGGCAGCTCCCTGAGCCAGCAACTGGGCTAAGCCCCAAGATTTTGATGGTTCTGGACTACGGATTCTGTCAGCTTCCAGATACACTAGGTTGCATTAGCTTGGCTGAATAGCCAGTCAGGGGAGCTGCCTAGAAGCTGCTGCACAAAAAAACACTGCACAAACCAGGTGCCGACGATTATGCTAGCCATGGTATGGGTGGCCTTAATTATCACTGTAGCACAAAGGACCTCGTCGGTAAAACAATTGTTTGGGGTTCAGTTCACCAGTCCTTTATTTGTTTTAGCCCCTCCTGATATCATGGTTTGGAAAGTCCCTCTAGCCTATTTGGCTATCCCTGGATTCAAACAACATACACACAACCACCCTGCAAGTGAAACAATGGTTTGGGGTTCAGTTCATCAGTGTTCTTTTGTTTTAGCCCCTCCTGATATCATGGTTGGGAAAGTCCCTTTGGCCTATTAGGCTACTCCTGGACAATCACCGTTCAACGAATGGATTAATGGCTGAGCTCCTTGATCGACAAAGGTGCCGGGTTTGAATCCCCATGGGTGCGCCTTAGTGTTCGCGGTCGCTGTTAACTGCTGCAGAGGCCCTCGATCACTGCGAGGTGGAGATCAAGAGCCACCACATATCTCTACGTCAGCCATCCATACCTGCATCTAATCCCACCAGACATTGTCAGTAGTAGTTATGTTGGTCTTAACTTGTTGGTGCTGACCAGGTACATGGAAGAGCCTCCAGTGAGAGGCATCTCAGGATCACCAGCAAATCTGGCTACTCCTGGACTGTAACAACATACAATTTATGTAGGCCTTGGTGACTGTCCCCAGCTGCGGCGTACGGGAGAGTCCCCTGAACACCATACCTTTCAAGGCTTTATCTTTTTTTATGTTGGTCTTGACTTGTTGGTGCTGACCCGGTACATGGAAGAGCCTCCAGTGAGAGGCTGCAGCTCAGGATCACCCGCAAAGGCAACGGAGGAACTTAAGTCAGCCTCTGGGTCCCTCTTGGTGCCACTCAACAGGTTGTTCATGCTTCCCTCCCTGCATGCGGTATGGGTATGGGGGGTATGGGTATGGGTTTGGGGGTATGAATGGGTATGGGTGGGTATGGGGGGTATGGATATGGGGGGTATGGGTATGGGGGGTATGGGTTTGAGGGTATGAATGGGTATGGGTATGGGTATTGGTGGGTATGGGGGGGTATGGGTGGTATGGGTGGTATGGGTTTGGGGGGTATGAATGGGTATGGGTATTGGTGGGTATGGGGGGTTTGGGTATGGGGGTATGAATGGGTATGGGTATGGGTGGGTATGGGTATGGGTGGGTATGGGGGTTTAATTATGGATGCAAACAGGTATGGAGGGTTTAGGTATGTCTGGTATGGGTATGGGTGGATATGGGGGTATATGTATGGATGCATGTGGTACATCATATAATGGTCCATTTATCATTTTTTGTGGCAATGTTGTTCATGCTTCCCTCCCTCCCTGCATGCGGTATGGGTATGGGGGGTTTAGGTATGGGGATATAGGTGTGGATGCATGTGGTACGGACGGTGCATGTGGTACGGACGGTGCATGTGGTACGGACGGTGCATGTGGGACGGACGGTGCATGTGGGACGGACGGTGCCCCTTTGGACGTCTCGCGTTGTTACTATACTACCCTCATTCAGGAAGCACTGAAAGCAGAGACCCCAACTTGACCCTAGCCCACATCCGGCCCTCATCCTCTCCCCACATGACCCGCCCCCGGCGGACGCCACTCATTCCTGGCAGACCCTGACGGTGCCCTTTTGGACGTCTCGCGTCGTAACTGTACAACCCTCATTCAGGAAGCACTGAAAGCAGAGACCACTATCCACAACATCCTCATCCAACAACCTCTACTGGACGACATTGCCTCATATGCCACTGTGAAGTAAGACAGCTGGACACGCCGCAAGGAACTCAGCCAGTCAGCCCTCCCCCCCCCACCCCCCCACCCACCACACACACAAACCAAGCACAAGAGCTCACTTTGATGTCAAGCGCTTCAGGTCTAGCATGCTCATGTCCAAGTCCGTGGTTGTGTGGAGCAACATCGAGCCAGCCAGCCAGTCAGCCCCCCCCCCCCCCTCCCAACACCACGACCACACACACACATACAAACCAAGCACAAGAGCTCACTTTGATGTCAAGCGCTTCAGGTCTAGCATGCTCATGTCCAAGTCCGTGGTTGTGTGGAGCAACATCGAGCCAGCCAGCCAGTCAGCCCCCCCCCCCTCCCACCACCACGACCACACACACACATACAAACCAAGCACAAGAGCTCACTTTGATGTCAAGCGCTTCAGGTCTAGCATGCTCATGTCCAAGTCCTTGGTTGTGTGGAGCAACATGGAGCCAGCCACAATAGTGATGAAACCACATGTCTCTGTTGCCATTTGAACCTTACTCTGGATGTCCTGTTTCAATGCACGAAAACACACAGGTGTATGTATGTGTGTGCAAGCCCCCTCCCCCCCCCCCCCCCCCCCCCCCCCCTTCTCCCGCGTGCCCTTGGGTGTGTGCAGCAACATGGAGCCAGCTACAATGGTAATGATGCCACATGTCTCTGTTGCAATTTGAACCTTATTCTGGATGTCCTGTTTCAATGCATGAAAAAAAAACAGTTGAGAAAAGGAGGCGTGCGTGTGGTTGTTTCTCTCTCTATACATAGCCAGTTCAGAAAGGTGTGAGTGTGCTTGTGTGTGTTTGTATGTGTATGTGCGCGGAAGTCCACTACCTCGCATCCTCGAACCCACCCGCCCATTTAAACCACATGCATCACATGCACATGCATCCACCCATACACACCACATGCACATGCATCCACCCATATACACCACATGTAGCACATTCACATACATCCACCCGTCCAGACACTATAATTATATTAAAACAAAACAAGTATAAACAATTATTTTTCTATCGTGCGCTAAAGAAAAGGCAGAGGCAGCAGCATGTACCCTGGGCATAAAAACAAAATTTTAAAAATTAATGTTATACTGAAACAAACATACAAAAATATTAATAAATCGTTTGTGTTTCAATATCCTATAAACATTATCAGGCAGAGGCAGCAGCAAGTACCCTGGGCACGACAAAAAAAGTGAATGTTAAACTCAAACAACACAAAAAAATATGAATAAATCGTTTGTATTTCAATGTTCTATTAATACTATCAGGCAGAGGCAGCAGCAAGCACCCTGGGCACGAAAAAAAGTGAATGTTAAACTCAAACAGACATATACAAATATGAATAAATCGTTTGCGTTTCAATATCCTATTAAAGCTATCAGGCAGAGGCAGCAGCAAGCACCCTGAACATGACCATGAGCGCTATAATGGGGAGGGTAGTTAAATTTATTACTTGGCTACCAAACTTTGCGACCGAAAACTATTACTTTGCCACCGAATGTCGCTACCGAAAACTATTAGTTGGCTACCGAAAACAGGCTTAAACGAACAGGCACAAACTTCAACAATATTAAGAAAAAGAAATAAATAACAGTTCGAAATTAATAATAATAGCATCCAAATATCAGGCAGAGGCAGCAGCAGGCACCCTGAACATGACAATGGACGCAAAGATGGTGAACGTGGTGGACATGACAATGAGCGCTTTAATGGGGAGGGTGGTTAACGTTATTACTTGGCTACTGAAAACTATTACTTTGCTTCAAATAATTCAAAATTGAACAATATTCAGAGAAATAAAAAAATAATAGTTTGCGTTTAAATATCCTACTAAAAGGTAGAGGCAACAGCAAGCACCCTGAACACGACAACAAAAGATAAAAGCGAATGTTAAACTTAAACAAATATACGAAATACGAAAATATTGTTTTTGTTTCAATATCCTATAAATACTATCAGGCAGAGGCAGCAGCAAGTACCCTGGGCACGACAAAAAAATAAAAGTGAATGTTAAACTCGAACAAACATATAAAATTATGTGTTTCAACATCATATAAATCTATTACGCAGAGGCAGCAGCTCGTACCCGGAACATGACGATGGACGCAAAGATGGTTAGGGTGGTGAACATGACGTAGTACACAGGCGATACAAGAGCGGTGTTAAAAATGTCCAGGGACTTGTTCAAGTAGTTCATCTGGGTCATCACGCACGCGACCACAACCTGAGGGATACGTGGGGATGAATATGGGATAAGTGGTGGAGGGATATGGATACATGTGGACAAGTGGGGATAAATGGGGGTAAAGTGGGATAAGGTTGGGGACAAGTGGGCAAAAGGAACAGGTGCTGTGGCTTGTTCAAGCAGTTCATCTGGGTCATCACGCACGCAACCACAACCTGAGGGATACGTGGGGGATGAAAAGGGAATGAGTGGGGCATGAAAAGGGGTAAGTGGTGGATGGATATGGATAAGTGGGGGCAAAGTGGGGTTGAGTGGGGGACAAGTGGGCCAAAGGAACAGGTGCTGCGACTTGTTCAAGTAGTTCATCTGAGTCATCAGTTCATCACGCATGCAACCACAACCCGAGGGATACGTGGAGGATGAATAGGGGATAAGTTGGGGATGGATAAGGGATAAGTGGGGATAAGGAACAGGTGCTGCAAATTGTTGAAGTAGTTCATCTGGGTCATCAGTTAATCACGCACGCAACCACAACCCGAGGAATACGTGGGGGATGAAAGGGGTGAAGTGGGGTTAAGTGGGGGATAAGTGGGGGATGCATTGGGGATACGTGGGGGATGAATAGGGGTAAAGTGGGGTTAAGCGGGAGACAAGTGGGAACAAGGAACAGGTGGTGCGACTTGTTCAAGTAGTTCATCTGAGTCATCAGACACGCAAGCATAACCAGGGGGACAAGTGGGTTGGAGATAAATTAGTTGGGGATGTGAGATGGAGATGGAGATGGAAAGAGAGAGAGAGAGAGAGAGAGAGAGAGAGAGAGAGAGAGAGAGAGAGAGAGAGAGAGAGAGAGAGACAGAGAGAGATGATCTCTGTATATGTAACAGTCCAGGCTCAACCGCCATGGTTTCTTTGTCCAGGTAAAATAGCAGCCCGTTTCCTACCGCCGTAAGACGGGGCTACCTTAATACCACGCCCCACCAGGCGTTATTATTACTAACAGTCCCGGTCATTACTAACAGTCCAGGTCATTACTAATAGTCCCGGTCATTACTAACAGTCCCGGTCATTACTAACAGTCCATGTCATAAATAACAGTCCAGGTCATTACCAACAGTCCAGGTCATAAATAACAGTCCATGTCATAAATAACAGTCCAGGTCATAAATAACAGTCCAGGTCATTACTTACAGTCCAGGTGGTAGTCAATTAGGCTCAAGGGATCTGCACAACCTCAAATAATCAAGATCATTCTATACCGTCTGGATGATTAAGAATACGTGGGGAATAGGTGGGGGGATAAGTGGGGGGTGGCTGCGCTGTAAGGATGGAGAAGCAGTGTGGGCTGTACATCAGTTGCTGCTGCAGGTAGCCGAACAGAAAAACCCTGCAAGAGGGCTGTGTAGCAATTGCCACAGGGTTGGTCTCGGATGGGGGCTGCTCCCAGATCCAAAACTTGGTTTTATTAAAAGCTTTGGAGGTTCTAGGGGTTGACAGACCCCTATTGGCAATATGTAAGTGCGTTGAGAAGATGGAGAAGCACTTTGTCCTGTACGCGAGTTGCTGCTGCTGGTAGCAGAACAGAGAAGCCCTGCAAGAGGTCTGTGTTGCAATTGCCACAGGTTGGTCTTGGATGGGGGCTGCTCCCAGCTCCAAAACTTGGTTTTATTAAGTGAGTGTGTGCGAATATCAAGAAGCAGTGTGGCCTGTACGTGAGCTAGAGATAAATGAGTTGGGGATAAATGAGTTGGGTTGAGTTGGGTTGGGTTGAGTTGGGTTGAGTTAAGTTAGGTATAAATGAGTTGGCGAGATGATATCATATGATGCCGGCAGTCTAACTAAGCTTAAGTTACCATTATATACAATATCATTTGATGCAGTTTGTATGATACGATGACATCATATTCGCCTTTGATCAACATCATATGATATGCCAGTCACTAAGTATGATACAGAGCATCAATAAGAAACGTACCGCAATGCTAGTGTGGCCAAGAGGAAAATACAGAGCATCAGCGTGAAACGTACCTCAACGCTCTTGCGGTGAAGAGTACAATATAGAGCATCAGTGAGAAACATACCGCAATGCTCTTGTGGTGAAGAGTTAAGTACAGAGCATCAGCGAGAAATGTCCGGCAATGCTCTTGTGACCAAGAGTATAGTACCGTACTGACAGCAAAATTTAACGCTTCGAAAGATTTCACGGTCATTTTGAGGGGGGTTATTATAATTTCACGTTTTAATTTCACGTTTGTTTTTCATGGGGATATAATTTGACGTTACACATTTCACGATCAAAATTTTGATAAAATCTATTTAAATGTTTCAACTTGAATAAGTTACACTGATTCAATGCCTGTTCTTAAAATCACAATACAGACTTGCGATAACATTGTTTACCGGTACTCATGAGTGTGGTATAGGTAGCCGTGTATATACTATTAACGTAGACCAAGTACCGTTGTATCAGGGTACATGGTTATAGGGTCTGCAAGTAGGGTAGTACTCTGCATCAACTCATTTAATCACTAAATTTCCTGCTCAGTTAATTTGAGTTCTAGGACCTGCAACTAAGGCATCTCATAAACAAGAGCACACAGCGTTCATGTATTGCTAAGTTGCGGAGAAGGATCAAGGGCACTTCCTCATCGCTCCTCTCCCGATCAATCCCCTCGGACCCCAGCATTTGCAGGAAATTCACTGCCCTCTTGGTGAAAAACTTGCTGCTTGTCTTCGCCGAGGTGGTCGATGGGTTGCGAGCGACAGCCTCTCCAGCGTCGGCTGTAACTCAATTGAGCTGGTTGATGGAAACGGTGATCTGCCCAGCCCGTTCTGGCCGTTTTAAGAAGCCCCAGAGGGTACTTTGCTTATTGTGATTTGGAGGTACCAGAGGGCACAGACGTCCCTCAGGGGATCTATCGAGGGGCTGCGCAATGCAATCTGGGGAAAGCAAAATTGTCGAGAGTTTCTGCATTCTCGTTGATCCGTCAGACGGCAGGCGTCAGGGGTAGTAAGCCCTATGTGAAGCCCAGGGGCCCAAACCCTAATATCGCCCTGAAACTCGATTTCACGTTTTTTTCATCGCGTAATATAGTATACGCCTCGATTTCACAGTTACTCCCGTGAAATTAAAGCGTTAAATTTTGCTGTCAGTACGGTACTGAGCATCAGCGAGAAATGTACCGCAACACTCTTGTGACCAAGAGTAGAGTACAGAGCATCAGCGAGAAGCGTACCGCAACGCTCTTGCTGTGAAGAGTACAAGATAGAGCATCAGTGAGAAACGTACCGCAATGCTTTTTTGGTGAAGAGTTAAGTACTGAGTACCAGCGAGACACGGTGGTTGGCCCCAGTGCAAGCAAACAGGCTGGCCACCTCAACCCCATGCCTCATAATATGGCGTACTATTTATTTACTTATTCCGGGAAGAAACGTACTGCAATGCTTTTGTGGTGAAGAGTAAAGTACAGAGTACCAGGGAGAATTGGTGGCTAGCCCCATTGCAAGCAAATGGGCTGCCCCCCTCATAAAAAGGCGTCGTATGTATTCATATATACTGGGGAGAAACGTACCGCAATGCAGGCATGAGTTTCTGTATACACCAGCTGGTTGTCTCCCCTCAGCCAACTGCGTGGTGCTCTCCACTTACATTACTGCTCCTTGGAGAAGGACGCACAACATTTTTGATGATGGTCACACGCCCCACACCCTCAGGGGGGGGGGGACGAAGCACGAAGGCAGTTCACAGGAGGTCCCGCCATCGGTCCAGGTAGCTGGCTGGGCGTACTACTTATTTATTTAAACCGGGGAGAAACGTACCGCAATGCAGGCATGGGTTTCTGAATACACCAGCTGGTTGTCTCCCCTTATGGTCAATTTAATGGCGATACCAAGAGCCTGCATTATGGGGAATAAGGTAGGGAGGTATTTTACAATTAAATTCTATACAATTAAATTATACATTTATATGTTATATATTAGGTGGAACATGGTAGAAAGGTATTTTATAATTAAATTACATAAAATAAAATATATATTTGTATGTAATATTTGAGGTGGAACATGGTAGGGAGGTATTATATAATCAAATTATATACAATTAAATTCTGCATTTATATGTGATATATAAGGTGGAACAAGGTAGGGAGGTATTACATAATTAAATTACATACAATTCAAATATACATGTATATGTAATTTATTAGGTGGGACAGGGTAGGGAGGTGTTATATCATTAAATCATATAAAATTAAATAATATATTGATGTGTTATATATTTAGGGATCGGCAATATGATATCATATGATATCATGTCATCATATGATAACATATGATGCCGGCGGTCTGGCTAGGTAACTTTGGCCTGGGGCATCATATCATATGATATTCAATCATACGTTTTTCGTATGATATCATGATATCATACGCGTCTTTGGTCAACATCATATGATTTGCCGTTCCCTAAATATATTAGGTGAAACATGGGGTATTTTAGGAAAATTCTCACTTCACAGCTTGGCTCATAAATATGTTGTGATTTTCGTAAGTCCCCCTTGCCTCTGCCAAGGCGCGGGCACACTTGGAGTTCAGTAGGGCACCAGGAAAATGTAACCATGGTCATCATCATCATTATCATCATCATGATCATTATATGACTATCTTTGTGTAGATTATATATTTATATCAGAACATGAGGAGCCTGGGGTGAGTAGAATATATATTGTTACATAGTTTCTCAGCCAAATCTGTGCTGCTCACAATCTTCCAATCCCAATCCTCCCTGTGCGCTACCAACAAAAAGCAGGGTCATGCTATTAGCAAATTATGTGTGTACGTTGGGGGGGGGGGAGGTAGGGACAAGAGTCCCCCCAGGACAAAGTGAGGTATTAACTTGCAGCACAGCCAGGTAGACATAGGTGTTTGTGTTGCCATGCAGCGGAGGTGGGCTATGTGTGTGTGTTTGTGTGTATGGGTGGGGGGTGGGGGGTGGGGGGGGAGGAGCGGTAAGGAGCCGGTCTAAACAGAACGAGGGATTACCTTGCAGCTCATGACAGACAAGGAGCCAGCCAATGAGCAGATGGCCAGGTAGACAAAGATGTTTGTGTTGCCATGCAGCGGGGCCACCACAAAGATGAGGAAGATCATGACAGTCACAGCGAAGACTGCGTAGCCTAGGAAGGCTGTGTGGGAGGGAGGGAGGTGGTTTGGGGTGGGTTTTGCTTGGAGTGGTTTGGGTGGGGTGGAGGTTGGTGTGCTAGGAAGGCTGCGTGTGAGGCGTTGTGTTGTGTTGTGTTGTGTTGTGTTGTGTTGGGTTTGTGTTGTTTTGTTTGTTTGTGTTTGTGTTGTAGTTGTTTTGGGTTTGGTTTGGGTTTGTGTTTGGTTTGTTTTGGTGTGATGTTGGGGTTGATTAGTTGGTTGTTTTTTGTTGGGGTTGGGGTGGTTTGTGGTGATGGGAGTGCGATAGTTCGAGCATTGTAGGTTTTGTTGTGTTATGTGTGGGGTCTGATTGTGGTTGGGTAGGGGTTGGGTGTGATGGAGTGTGTGGGTGGGTGATGTGTTGTGTGTTGTGGTGGGGGGGGTCAGCTGGGGATTGTGCGTGTCATTTTATGGTCTATGCTTGTCTGAATGGAGATTGGATGGATGAGTGCGGGTGCGTCATTTGTTTGTTGTTGGTTAGTTGGGTGGGGGCTGGGGGGTGGGGGGGGGGGGGGGGGGGGGGGGGGGGGGGGGGTGTGGGTAAGGGGTGTGGGGTGTGTGTAATGTATGGGCGGGTGAGTGTATGAGTGGGTGGAATTGGGTGAGGTGGGGTGTGTGTGTGTAATGCATGTGCGATGACTCAATGAGTGGGTGGGTGAGTGAGAGGGGTGGGGGGGGGTGGGCTGGGTGGGGGGGGCACTCATTGCCCGACTTTCCCTCCCCTCCTTCCCCTCCCCCACCTTGCTTTACATACCCGGACGCATTGCCAGCGATACACATCAGGCAGCCCATCATACCAAACACACAACACACACACAATACCTCACCCCACCCCTGTCCTTGTACCCACCTGGTTGCATTGCCAGCTGCCATATCTCAACCACTGAGCCTAGGAGGCGCTCAGGCATGCAGCACGATGGTGAAGGAGCCAGCACCCAACCTCACCACACTCCTGCCCTTGCACCCACCTGGTTGCATTGCCAGCTGCCATATCTCAACCACTGAGCCTAGGTGGCGCTCAGGCGGTGCATGCAGCACGATGGTGAAGGAGCCAGTGATACACAGCAGGCATCCCATCATGCCAAACATATTCAAGCGCTCGTTCAGAAGCATGTGTGCAAGGATGGCACTGCAGGGGAGCACGAGATGGGCAAAAAGTAAACGAGCATGAAACATGCACACAGCAGGCATCCCATCATGCCAAACATATCCAAGCGCTCACCCATAGAATATGTGCCAGGATGGCGCTCAGTAAATGAACATAAAACATATGCACACAGCAGGCATCCCATCATGCCAAACATATCCAAGTGCTCACTCATAGAATGTGTGCCAGGATGGCGCTCAGTTAATGAACATAAAACATATGCACACAGCAGGCATCCCATCATGCCAAACATATCCAAGCGCTCACTCATAGAATATGTGCCAGGATGGCGCTCAGTAAATGAACATAAAACATATGCACACATCAGGCATCCCATCATGCCAAACATATCCAAGCACTCACTCATAGAATATGTGCCAGGATGGCGCTCAGTTAATGAACATAAAACATATGCACAGCAGGCATCCTATCATGCCAAACATATTCAAGCGCTCATTAATAGCATGTAGCCAGGATGGTGCTGAGTTAATGAACACGAAATATGCGCACAGCAGGCATCCCATCATGCCAAACATATCCAAGCGCTCACTCATAGAATGTGTGCCAGGATGGCGCTCAGTAAATGAACATAAAACATATGCACACAGCAGGCATCCCATCATGCCAAACATATCCAAGCGCTCACTCATAGAATGTGTGCCAGGATGGGGCTCAGTTAATGAACATAAAACATATGCACAGCAGGCATCCCATCATGCCAAACATATTCAAGCGCTCATTAATAGCATGTAGCCAGGATGGTGCTGAGTTAATGAACACGAAATATGCGCACAGCAGGCATCCAATCATGCCAAACATATTCAAGCGCTCATTAATAGCATGTAGCCAGGACGGTGCTGAGTTAATGAACACGAAATATGCGCACAGCAGGCATCCCATCATGCCAAACATATTCAAGCGCTCTTTCAGAAGCATGTGTGCTAGGACGGCGCTGCAGGGGAGGACAGGCAAGAAGGGAGCTGGATGATTTGCACAGCAGGCTAAAGATATACACAGCAGGCATCCCATCGTGCAAATCATATTCAAGTGTTTGTTCAGAAGCATATGTGCTAGGACCGTGCTGCAGGAGAGGACAGGAAAGGCAGAAGGTAAATCAACGTGAAACATGCACACAGCAGGCATCCCATCATGCCAAACATATGTGCTTGGTAAGAAGTATGTATGCTTGGATGGCACTGCAGGGGAGGACAGGCAAGACAACAGTTGAATGAGCATGAAACACGCGCTTGCACATAACATATAAATGTGCTTGCACGTAACATATATATATATGGGAGCTTGGTTTGTTTGTCCTCAACACACCCCTGATGTAATGGGGTTTTTTGCTTTGTGGGTGCTTTTTCTTTTTGTTTAAAGCACAGAGTCTCATACACCCTCGCGGTGTCAAGTAGACTTTAACATGTAATGTAATGTAATGTAATGTGCTAGCACGTAAAACATATTTGTGTTTGCACGTAACATTTATATATGTGCTAGCACATAAAACATATTTGTGTTTGCACGTAACATATGTATGTGCTTGCACTAACATATAAATGTGCTACCACGTAACATATATGTGTGCTAGCACGTAACACATACAGTTGTGCTTGCACGTAACATATATATATGTGCTAGCACGTAAAACATATGTGTGCTTGCACGTACCATATATATGTGCTAGCACGTAACACATACAGTTGTGCTTGCACGTAACATATATATATGTGCTAGCACGTAAAACATATGTGTGTTTGCACGTACCATATATATGTGCTAGCACGTAACACATACAGTTGTGCTTGCACGTAAAACATATTTGTGCTTGCACTAACATATAAATGTGCTACCACGTAACATATATATGTGCTATCACGTAACACACACAATTGTGCTTGCACATAACATATGTATGTGCTTGCACTAACATTTAAATGTGCTACCACGTAACATATATATGTGCTAGCACGTAACACATACAGTTGTGCTTGCACGTTACATATATATGTGCTTGCACGTACCATATATATCATATATGTGCTAGCACGTAACACATACAGTTGTGCTTGCACGTAAAACATAAATGTCCTAGCACGTAACATATATATGTGCTTGCACGTAACATATAAATGTGCTAGCACCTAACATATAAATGTGCTAGCACGTAACATATATTTGTGCTAGCACGTAACACATACAGTTGTGCTTGCACACAACATATACATGTGCTTGCACGTAAAACATATTTGTGTTTGCACGTAACATATAGATGTGCTAGCACGTAACATATATATGTGCTAGCACGTAACACATACATATGTGCTGTGCTTGCATGTAACAAATTTGTGCTAGCACGTAGCAAAAATACAGATGATATCTGTATAAGTATGAGCGTATGTGTTTATACATTTGTATACAGATTTGTTACATAAATACAAAGCTGTTGTGCTTGGACTCGTGGGTCCAGGGTGTAGACAAATATTTGCTTACATGGAGAGTATATATCAGTGTATTGGTGGTTGGCATCAGTGCAAGCAAACGGGCCGGCCCCCTCAACCTCACGCCTCATAATAAGGCGTACTATTTATTCATTTAATAGCAGTGTAGCCTTCTCACCTTCAAAGGATACTCAGAGCTCCTAGAGGTGTATTTTTCCTTTTTTTTGCTAGCGGGTTCCGGGTTTTGCCAAAGCTCTGTTCCACATAAAGTAATGGGAATTGATTGATATTATATAACTTGTAATATGTTTCATTATACATGTCTATATACTATAAATATGTTGCATTTAAAACATGTGAAGAGCAGTGTAGCACACTCACCTTACGATAATACTCAGAGCTCCTAGAGGTGTGACGAGAATAGCTGGTGCAAAGGCGTAGGCAGCAAAGTTGGCAGCCTCTCCCACAATCATGGAGATTAGGCCAGCCCACCAGACTGGCTCCTTCAAATACGAGTAGCCCCCAGCACCTGTGTGGGTCAGTGGTGCCGCTAACTGAGCATGTGCATGCACTGGCTATGGCGACTGCACTGCACATGCACTGGTACATTACTGAGCATGTACATGCACTGGCTATGGCGTCTGCACTGCACATGCACTGGTACATTACTGAGCATGTACATTACTGAGCATGTACATGCACTGGCTATGGCGACTGCACTGCACATGCACCGGTACATTACTGAGCATGTACATTATTGAGCATGTACCTTCAAGAATGAGTAGCCCCCCGCCTGTGTGGAACAGTGGTGTCGCTTACTCAGCATGTACATGCACTGGTACATTACTGAGCATGTACATTACTGGGCATGCACATGGACTGGCTCCTTCAAGAATAAGTAGCCCCCAGCACCTGTGTGGAACAGTGATGTACCAGTGCATATGCAGTGCAGACGCCATAGCCAGTGATTTTTACAAAGCATGTACATGCACTAGCTCTGGCTCCTGCACTGCACATACACTGGTACATTACTGAGCATGCAGTGTCAATTACTGAGCATGCAGTGATTTTTACTGAGCATGCACATGCACTTGCCCTGGCTCCTACACAGTAAAAAAACAAAAACTGCACATGCACTGGCACACTACTGAGCATGCACATGCATCGGAAAAAGGAAAAAAAGGGAAAAAAGAAAACAACTGCACATGCACTGGCGTATTACTGAGCATGCACACGCTTTGGGGGAAAAAGGGGGAAATAAAAAGAACTGCGCATGCACTGGAACATAACAGAGCATGCACATGCATCGAAAAAAAGGAAAACAAGGGGAAAAAGAAAACAACTGCACATGCACTGGCACATTACTGAGCAGGCACATGCATTGGGGGGAAAAGGGGAAAATAAAGAAGAAATGCGCGTGCACTGGCACATTACTGAGCATGCACATGCATCGGAAAAAAGAAAAAATAAGGGGGGAAATTAAACAACTGCACATGCACTGGCGCATTACTGAGCAGGCACATGCATTGGGGGAAAAAGGGGGAAATCAAGAAGAACTACACATACACTGGCACATTACTGAACATGCACATGCATCGGAAAAAATAAAAAATAAGGGGGGAAATTAAACAACTGCACATGCACTGGCGCATTACTGAGCAGGCACATGCATTGGGGGAAATAGGGGGAAATCAAGAAGAACTACACATACACTGGCACATTACTGAGCAGGCACATGCATTGGGGGAAATAGGGGGAAATAAAGAAGAACTACACATACACTGGCACATTACTAAGCAGGCACATGCTTTGGGGGAAATAGGGGGAAATATAGAAGAACTGCACATACACTGGCACATTACTGAGCAGGCACATGCATTGGGGGAAATAGGGGGAAATATAGAAGAACTGCACATACACTGGCACATTACTGAGCAGGCACATGCATTGGGGGAAATAGGGGGAAATAAAGAAGAACTGCACATACACTGGCACATTACTGAGCAGGCACATGCATTGGGGGAAATAGGGGGAAATAAAGAAGAACTGCACATACACTGGCACATTACTGAGCATGCACATGATCTGGCACTGGATCCTCTTAATATGAGAGGACCCAGCACCTGTGTGGATCAGTGGTGTCACTAGACAGATTGGTGTATATGAGTCCTGTGCTGTTCATTAGTCCCCCTTGACTCCGTCGAAACGCAGGCACACTTGGAGTCCAGTAGGGCTCCTGGAAAAATGATATCATTTTCAACATCATTATCATTATTATCATCATCAGTATCATCATCATCATCAATTCATCATCATTATTATCATCATCATACCAAGAGAGTTGTAAAGATTGGAGAAGACTAGACAGGAAACGGAGCCGCAGGAAATCCTAGAGGCAGACCTGTGTGGGCAGTCATTGTACTATAGTGTAGTTGTGCAGCCGGATGTACTCACGCATGGAACCCTGACCCTCACAGGCATGCGCACATACACACATGTGTGCACATGCATGCAGACACGCACACGCACACACATACGTGTGCACATGCATGCACACACGCACACGCACACACACACACGTGTGCACATGCATGCACACACACATGCACACACACACATGTGTGCACATGCATGCACACACACACACTCACTCACACACAAATGCACACACTTTTCACACTACTACTGCCACTGCCTCTACCACTACCTCCACCACTACCAACACCACTTCCGTCACCACCACAACTGCTACTATCATCACCCACCCCAGGACCTACCAGCCCTCGTCCCAGTTGATGCTGCTATGTGTAGCCCTCTCTTCTTGATGATGAAACTAGACCCGATGAAGATACTAGAACTGACAGCTAGAATGAGGCCAATTAGCTGGTCATCCATTCCAAAGGTGACGTCCTCTCCCGTTATTCTTGTCTCCATGTCTGTGAAATTATGGCCAGGGGAGAATGGCTGGTCCATGAATGAATCTGAGCTGCCGCTGGCAGTGACTGGGGTGGGTTCCATGGCGGGGGTAGTGCCTGAAGCCACTCCACCTGGTGCCTTCTTCCTTGTTTGGGATATATGACTTGAGTGGGATCAGGGGTGAACCAGGAAAGGTTAAGGGCTATGAGCAAATGATGCTCTGCTGGATGGGAAGATAAGGGTGAGCCGGGAAAGGGAATTCGATGAGATCACAGGCTGCTATTTCAAGATGGGAAGATCAGCGGTGACCTAGAAAATTGAATTTGCTTCGAGCCAAGACGGGTCTTATGGAGCTAGCTCAGAATCAGGAGGGGAACTATTTAGACGAGGGGCGCCTCATGAAAGTAGCAAGGTCGTAATGCATCAGCTGAGACAGATTTGACTTGGAGTTAGCGAGAAGACACGAATTATTTCGAGGCCGGTGTTAATGCTTTGTCGGGTGTTTGCGAGGAGCTACGTAGCGACGATGGGACTGGGGAGGGGCGAACTAATATCGGGGTTATGCATGGGGAAGTCAAGGCTGCATGGGGAAGTCTGGTCGGGTCCCGGCTTTCCAACTTCTCCTGGTATTTTTGTTGGTTACATGATCTATCAGCAACCAGGCCGCTCGCCATCTGCAGGCAGTTAGGGCATGTAGTTTCAACACTATTACACCAAACTCCTGCGGATTGAGTGCAATCATGTTATACACAGTTTAAAGACTTGTCCACCTGATCAGGTCAGGATATTTTTGGTGCGCTTGGTAGCTTGCAAAGAGTTGTTGCCTACCCTAAACATAAAAGAGAATGCAAAGCTCTATCGAGCAGGATATTTGCGAGAGAGAAAACGTTACAAGGCGGAATCGAGCAACAGGAAAATATCGTAAGCAATAAATGTCTAAAAGACTCGAAAGCGATTTAAGTGTCCATCGAGTCGTACAGTCGAATCACATGCTGAACAATCAGCTTTCTGAAGAAGCGCCTGTAGCGCCTCTAAGAAAATGGAACGCCCTGTCGAGTGAACATTCGTGAAGATAGAAAAGACTAAGAGCGGTGGCTGAAGCAACGCAGAATTGCCCCGTAAAAATATATTTCAGACTTGAAATGGATCGAACCTCGAGCTGTACATCGGAACGTACGGTCGACTACATGCCCGCGGACGGAGATTCGCGGACCAAGAACAATACGGTGAACACGAGGGAAGCTAGGGTGGACAAGCAGCAGTTTGTAAAAAGCGCTAGTGGAGAATCGGTCTGATAACTCCCTTGGCCGTTAGGGGATGCAGCATGTAATTATACGTAACGCTTTCTTATTTCCGCCCCTCCCCACGTAGCGACCGCTTCGGGATTTTCCTGAGATAGCTAGAAGTTCTTTCTCCTCGTAGCAAGCGCTTCTGAAATTGCTGCAATTTGGCGCAGCGCGCCTGCTTGCCCTCCTGCCGACCTTGGAGCAGCAGCGGATCATGGAGGCAGAGGCAGCATCCGAGTTCGCAGTGCAAATGACGTCTCCCACCTCCGGCAAGCAGTTGTCAGAATTGCAGACGACTGAATCGATGGAAGTGTCCAGTGGGCCATTCTCCAGTTTCCGAAGCCACAAACGCAACCGGAGCCCCGTTGTTGACTTGGGTGCTTGCGACAGCCCAGCCCCCGTTGTTTGGGACCCCGACAACGACCTAGGAAATACCATGCACAGGAACAAGCGGTATCTATCTGAGGTAAGAGGCACTGGACACCACTCCACTCCACACCAGGCCACAACTCAGCACTGCAGAACTCTGTATTCGACAAGATACAAAGCTAAACAGAACAACACCGCACAATCCCTTAACACTTGAAAATGTACAACATACCACGCTACTCAACCAACTCATCTAGACAACAGAGAACACCCCACCCCACATCAACGAATTTTGAGCAGCAAAAAATTGAATCAACAATTAATCTAAACAAAACAAAGCCTGACAAAGTGAAAAACATGGGGGCAAGAGCAATTCAAAACAGAACAAAGTATGAGAAATGAAAAGAAAAAAACAGGGTCAAAAGCAATTCAAAACAGAACATGACATGACAAAGTAAAAAACACAGGGGCAAAAGCAATTTAAATCAGAATAAATAATGATAGAGTAAAAAAACAGGGGGGGGGGGGGGGGGGGGGGGGGGGGGGGGGGGGTGAAAGAAGGGTAAGAGCAAGACTGGAGCAAGAGGACATATCGTTATTTCGACTTTTCGTGGAGGATGCTACCTCCTGATGATAGAGTAAAAAAAACAGGGGCAAAAAAACGAAGGGTAAGAGCAAGAGGACATATCGTTATTTCAGCTTTGTTCGCTGGAGCCAACCACCAAAAGGTGGGGGTCAGTCAACCCAAAGAACCCCCAAAGCTTTTAATACACACCAGGATGCTGATATCGCCGGATTTCCAGTGCTCCTAGAATCTTTGGGTTTAGCCTAGTGGCAGTCTCGGGAAACTGCCTGGAAGCTGCTGCTGGTAGCCGAAAAGAAAACCCCTGTCCCCAACCTAGCAAAACCAGACAAGCCCAGCGAGAGGGCTGTATTGCAATTGCCGCAGGTTGGTCTTGGATTGGGGCTACTCCCTGCTCCAGAACTCAATTTTATTTAAAGCTTTGGGGGTTCTAGGGGTTGACAGACCTCCCCCTATTGGTAGAGAACGGAAATATGATTGGCCCAGCCCTCCCTTCTGGGGGGCGAGAGCCCCCAGATTCACCCGGTTATCCGTCGGATCAAAGACCGAGATGAAGCCTGACAAGTCAGCCAACTGTCTCATTACTAACTGGCTTCGGTCAGCTCCATTCCGTTGCACCTGTCGTTCTGTTGCCAACAATCTCCATATATTTTCCGTTTCGCTTGCGCACCTGCAGAGCTTAGTTTTCAAAGTAACTCTGAACAGCATTGAGCCTTTGGTCTCTTTGCCCTCAACCCAATAAAGGCATATCATGCTCCCCAACACCCACTGCCCACCCTGCTCCCCACACCCACTACCCCCCACCTCCACTGCTCCCCCTTACCCGCCCTTGCCTAATTCCCCCCACACCACCTGCACCCATTGCCCCCCGCACCTACTGACCCCATCGCCACCTGCACCCACTTGCCCCTACACCCTGCCCAGCCTGCACCTCACACCCATGAACCCCCCATAACCACTACCCCCCACCTCCACAGCTTGCCCCCCTCCCCCCGTACCCACTTCCCCCCGCACCCACTGCCCCCCACCACCACCACCACCCACCGCCCCCCACAACTCCTGCACCCACTGGCCCCCACAGACGCTATCTCCCGCAACCACTACAGCACTACCCCGCACTCACACACCCACACACCCCCCTCACCCACTTCTCCCCACCCCCCCTGCCACCGCTGCCCCCCTGCTCCCCCTGCCACCGCTGCCCCCCTGACCCCCCTGCCACCGCTTCCCCCCTGACCCCCCTGTCACCGCTTCCCCCTTGCCCCCCCTGCCACCCATGAGTCTGGACAGCAACACCCCCTGCCCCCCACAACCATTATTCCCAAGTGCCACTACGCCAGTACCCCTCACAACCACTACCCCCAACAACCACTACGCCACTACCCCCTTCCACCACTGCCCCCCACCACCACTACCCCCTGCCCCCCACAACCATCATTCCCTACAGCCACTACGCCACGACCACTCACAACCACTACCCCCGACAACCACTACGTCACTACCACTCACAACCACTACCTCCAACAACCACCCTTGCCCCGTGCCCCCCACAACCACTACCCCCAACAACCACTACGACACTACCACTCACGACCACTACCCCCCACAAACACCCTTGCCCCGTGCCCCCCACAACCACTAGCTCCCACAACAACTATGCCACTACCCCTCACAACCACTACCCCCAACAGCCACTATGCCACTACCCCCCACCACCACTACCCCCTGCCCCCCACAACCACTACCCCCAACAGCCCTACGCCACTACCCCTCACAACCACTACCCCCCCCCCCTCTCGCCACTACCCCCACAACCACTGCCCAACCACCACCACTACCTCCCGCAACCCACACACCCATTATTACCAACAGCGACTACGCCACTAACCCCACACAAACAACCCTTGCCCCCGCCCCCCTCTTCCAACTACGCCTCTACCCCCCATAAAAACCGCCCTTGCCCTGCCCCCCCACAACACTAGCACCCACAAACAATTACGCCTATACCCCCACAACCACGCCCCCCAGAACCACTAGCCCCCACAACAACTTACACCAATTTACCCCCCAACAACCAACTGCCCCCCCACCCCCCCCCCCCCCCCCCCCCCCCCCCTGCACAAGCACGCAAACCACCACTACCTCCGCACCCACACAACCTCACCGCCCCCCTGGTTCCCTACCCCCCCACACCAATTGCCCCGCATGCCATGGCCAACGACTTGAGCTGCCACATGAGCTTGGACAGCAACACCCCGTTGTTGAACCCCCACAACCAGTATTCCTAACAGCCACTACGCCACTACCCCTCACAACCCCCACCCCCACAACCACTACGCCTCTACCCAGCACAACCACTGCCCCCTGCCCCCCACAACTACAACCACTAGACCTCACAACAACTACGCCACTACCCCCCCCCCCCCCCCCCCCACACACACACACACACACACACACACACACACACACACACACACCGCATGCCATGGCCAACGACTTGAGCCGCTACATGAGCTTGGAAAGCAACACCCCGTTGTTGAACCCCCACAACCAGTATTCCCAACAGCCACTACGCCACTATCCCTCACACCCCCCACCCCCACAACCACTACGCCTCTACCCCGCACAACCCCTGCCCCCTGCCCCCCACAACTACAACCACTAGCCCCCACAACAACTACGCCACTACCCCCCCCCACACACACACACCTCCCCACGCACCCACACCCACCCACACACACACACCGCAGGCCATGGCCAACGACTTGAGCCGCCACATGAGCTTGGACAGCAACACCCCGTTGTTGGCCCCCGGCACAAGGAGCAGCGTCTCCCCCCCTCTCCCCCCCATCCCACCCACCTCCCCCCGCCTGTTCCGAAACGGCTTACTACGCTCCTACTCCAACCACCTCCTCAGCGAGATCCCAGTCAAGGTCCGCTCTCCGACCCCTGAAGCTGCCTCGTCTGAGTCGATGGACGCCACTGCCCCTGAGCCGGGTCCCTCGGACGGGCCCCCCTCCCGGGGGGGGCTTATCCCAAACCCAAGCATAGAAACAGGATCGCCACTCACCATCCTGGGGTGGCCCCGTAGGGGTGGGGGTAACGAGATGGCCTGCATCCGCTCCAACCCCATTCCCTACCGCCCAGGCCTTGTCCGAGAGGGGGGCGGCGCAGGGGGACCTGTGCTGAGCTCAGTGCAATCACCATCAATATCAGGGTTAGCTGCCACCACCGCCCAGTGTACTATTGACTTTCACCCTGGCTCTCCCACAGACCTGCGAGTCAGCTTCGACCTGCGCAAGACAGCCCTACTGCGATCGCTCCTCAACCGCACCGAGGGCGGCAACAGCATGATAACAGACGACATGGCAGTGCCCCCCCGCGGGGTGGGGGGCGGCGCGCCCCGGGGGGCCTTGCCCAAACACATGGAATCCGCCGCCCTCCTGAAATGCATGCAACCTAGACCTAGACCCACCGGTGCTGGCATGCTGGTTGACCTCCCAAGTAACAGCTCACTCGGGCTGGGGGAGAGCACCTTCGCAGCTCCAGCCACCACTCGTGCCAGCCTGGTGCCCTCCCAGGGCTTTAGCCGCATGGCCCCCACCCCCCATCCCTATGGTATGATGGATGGGGCCAGTAGAGAGGATGGAGACGATACCAGCAGCTCCTCTAGCAGCGACGACCACCGACTGAGCATGCCGGACTGCCAGCAAGCACTAAGCAGCGAGTGCCGCTCGTCCGCAGTGTCTGGGGGGATGCATGTAAGGGGGACCGGATTTCTGTGCAGCCGACCCATGGACACGGGAGCTGCAGGTAGGTATGTGGGCGCTGTGTCTGGGGGGATGGGTGAAAGGGTTACCGGATTTATAAGCAGCCGACCCATGGGCACGGGAGCTGTAGGTAGGTAGGTGGGCGCTGTGTCTGAGGGGATGCGTGTAAGGGGGGCCGGATTTATAAGCAGCCAACTCATTGACATGGGAGCTGGAGGTAGGTAGGCTCGACTGCTTTGTCTGGGGGGATGTCTGTTAGAGGGACTAGATTAGTGAGCAGCCGACCCATGGGCATGGGAGCTGGAGATAGGTAGGCTCGACTGCTTTGCATGGGGGGATGCGTGTAAGGGGAATCGGATTTCTGAGCAGCCGACCCATGGACATGGGAGCTGGAGGTAGGTAGGTGGGCGCTGTGTCTGGGGGGATGCGTGTAAGGGGGACTGGATTTCTGAGCAGCCGACCCATGGACATGGGAGCTGGAGGTAGGGAGATGGGCGCTGTCTACGGGGGGATTTCTGTTAAAAAGGCACTCTTTTTTGGAGCTGACCCATGGACGGGAGCTGGAGGGAGGGAGATGGACGCTGTGTTGCACTTCGCTGTTTTGCCTATTGTTGTGCTTTGCTAATAGTCTCCAACCACTAGGCACCTAGATTCTTTGCTCTGCGTTTTTTGCACCTTGACCTGCGATGGGAATTGATTACTTCGCAATCTCTGCCTGCCAAACCATCCACACCCTCCCAACTGTATGCATTCGTGCTGCTGCAGACGGTCCTGCAGGGTTTAGGGTTTGCTGCGGCTGGGCCTGGCATGGTGCAGCCCCCTCCCCTCCCACCTCACTCACGACTTCCTCACCCCCCCTCGTGCCCCTGCAGGTGGGCCTGGCCTGTACCCCTCTGGTGGCGGAGCCCCTAGCATACCACAGCCATTGCATAACCCTAGCAACGCAGAAGGGGGGGCCTACTCCTGGGGCATCGAAAGCGCCAGAGCTATGGTCAGCACACCCCTCCTTGGGCTCGAGACCCAGGACCATGCCAAGCTCCAGCTAGGGATGGGAACGGTTGGGGGCCTGCACCATGCGCCAGCTGCAACCAGCAGAAAAGCGCCTGGGTTTACTGGTGTGGCTGGGCATGAATCCAATCACATGCAGTCATGAGTAAAGGACCTGGTGTGCATCATAGGGGGGAGACACAAGCCCTGCGGTACGGCTGGGGTACCGATACAAGTCTTCACAGTTGATATTGCCGGGCCCTACTACTGCGGTACGGCTGGGGTACTGATACAAGTCTTCACATATGATATTGCCGGTCCCTACTACTGCGTTACGGCTGGGGTACCGATACAAGTCTTCACATATGATATTGCCGGTCCCTACTACTGCGTTACGGCTGGGGTACCGATACAAGTCTTCACAGTTGATATTGCCGGTCCCTACTACTGCGTTACGGCTGGGGTACCGATACAAGTCTTCACAGTTGATATTGCCGGGCCCAACTACTGCGGTACAGCTGGGGTACCGATACAAGTCTTCACAGTTGATATTGCCGGGCCCTACTACTGCGGTACGGCTGGGGTACCAAAACAAGTCTTCACAGATGATATTGCCGGTCCCTACTACTGCGGTTCGGCTGGGGTACCGATACAAGTCTTCACAGTTGATATTGCCGGTCCCTACTACTGCGGTACGGCTGGGGTACCGATACAAGTCTTTACAGCCAATATTGTCGGGCCCTACTACTGCCTCAACCACATGCAGTCATGAAAAATGGATGGTGGTGAGTATCGTAGTCCTGGAGTGGTCAGATGGGCAGACTTGCCCCCACCTGGGTCCAACAGCAAGAAAAGAAGAAAAAAAGATAACGCCTGGAGGGGCGTGGTGTCAAGGGGACCCTCTTGTACGCCGCAGCTGGGGAAAGTCACCATGGCAGACATAGTAAGTGTCACCCTCCAGGCGGTAGGGACTCCTTCATGCGACGTGTGGCGAGAATGCTGGTACAGGTGGCAATAGATTCTCTGTGCCCCCATCTGGGTCCAACAGCCAAGTGCTACAACAACAGTGATGCATTACTGCGCCAACCACATTCCGTCATGATAAAAGGATGGTGGTATGTATCGCCGCCCAGGGGTGGTTACATAGGCAGACTTGCCCCCCCCTGGGTCCACCAGCCAAGTGTTACAACAACAGGTCTGCATTGTATGTATGCATGCATGTATGTATGTATGCATTGTATGCATTGTATCGTATGCATTGTATGTTTGTATGTATGTATGTATGTTACATTCCAGGGGTAGGCCGAATAGGCTAAAGGGACTTGCCCAACGGTGATAGGAAGGGCTTAAAAAGAAAAAGCATAGATGAACTGAACCCCAAGCTGCATTGCTGCGCCAACCGCATGCTGGCCGGCTGGCTGATCATAATGGCACCTGAAGTTGGGCGCTGTGCCTTGGGGGATGCGTGTAAGGGGTAACGGATTTCTGAGCAGCCAACCAATGGAAGTGGGAGCTGCAGGTAGGTAGCCTCGACTGCTGTGTCTGGGGAGATGCGTGGTAGGGGTACAGGATTTATAAGCAGCCGACCCATGGACATGGGAGCTGGAGGTAGGTAGGTGGGAGCTGTATATGGGGGGATGTGTGTAACCGGCGCCAACCACATGCAATCAAATTTGCTACAAATAAATAAATGTTACGGCTTATGACAAGGTGTGGGTTTGAGGGGGACAGCCCGTTTGCTTGCGCTGGGGCCAGCCACCAACTGTAGGTGCTAGGTAGTCATCTCCCAGGCTCCCACCAGGGTTGTTCTAGACGTTCTGTCTTGCGTTGCTGAACCCCAAGCTGCATTACTGCACCAACCGTGTAACGGGTTAGAATCGTTACACCATAGCGACATTCGGCAAAGGAGTTCATATGATGTCCGAGTACTCATTCACTAGTACATATACAGAGCCATACCGTTACGAACCGCTTGCCGGCTGGCTGGCTGATCATAAGCGCACCAGAAGGACTGGTCCCCAACAAATTGGAAGCAAAGGACGGAAGTGTTACCATGGCCTGGCATGAGGCCTTATCATCGTAGACGTGGGCCTTGTGATTTTAGACTCAGGCCTTATTATTTTTGACTTGGGATGCGTTTAGACTCGAAGGACTCGGGCCTTATAATTAAGGAACGTCAATATGATATCATGTCATCATATGCTATCATATGATGCCGGCAGTCTGACTAGGATAAAGTTACCATTGATATCTTATGATACCATACTCGCCTTTGGTCAACATCATATGATATGCCGGTCCCTATTGATAATTTTAGGCTGAGAGTCAGAACAAGGAGTGTGTGATTTCAAATTGTGAAAGGCCAATAGACCACCTATAGACCATGAGCACAAGTACGAGACAAGTGCACGGAGCTAGATGTCTAATCGCTCCTCATTCCACTATGTATGCTACAGGGTACTACATAAGTCATTTTGGGTTGCGCTTTTGAGTCAACTGAAAACGGAAATCTGCGCGTTGCGCCCAGAGGCGGTTTACTAAATTGTGCCAGCGCAGTCGGACTCCCAAACCTAGCGCGCAATAGCGCGCGTCATGTACCCTGGTATGCTACAGTCCAGGGGTAGCCTACTAGGCTACAGGCATCACCATCATCATCATTAAAACCGGGATATGTACATTAAATCGGATCGGATATGTATTTATCTAGTGGAGGCGCCTGGAGGGAATCATCCGAATATGAATTTATCTGGTGGAGGCGCCTGTAGGGAATCATCCGGACAGCATAACTATCAGGCTTCTACACAAATGAGGCGTTCATCAATAGAGGAATGCATAGTAAGCCTTATGACGAGGCGTGAGGTTGATGGGGCCAGCCCGTTTGCTTGCACTGGGGGCAACCTCCAATAGAGGCGTTAATCATTGTATCTCTATTGTTTTGAGCGAACAGTGCTTTCTAGTGCTAGTTGCAGCTAGCATGGTAGCCAACTGCCTATCATTTTTGACCTGGCTACCTTTTTGGAAAGTTATTTCTACTGGTAGACTTTGTTTGGTTTGGTTTTATTTCATGGTCTTTCAGCCTTCAGGCTGCTCTCCGTCTGCAGGCGGAGTTAACATGGTTAGTATACACGATACTACAACACACCAAACACTATTTATATGTGTATACTTGAACTTGATCTTGGTTACATGGCTCCAGCCAGCAATTTGGCTGCTAAGGTAATGATAACGCCTGGTGAGGCGTGGTGTTTAAGGGAGCCCGTGGAGCGGTCTCCTACCTCAACTGGACAAGCTACCATCGCGGGTGACGACGACCTGCAACGCCAAGAGCGACCGAAGGGGGAGTCGAATCCCCGACTCTTCATCCTCAAGCAATCTGGTCTACCACTAGACCATTGTATATCACTGAGAAGGGCTGGTGGCTGCTATGAGTATATTTCATTTGTTTGCTGATAATAATGCTTGCTTGTTGATGATATTGCTTGCTTGCTGCAATACTGCCTTTATTTTTCTGAAGATTTCTTGGAAGACCCCCTGATGTTGTGGAGCGGTCCTTGTCTTGGGCCAACAATGGCCTGGCAATGACAATGTAATGTAATGTTTGTTTGCGCACATGCGATATTGGCAGAGTGGTTACAGTATGACGTAAGCAGCTCCCTGAGCCAGGCCACACCGAGAATGGTTGGCAGTATGGACCATTGTTTCGCACGTATGTTGAATGTTAAAGGGTTGAACAGCGAGCGCAGTGAGCAAGCAGTGTGAGTGCAACATAACCCCAAGTCAGAGTATGTTAGTATATTTAGGGAGCGGTAAGATGATGTCATATGATATCATGTTATCATGCAATATCATATGATGCTGGCAGTCTGACTAGGCTAAAGTTACCATTTACATACAATATCATGTGATATCATACTGGCCTTTGGTCAGTATCATATGATTTACCGATCCCTAAGTAATGATAACGCCTGGTGGGGCGTGGTGTTCAGGGAACCAATCGTACGCGGGCGGGCAGAGAATGGTCCACCACCTCGACTGGACAAGCTACCATCGCGGTTGACAACGACATGCAACGCTAAGGGTGACCATAGGGGGAATCGAACCCCCGACCCTTCGTCGTTGAAGCGATTTGGTACACCACTAAGTATATCACAGTGCATGCATACATTGCACCCTGTATTTTTTGTTACCTTTTCCTGTCTTCCTGTGGTTTGATCATCGAAATGTATATTTTACCCTGCTGTGTGGGCCAGCACCCCATGGGCGCTTGTCTGCCGTGGCCAATAGGGGTATTGGTGAATGTTAGTTTGGTCGAGAGTGCGCCTACTTCATTTTAGGAGGGGCAACGCCATTTTGAATCCTCCAGGTCGCTGGTTTGTGTCAGGAGACTCACCTCCTGGGGTGAAAGTCCGTCCTTACACAACAAAAACAACTGTTTTTAATGGGCAGCAGGCAACGCAGGAAAGGTCTTATCAACATAAGGACCTCAGGAACCACTCATCTTTGTTAGGCTCGCGTTGCACTGCTCACCGTGTGCTGTGCCTATCAAAAATGCATGTTACAGTCCATGGTTAGCCTACTAGGCTGCCCCTCGTATGTAAGGCTACGAATCGACCAGGCAAGTTTCCATACAAATCTGTAAATAGTAGGGGGCCCTGGCGGGTCCCCTGGAGGTCGGCCCCGGGGTGGTATACGACGATGGCTTCTTCGAACCTAGTTCGGTTGTCTAAAATTGTTACATTTGTTTTGAACGTTGAAATATATGTAATATATGTATTCAGTTGTCCATGCCAAGGGAGTTCCAACGTGAACAAAGTGCAGTGAGATGCTTTTGCAAAGGCTACGAATCGACCAAGCATGTTTCCATACAAATCTGTAAACCCGCTTTTAAGGTACTCATCGGACTCTGGAGAGTTGGTTTCGTTTCGATATAATCGGCCCGTGCTTGGCCGCAGGAGACTAGTGGGGGGCGGGGGGCGGCGTGGGGCTGTGTGGTAGGAGCCTAGGCCAGCGTCATCTCTAAAAAACCTGAGAAGGGTTGACCCACGCCCCCACCCCCCTTAAATATAAATCAGAGGAAATAATTCAAAATTATTTATGGAATCTGGGTACAGGTATTTAAAATATCGCGCGCACAATGGCATCCCCAGAATTCTCAAACAGGGATTGCGTAGGTCAAAATACGGTACTCTCCCATTCACCCACCCACCAACCCATATGACCCACCCATACCCACCCATCCATACCCATCCATACCATCCATACTCCCCCATACCACCCATTCACCCACATGAACTGCCCTTGTCGACACAATCTCAATTGTGATCTCAGAATGTCTGAGTAAAAAGATAGCACAAAAACTGTGGAGGGCTGATCCCCCCGCCCCCAAATGAGGTGCTCAGAATTGCCTGAAAACGGCTGAAAATATCGCCATGAATTATGTCAATTTAGCCCCATTCTCAGAAAAATCGATCGGGATGAGTAAATATTAGGAGGCCTGGACACTTCCTGAGGTAGCATTAGTCTAATTATGTAACAGTTGGCTGACAAGTCAGGCTTCATCGGTCCGACGTCGGTCGGTCGGACGGACAACGAGGTGAATCTGGGGGCTCTCGCCACACAGGAGAGGGGGCTCCGCCAACCAGAAATTCGAATTTATAAGAGCAAATTCGGAGCTGCCGCGCTGGCATGCCCTGACCAAAACGCCTCGACCGAAACGCCTCGACCAAAATGCCTCGACCAAAATGCCTCGACCAAAACGCTCGCCTCGACCAAAACACTCGCAGGTCCGCGATTCGTTACGGCCTTCACACGTCGCTTCACGCGCCGCTTCGTTACCTCCACTTTCCCCCCCGATGCGTTACCCGAACAGATGCCTTCCGCATCGTGTTCCTCATATAAGTCATGCATGCAATGCAATAATTATTTCTAGCACATATCGATCACTCCTGTCGGCAAATAAGTTCTCACAAAGCGGCCCTGCCTCACATTTTTAATTTAGTGCAATTCAAGCTCGCAAAAAGAGCAAAGCAGCTACCACCTGAATCCTCGATCGTTGAAAACATGCTGCGTCGCTCTACAGCCTACATGGCATCCTGCCTCCTAGCTGTCGTCCTCGTTTCCCATGGATCTGACGCTGCCAGTTTGAAGGGTCAAACAGCGTTCGGCCGCTCTCTGACTTCAAACAAGAAATTCATGGTGAGCTCGAGCTCGGTCAGATCACCTGCATGCGGGAATGGGCTTCCTTCCGACCCCTGATGCTCTGTCACACGAAAGCGATATTAATTAAGCCTGCTTTCATGACTGGAGTCGATGGACACTCTCGCTGGGCTTGTACCACTTCGCCATGCGTGCAGGTCTGATCACTAACCGTCTAACCCCCAACGCCAACGCTTGTTTGCAGGCTCGTTTGCTTGAATCTGACTGCGATGTGGGCTTCTACTCCTCTGCTGCCGTGTCTTCTGTCGATTCCCCCCCTCCCGCCTATGGCGCCTATCCCGCCCCTCCTGCTGCCTATCCTCCCTCCTACCCTCCCACCCCCGCCTATGGCGCCTATCCCGCCCCTCCTGCTGCCTATCCTTCCTCCTACCCTCCCGCCCCCGCCTATGGCGCCTATCCCGCCCCTCCTGCTGCCTATCCTTCCTCCTACCCTCCCGCCATCGCCTATGGCGCTTATCCCGCCCCTCCTGCTGCCTATCCTCCCTCCTACCCAGAGGTCTCTTACCTGTTGGACTACACTTTCCATTCCGCCTCCGACTGCACGCCTTGCCCTGCCGGCAACACCTCCCCTGCTGCTGCCTCCTCCGTCACCGAGTGTACTGCTTGCGCTGCTGGTTTCACCACCTCCGGTGCCGGTGGTGCATGCGTTGAAATCGGCATTCCTGCCCTGGACCTGAGCAAGCAGCGTGACGTCCTGTTCGAGTTCATGGGCCCCGACTTTACTTCCTTCCAGGGGGAGTCCCAAGCATACAGGGACGACTTCAACTCCACTATCACCAGCAAGTTGGCTGCTGCCATCACCAATAACGACGGTGTGTGGCTGTACGTCTGGAGGGCTGGGTCCATTGTGACTGACAACCGTGTCAGCTTTGCTGCGGGCACTTCTGATGGGCACATGGATGACGCCATCAACTACCTGGTTGAAAACGCTGTGTCTGTGTTTGGCGACCTCAGTGCCTTTGGTGTGACCGGCATTCGAGGTGAGGCTCTGAATGTCGACGACGACGATGATGATGATGATGATAGCAACGCCCTTGCCATTGGCCTTGGAGTGGGTCTTGGTGTGGGTATTCCTCTGATTGCGGGTATCATCTTCTTCTGCATCTGGAAGAAGCGAAGGAGTGAGAACATTGCTCCCAACCAGGGTACTTCAGAAGGACACCCAGCTCTGCTGTCTGAGACGCAACCAATTGTTTAGCCTGCGTCCTGCGACGCAACGGAACCTTCCTTCTAGTGAACCTACCCTCCTAACGTTGCATCCTGTGACGCAACGGACACTTTGACGTTGCGTCTGTGACGGAGGGCGCAACGTCATGAACAACCCTGGAGTGTAGGTGAAGATGAATCACTAGTTGTAGTTTGACGCATTGATCCCATCCTCGACGAAGTGCTGCATTGATAATTGTTTGAAAGCTTGGTTAATATAAGCTTTTTGAGGGACATAGCTTCGGATGCAGTATGCATATAAACTAACGCCTATCAAGCGTTGCCCGTAAATGTGTGGTGGTCATGCCCGGCAAATGTACGGTGCAGTGCACTGTCATATTTGGGAGAGTAGCTCTTGGCATTCCTGAATTGAATAAAGTTATTTGCATAACACAGTGTGCATGTACGTTGCACTATTATTTTTTATATGTGGAAGGGGGCCTTGCCCTTGGAGAACCTAATCGTCAATACCACTCGTTGCCCTGGAATGACTTTTTGGCGACGCAATGGCGAAGTGTGTGTGAAAAGCATAACACTGGTACTTAACCCATGTAGTTAGTCAAGTTGGAACACTAGCTAGTCTCTAATTTATGCTACCTTTTCACGTAGGCAGGTCTAGTCATCTGTGCATACTTGAACTTGGTTACATAGTAATTTGGCTGCTCGCCGTCGTAGACAGTAAAATCAGTTACCAGGTGAATAATCTGTGAATACCGTTGTCAGGTATCTGTTTTAGTGTTATCCATCTCCTTGAGCCATGGAACACGTCCAAGCCATATTGTTGGACAAGTGTGCAACTTGCAGGATCAAATCGTTTATTTTATTCAGCCTTTTTATTATCATTTCATTAAGATTTTTCAGGCAAAGTCCTCTTGTAAAACACAAAATTCTTTGCTCCTAGATAGAGCAATTGTGGTTCCCTTCCTTTCATCACGATTCTACTGACTGGTCAAGACAAGGCGACAAGGGCGACCTTGAGTAAGTAAGGGACCTATCTGCGTAACTGGCGGTACATCAGATGTATATAGGTGATCGGCTTCGGAGTGTCTCTTCGCACTTTTGGGTATTCTTTATAAGAAAAAAACAAGTCTCTGTTTTGAACAGCCTCAAAAACCAGGTACCAAGTACCACTGCAAGATGGTACCGGCCACGTTGCTCATACATGGCAGGGACAGGGTAGTTCAAGCGCACTTCAGAACCAACCTTGTGAGACGAAGCTGTTTGTGTTAAGGTACGACCTGTAGGTCGTACCACAGTGGCCCAGTGCACTACTCCCGGCCCGATCCGCCAATGACCCAGGACACGAGCTAGCTAGTGGCTGGGACCGCCTGCCAGCTAGTGCACCATAGTAGTTATTATCCGACATACATCGGTTCCTGAGTCGGCATAATGCACACCGGTACCTGTTCCCTCCAGGTCCCGTGTTGCCTGTCGCCAGGCCATAGACTAGCTGTGGCCTGCACGTGACTGCAGTACCTTGCAGTACGCATCCAACTTCTATATGATTGCGCCTGTTGCGCCTATTAGCTGTATTCCCTTAAAGGCTTATGCTGTGTAAGCTACTACGACTGAAAGTAGTAGAACTTGAAGGGTCTACTATGCCACTTGCATTAATGCGCGAGAGATCCTTCTGCGAGTTTCATATCTCAATATCTGTAAAGACTGGTTCAGTAGCAGAAGCATTACCGAGATCCCGCAGAGTCCTACAGAGTCTGAACTCTGCAGTCTACAAATGTTTGCAAAATCGACCTAATGAGACGTTTATAGCCGGGATATTTGGCGTGGACTGGAAGTGAGACAAGGAATTCGAATTTATCGCCATTAAGCGCATATTCAGCAGATGATTTGGATTTGGATTTTGAAAACATTTAGCAGGTCGTTATTCGAACTTCAGAAATAAGAATTTGGCCTGAGATAGTGAGGTGTCTGATATATTGGCCCGAGAATCGAACATTCTGTGGATTTCTGCGAATTCTGATAAACGCCGGGTTTTTGCAAAAGTGGAGGGACGATCTACGAACAACGAGACCTAAATCAAAATCATTCACTGAATTGCTATAAAGAGCAAGGATGGCGATTGGAACAGTAACACCCCCAATGCACATATCCCCCCTCATCATACCCTGGCACGCATGTGTAGGGCTGTCAAGCTTTATATCGCCCGGTATTTATTTTACCGTGTACGGTACGATATATCGTACGGTATTAAAGTTTTTTTGTTTTTAGAGAGGAAATTGTTACATACTCAGCCAAAATCAATGCCGAGACTGAACAGCGCCGAGGCAGCTGGACAGTTTTATAACAGAGAGGGTTTGGGCAACATACCCCTCAGAACCTGGTCCAGGAGGTGACCTCCAAAAAAGCGTACGAAAGAGCAAATTAAAAGGCTTGACAACAATTTTACTTGACGCAGGGGTCTCCCCGGAGACTCCGGGGAACCCCTGTGGAAACAAAATTGCCTACCTGGGAGGGTTTACTTTTTGTTTCCGGGGACGCGAAAATCTCTGTGGAAACACACCCTTAGAGGGCGTTTACACGAGCCGGTTATCTCGGCCAGTTAAGTTGGCGAGATAACCAAATAGTTAGAGCCACGTATGCCCGAACCCTCAACGAACGCAAAATTAACCAGTTTCTGTTTACACGTGCATTTGCGCTCGCAGTTTGCGTTCGGTCAGGTTGGTCGTGTACTTCTGGATAGCCTCGTGATTTTTGAATTTTGGGCGACAGACGAGCTATTTACGGGCCTTGCTCCGCAGCACGAACCGTGCTGTGAAGCAAGCGACTTCAAGGCTCCGCAGCGAACCTTCGATCGAGATTGCTGGGTGAGATCTGGCAGCTGATCATCAACATCTGCTCGGCCAATGCCTTCTTGCTTGCTGCTCTAGAAAATTCGAATCTGCAGAAATTGACGAACTGAACTGGAGCTAGCGTAGCCGATATATCTCACAGCTCGGAAGCCAAACAAACTTAACGAACCACTAAACTTAACTTTTAACCCGTAAGAGGGCGTTTACACGAGCCTGTTATCTCGGCCAGTTAAGAGAAGGTGGGCATTAGTCTCTCTCTCATAGTCGTGTTACAGTTTACGTCTGAAAAACGGCACCTAACAACTGGACCCGAATTTATTATGAATCCGCGTCAAATCAGAAATGACATCGGAAAATCAGGGGTTTCCTAAATATTAAAAGCATCATCCAGAAAATGTCTAGAAAACGCACAAAACAATTCAGGACACTGAAAAGCTAATTAAGTCGAAAAATCAGGGATTTTTTAGATGTCAAAAGCATCATCCTGGAAAATTCCAGAAATCATCACGCTGAAATCAGAGATTCCTCAAATATCAAACGCATTGTCCTGAAAAATTCCAGAAAGCGCAGTAAAATTTTAGAAAGCTGAAAAACAAATAAAATTGAGTAATCAGGGATTTCCAGGTCTCAAAAGTATCATCCTGAAAAATTCTAGAAATCGCAATGAATTTTTTCAGGACACTGCAAGCAAGACATATTGGAAGTCCAAGTTATGAAGAAATTTCTATCAAACAACGAATATTTATAGGACATCATCATGATGATGGTCAGATTCCTCAATTTTTCCAGATGTTGGGAAATCATCCTCGAAAATGTCAGAAAATCAGGAATCCACCTAAATGAACCCGACAAAATCCGGAGATCTAAAAAAGCAATTTGTGATCTAAACCTAATCAGAAAGGAAAGGTGTCCCATCCAAATAAATGCAGTAGAGAATCCTTCAGGCGGTCCTTTAGAATCGCTGATCTTAAACACGTGCTGGTCTTGCTATTTTCAAGACCTGGGACTGCATCCATGATCATCGTAAACTGCGGATCACGCCCTAGCCATCCTAAAACCAGGGAAAGCTGACATGTGTCTCCTCTTTCATTATAAACCAGCCATCTAACTTGACAGTGATCCTTCCATTGTAGATGTCCTCCTAGACCCTTTGTCAAGCGACAACATGCAGACACACGCACTGCCTCATGTATTCTACCTGCATAGCAATAAAGGAAGTTCTTCAGAAATAAATTGCGCATTCAGGGAAAAAAAGGTTCAAAATGGATCCTATGAGGTGGTTTATGTCACGGCTACCAGAGTTTTTCTCTTCTAGACAGCTCCCCTGTCTGTCTATTCAGTTTGAACTTGAGTTTAGCTCTGACCAGCAGTTTGGCTGCTCGCCGTCTTCGACAACCTGGAAAATGACTAGCTATTCAGCCAGACCTAACGCAACGTAGGGCAAGTTAAAGTTAACAACCAATTGTATAACTATTTCGAGGAAAGAAAAGAAGACAGGCGAGGGTATAGTATATACTGCCTAAATTTCTGGGTGTAGCAGTCCTAAAGTCCTAGTCCTAAAGGCTTAGTCCTCAAAGACAAGTCCTATGCAGCGTCGCAAGTGACGCGGAAAATTGGCTGAGTGTGTTGGCAACGGAACTACAGGTGGCAACAGAAATGGAGCTGACCGAAGCCAATTAGTTGTGAGGCAGTTGGCTGACGTGTCAGGCTTCAATGTTTCGGTCGGTTGGTCAGTCAAATAGGCAACGGGTTGAATCTGGTGGGGGGGCTCTGCTAAAAATCCCTATGGGTATGATATACCAGATATGGCTGCACTTAACAAGGCTTTTGCAAGTCCTGTTCTTGGAAAGCTCCCTTAGAATTAAAGCGTACAGAGAAAGTCAGATACACATTTGAGAACATTGCAGGAACTTACCAATATGGTCAAAGAAGTGCAGCTTTCCCTCCATGCATGATATCGTGACCTGAACAATGGATGCGAAACTGTTGATACCGGCTGGGAAATGACTGAGTACACAAGAAGCAGGGACAAGAAGTAGCATGCACTTTGGCTTTCAAGCACTTGTTCTCAAGCAAGTTCGTTAAGGTTCATGCGACGGAAAGGAGTCTTCTATGGGTACGCCCCACCAAGTAGGAAGCTTTATACCGATAGTGGTTTGCTTCTTTCAAATGTGAGCTATCTAGCTAGCCGTGCGAACAAGGATTGCTCACCTCGCGTGTGCCTTGTGCCCGTGTTCAGTTCGTCTAGGCTCATGCGACGGAAAGGAGTCTTCTTTGGACGCGCGCCATCAACCAGGAAGCTCCGTACCGGTGCATTCATCCGAATTGTCCATCATAACGTCGGAAGCACCTTATCATAATTGTCTAGAAGCATGGAATGAGGACGCATTGTGGGAAGAAGGAAGGAGGACGTATTGCCGTAAAAAGAGGAAGATAATCTGTTATGCTGCGGTGCGATCTCGACACTTTTTTTTTTTTTTTTTTTTTTCTAATTAGATTGTTACAAAGAGTAGAAGACCGTGAAAACAACTGAACCGTCTGACGGTACTTAGCAGTACATCGACGACGCTGCCCCCTGATAGGGCAGTGGCGTCGAGGGCTGCAAGCTAAGCAGTCCTGCAAACCAGATGGCAGGACTTGGGAGGGCACAGCACTAGGGCAATGCCGGGCGGTGCCGGTACGTAGCGATCTCGACACTTTTATCGGCCTAGGGACAGCGTCAGCTCCAAGTCAGACAGTGGTACAGGCAGTACGGATGCCAGGCTAAGGTGCGGTGGGCTAAGGTGCGGTGGCTTACGCGCGCAAGAGAAGGTGGGCATTAGTTGGCGAGATAACCAAATAGTTAGCGCCACGTATGCCCGAACCCTCAACGAACGCAAACTTAGCCAGTTTCTGTTTACACGTGCATTTGCGCTCGCAGTTTGCGTTCGGTCAGGTTGGTCGTGTACTTCTGGATAGCCTCGTGATTTTTGAATTTTGGGTGACAGACGAGCTATTTTCGGGCCTTGCTCCCCAGCACGAACCGTGCTGTGAAGCAAGCGACTTCGAGGCTCCGCAGCGCTCCGCAGCGACCCGTCGATCGAGATTGCTGGGTGAGATCTGGCAGCTGATCATCAACATCTGCTCGGCCAATGCCCTCTGCTTGCTGCTCTAGAAAATTCGAATCTGCAGAAATTGACGAACTGAACTGGAGCTAGCGTAGCCGATATATCTCACAGCTCGGAAGCCAAACAAACTTAACGAACCACTAACCTTAACCTTTAACCCGTAACTAGGGGGGGGGGGGGGGGGGGGGGGGGGGGAGTTATGGTTATCGCGAAAATGGTTAACTGGGCGAGATAACTGACGCGAAAAGTGTCGTGTAAACGCTTCGTAGTTAGTTAACTGTACATCTTAACCGTAACTGGCCGAGATAACCGGCTCGTGTAAACGCCCTCTAACTAGGGGGGGGGGGGGGGGGGGGGGGGGGGGGGGGAGGTATGGTTATCGCGAAAATGGTTAACAGCCTGTTTCCAATTGAGGGTTAGAGGGCGTTTACACGAGCCGGTTATCTCGGCCAGTTAAGTTGGCGAGATAACCAAATAGTTAGCGCCACGTATGCCCGAACCCTCAACGAACGCAAAATTAACCAGTTTCTGTTTACACGTGCATTTGCGCTCGCAGTTTGCGTTCGGTCAGGTTGGTCGTGTACTTCTGGATAGCCTCGTGATTTTTGAATTTTGGGCGACAGACGAGCTATTTTCGGGCCTTGCAGCTTGTTTCCAACCAGTTGGAGGTCCGGTTAAGGATTGTGTTTCGGAGGGTTTAGACTCGACCCCTAACCGGACCCTTAACTGGTTGGAAACATTCCACCAGTTAAGCAGTCTTTTGCATCTGGCCAGGTCATCTCAAAATGGATCAACGTGTCAAATGCGCAGCGCAGCACTTCCTCGCTATCCAGACGCTGATTCTGGGTCCAGATCTAGAACACGCATCTGCGCCTGCCCCTCAGGAAGATCAGTCGAAAATTGCGTGGCAGGGACGGTGCCCTGCTGCTGCGAATCCATCTTGGTGAAACCGTGCGATCAATGATGTGTTACACCACGATTCGGGTGTGACACGAATATACGCGCACGTAGCGCAGTACAGTCAGATATGAGAGCTTCGAGTAGTAGTTTGGGCGAGGACCTGCGGAAGGTTCCGTCACAATAGTAGGGGTCCGTCCAATGTTCCCGATCCGAGATCTAGTTGGCCGATGCAAGGTTCCGTGGGGGATATTCCAAGGGAAAGGTCCGTTTGGGAGCGACCCTTTGAGAGAAGATCCAATTGGGAATATTCGAAGGAATGTTCGAGGAATGTTCTTTAGGAATATTCCAATGGGAAAAGCTATAAATAGAGTGCCTACGCCTGAGTCTTTAATTATATTCTAATTCACTTGTAACCCCGAGTCAAGAGTCACCCCTGGAGCCCCGTCCCTTGTCCCAGTTTCCTCTACGTGAGTTGTCTTGGATCCCCCGCATCGCCCTGTCGGACATATCCTTGTCCCGACCCAAGACCCTGATTACCAAGCCCTGGATACCCAAGACCTCTGAGCAAGTACGTACCTTAGTGGTGCTATTGCCTAATCCTTGCGCTTAGGCTCGGAATTAGATTAGTTCCCCCCGAAGATTCGATAAGTTACGAGCAATAGCGCCGTTCCTCTCTGTCCTGTCATAGACGGAATTAGGAAAGTCCCCCTAAGCAGTACGAGCAAGTAATAGCGCTCGGCTGTCTTTCCTGCCGTAGGCACGGATTCCATGTTACTCGTCGACGTACGACACCCTCCCCACCCTCCCCCTTGAGCAGTACGGATCTAAGCCCCGTGTCTATCTTTCCTACCTACGTGGGATTAGTCACCAGTGTCGCAGACCAGTCTGGTTCACTCGTGTAGAAAGTAAGAGAAGTACACCTGTGTTAGTCAGAGTGTAGCAATACCAATGTTACTGTTGTATTGTAGGTCACTCTAAAAGCGCGCACCATAGCAACCAAATCACCAGTGTTACATGATGAGTGTCCGAAAAAGAAAGAAAGGATGCGGCACTCCAAAGCAGCATGATTTTTAAGAGGCGCGCGCCAATTTCGTGACGTCACCAGATCTAATGCAACAACCGAATTTAACCGCCCCTTAACTTTCTTCAACGGCGGGGGGGGTGCGCCGTTGCACTAACCGGGGCAGTTGGTCTTTAACCGGACCTCAACTTTCTGTGTTTCCGACCAAACACCGGTTAGCGCCGAAAATAACGAATTTAACCGCCGCTTAACCGGACCTCCAACTGGTTGGAAACAAGCTGTTGCTCCGCAGCACGAACCGTGCTGTGAAGCAAGCGACTTCAAGGCTTCGCAGCGACCCGTCGATCGAGATTGCTGGGTGAGATCTGGCAGCTGATCATCAACATCTGCTCGGCCAATGCCTTCTTGCTTGCTGCTCTAGAAAATTCGAATCTGCAGAAATTGACGAACTGAACTGGAGCTAGCGTAGCCGATAAATCTCACAGCTCGGAAGCCAAACAAACTTAACGAACCACTAACCTTAACCTTTAACCCGTAACTAGGGGGGGGGGGGGGGGGGGAGTTATGGTTATCGCGAAAATGGTTAACTGGGCGAGATAACTGACGCGAAAAGTGTCGTGTAAACGCTTCGTAGTTAGTTAACTGTACATCTTAACCGTAACTGGCCGAGATAACCTGCTCGTGTAAACGCCCTCTTAGGCCGGGTTATGGAGCATAACCGTCCTCGGCAATCGGAAACACTCGAAAAATTGTACTTCGCTCGACCGACTTGTACACCAGTTTCCGGCAAAATTTGATGACGTGCCGGTGCGGATCGGGGTTACCCTGAACCGTGCCCCCCCCCCACGGTTAAGCGTAACCCCGATCCGCCTTGGTTCCACGCTGGCACTTTGACCGCAGCAGCGGTCACTTGCGGCCATAATGTGGTGAGCGCGAGCGCTGCAATCTTGTAGATCGCGCAGTCACGCGCGATCCCTTCAATTTCCTAGAAACTCTGACGCTCACCGCTATGGATTCGTCTGGTCAAGGTTTGTTTTTCAAGCAGAACCAGCATTGGGGCATCAACGAGCACCCTAGAAGCTTCTGGGATATGGTAACGAAATGGAAAAGGACAGGGCCAACGTCTTGGGGTCAGAACATGAACTCGAATTGCGAGGCGGCTGCACGAGAGAAAGTCAAGCCGGCGAGTAAATAATTCAAACGCTTCCAAGCTGTCGAACAACTGATTTAACGATCACATAACCCAGATCTTCCCATAACCCAGATTTCAGGGACAATCGGAAACACTAAATTGTACAGCGGGGTTACGCGACAGGAAGCTGGCTAGAACACGGGGTACGAGTACTGCCGCACTACAGTTTGCGGGGTTATCCATAACCGTAACCTGGTCTTATGGAAACAGGCTGTAACTGGGCGAGATAACTGACGCGAAAAGTGTCGTGTAAACGCTTCGTAGTTAGTTAACTGTACATCTTAACCGTAACTGGCCGAGAGAACCTCCTCGTGTAAACGCCCTCTTAGAGGTCGTTCACACGGGACTGGTTTGGGTTTGGGTTAAGGGGTAGTTGGGCGTTTCTGTCGTACATCCAAACCTTTTTTCGTTCACACGGGAAAAAGTTGACGCGTTTGGGTCAAATTAGTTAACCAAATGCTAACCCAAACCCAAACCCAAACGTGCCCCCCCCCCCCCCCCCCCCCCCCCCCCACGTTTGGGTTATGATTATGGTTATGTCGCACACGTGTTGTTCGTTGTTTCTGTTGCGATAAATTGCGCCGCATTTCCTTCAGCCGCTTGTTTTCGAAACCTTCCTCCCTTCCGCCCCATCTATAATATTCACTGCGCTGTATGGAGGGGTCCGATCTGAATGGGCCGCCACCTGCAGATCCACGCCAGCATGAGATGCAGCAGTAGCAGCGTGATACGCAGTATGAGGAGACGCAGTTTCCGCCTTCCTCACATTATCGCCAGAGCCTGCTTGATTTGAGCGCTCCTGCTGCGGATCGGCAATTCAAAATGTTCAAACTTTTCCAACTGACAAGAAGCTCTGGAATGCCGTCCGAACGAAATTCATGGGTTTGGGCGGGTTTGGGCTAACCTCGGCTAATATTCGGCCAACCCACTCTGACGCGGCAGGTTAACATCAAACCAAACCCAAACCCAAACCTGTCCCGTGTGAACGACCTTAGGGCACCCTACTATTCTTTCAAGGCGTTACGTCTCCCTGTACTGCGGGTGGTTTCACTTGTACGCCCCCCGTTAGTAGCGTGCTTGCAGATTCCTACAGATTTCCACAGATTTCACAGATTTCACAGATTTTACTTTCCTTTCCTCGACAACTCGCTCCCTGCAACAAAAACAAAAACGGCCGCACCCTGGCCGGTGACTTGCCTTATCTATATTTGCGTTTCTATCTCTCAACGTCCCGTCCCTTGCTCAGGTAAGACTCTCTCCAGATGTGGCCCTATTGATCGACCTCTCTTGCATGTCTCTGATCGTCGAAGCCTATCTGATTGACCTCCGCCTGATTGACCTGATTGCCGAATCATCTGCCTGATTGACCCCCGCCTGGATATTGATTGCCATTGACGCATTGCCTCATCTTTCTACTGTTTGACCTTCGCCCGGATCTGAATCCCTGTTATCCACAATTGATGTTCTCGCACTGATGTAACTAACTCGTTCTCGTCCTGTCCCTGCTCAGGTTAGCGCGCTCGTTCAATACAGCGTTGTTTTGCAGCATATAACGAATCCCCTGCTTCTTCGGTACTTCGGTAGTATCATCGGCATCCAAATTACGGAGAAGGTCCCCCAAGCGAACGTGTTCTCGGTCCAGGCTCGAAGTTGGGAAGCTAGGATAGCCCTACAGGCGCTCCCGTCCACTTTGAAAAGCCTGTCTTGGGCGGAAGGGACTGACGAAGACAAGTACCTTTCGTAGCATCGTTTTACACCTGGAGAGAGAGAGAGAGAGAGAGAGAGAGAGAGAGAGAGAGAGAGAGAGACCCGTCTTACGTCTGGGGAGAAAATTGTCTGCTCTCCTCCTTCCTTGCTTATTTGTAGCATCGTTTTACATCTGGAGAGGAGCCGGCTGAAGTCCACTGAGAATATCGCCAAGGCAATGGCCCAACGACGCACAGCGCGCAGGGATGATGCGACGCCTATATCACAGGCAACGGGCATGGCCCAGACCAACAATCATATAACTCAGCTTGCAAGCTCTAGCTCCCGCATGCATGGGAGCAGCAATGTTGCAAGAAGAGAAGTTGCTCCTAGAGCACCTGCAGGGGCTGCCAGTCATCCCTCCTTACTCGACATGTGGACTCTTGTTAGCGCGGGATTTGAGGAAAAGCATCACGAGGAAACATACTGGGCATATGTACAAAATCGCCGCCTCTCCACCACCACTGTATACCTAAAATGTCGCCTGTTTAGTACCATAGCAATTTTGGTTCATTTGGGGATGTTACTGTGGAATGGCGATGTCTTCAGGCCTTGCTGCTTCCTATTTTTTGTTGTTGCACCTTTCCTGGTCTGCTTTGTTCAGTGTCATAAACGACGGCTTGGTCAGCTGGGTTGTTGGTTGATGTACATGAGCATAGGCAGGACGTTGGCATACTCCCTTCCAATATTGGGTCTCCCTGCTTGCTTCAACACTGCCTTTTTTCGAATGGTCATAGTACCCTTTGAATCCCTCGTTTTTAGCTATTTAGAGCCCGCACCGATCGCGGTGTACGTACCCGTTCACCATGCCATGTGGATAGTCCTGTATTTGAGGAACGACTTATTAGTCAGCCCAGACGCCCTGCATCCATTATGCATCCTAGCTGCCCACTTTGGTGCCTTGGCCACACGGGTCATAGTAGATATGCTTGATCGGCGGGCTTATATTAAAGAAGTACATTGGCATGGCTACTGAGTAGGCCTGGCATGCATGGCTACTCAGTAGGGTTATCAAGGGTGCTGGTTCCAAGATTATTGGGCGAAATGTCAGTCGATATACCTACTCTTTTACACTCCGCACCATTTCTTGCCAAGTACCACTGCTTGCCCGCACCCATCCCACTGCTTTTCTCTTCGGCTTCCATTCGAGCAGTAGCTTCCGGGCAGCTCCCCGCCGACCCAGCCATTGAGCTAACCCCCAAGACGTCGGCACATATATACAGAAAGCTGACTGTGCCAGGTTCAAGGTGCACTAGGTTGCTTGAGGTCTGGCTGGACTGCTAGCCAAGCAAGTGAGCTTCCTAGAAGCTGCTGCTTGTACGCACATAGCTGGAGAATAAACATTGACCCTAGTAGCACCCAGTGGAGGTGCACTTCATCAGCGTTCCCGCCTTCTGTTGGGTTTACATTTGGAGCTAACAGCTCTGCGCACACTACTGCGTTGCCTATCCTATTCAGTCAAGCATCTTTTGATGCGATATGATAGCGACCAGATCAACTCTATCTAGACTCAGAAACGTGAAGATCTAGCTTTGGTCCAGCCCTCTGCCCAAAGCAAGGCTACAGTTTGTGTGATTTTAGAATGCCCGTTATACGCTGAGGATATAAATTATATTTTTGAGAAAATGGACATTGAACCCAGATTGAACATAAATTGATAGATACAAACTTCAGTATGAAGCTGGTCATGAAACCTGATTCCTTTGAAGGATGGAAGTACTCAGAACAATTTATTTAAAAATGCGATAATAATCGCACAATTAAATTATCATCCCAGAGATTATGATGTAAATACATTGCAGAATTAAATGATCACTGTAGCACGAACTCAGGGCCCCCGTCGGTAAAACGATTGTTTGGGGTTCAGTTCATCAGTGCTTTGTCTTTGTAAGCCCTTCCTCTAACGGTTGGGCAAGTCCATTCAGCATATTTTGCCTACCCCTGAACTGTAACATACATATATACACATGTTACTAACGCATTACGGCATGAATCACCCTACTTACTTTCTGGTGAACAACCCTTTCACCAACATCCTGCACAGCTATCTGTCTCTGCGATAGCTGTTACGTAGTTTGCTATCTCTACGTCTCCCGGTTCTCTATTGTTCTCTTCCGCTAACACTATCTAGTACTGGATGTTGAGTTGTGTTGTTGAGCTTTGGTTGAGAATCTCTTGCTTGTCCAGCCCACTTGCTGAGGGATACCTAGGCTGGGAACGTTGGGAGGCATTATACAAAAAAGCCTGGAGGGGCGTGGTGTTAATTAAGGGGCAATAATGCTGGTGCAGGAGGCAATAGATTCTCTGTGCAGCGGTTAGACGAGTTTGTCGAGGCACTGTAAAAAGGCAAACAAACGAAGGATGTAGTTCCTTAGAAGGCTACCAGGATGTTTACGACCTGAGCTGTAAATTGTGCATGTAGATGTTGGTGATGGGTGATAGTTTGAGTTAAGTAGGTAGGCATTCTTCCACAGTTAACGGTATGTGCAAGTCAGTAAGTCACACCTTTTATTTGTGTAACTAAGAAGACCATGCGACCCTATAAACCATATATTGACAGATAGACCAAGAGGCAATCTACAATTTTGATGCACGGATGTCTGAAATTCTAACGCAGCCAAGCGCTATAAGACTTCAAGTGGAAGTGACATTACCTACAGAACCATATATTTATATATAGTACGGTATAAGAATCATTAGAAAGACAATGGAGGCAAGGGAGAGAGCTGTGGTTGGTTGCAACGGTGACTATAGCTAGCTCCGGCTTACGCTATGGTGTCCTTAACTTCACGTCCTGTGAGTAACGGTATTACACGGATGTAACAATTTCAATTTCAATTGGTTGGTTGCAATTACTTCCACTAGCTAGTAGCAATAGTACAAGAAAGGAGAATAAGGGTGGAGGGTATCACAAAAAAAAATGTGTTCGTTCACGTTTACATTTTCCTGGTAATAATTCTTTTTACTGCTATAGACGGCGAGCAGCCAAATTGCTGGCTAACTGGCTTAAGCTATGTAACCAATTTCAAGTCCAAGAAGGAAAAGAACATCGCATGCAACGGCAACAATACAGCGTTTGTGCGTAGTGTGTTTGCAATGGTTTCAGAATGGTGCCGTATTGGTTTCTTGGTTTCGGAGACATGTTTTACATCCCTGATTTAACCGCATTTACAGGAATCCCAACCACTTTTCGACCATTTCCGGGCGGAATACCAACCGTTCATACAGGCATTCTAACCACCAACCTCTTACGTGAACCTATTTTTCGACGATTTTCAGAGTTATCCATGCATAGGTCTGCTGCCAAGGGACGACCAACCTGCTGTGATTTCTTTGGTCGAGTGTGACATCTATGGGAGTCTGGAACCGTTCAAGATGAACATCATGTGGTGTTTGAATGCATTGGACCCCCCACCCCCACCCCCACTCCGGATGTTGTGGCGCGGACATGTCTTGGGCCTACTATGGCATGTATATGACTATTGTCTGTAAATTGCCCAGACGCCAGCTAAATTTGGGATCCAGATCACATTTGGAGTCCAGTAGGGCACTAAGTAAATGCAAGCATCATCATCATCATCAAAGTCAGCCATTGAGTCAAGCCCTACATCATGACCTGCGGACCAGGAGGCATAGGAGGCGCACTGGGCATTCCAATGACGACAGGTTCGCCAACAAAAGTGGGCTTCCAGAATGAAGGAGGCTGGTTGAATTCCTCGTGGGGAGGTGGGGGCATGAAGACGGCTAGAGGTACCTGCAGAGATTGTGGGAAGGAGGCATTCAATTTGGGTTGATGTCGTTCTACTGATTACATGGACATATAGGGTATATTTGGTTTAAGTTTGATTATATCAGATTGATTGCATGAGCTGCAGTTTGATTGGGTTGGATTGATAACATGAGTTGAAGTTTGATAGGGTTGGATTGATTCCATGTGTTGAAATTTGGTTGGGTTTGATTGGGTTGGATTGATAACATGAGTTGAAGTTTGATAGGGTTGGATTGATTCCAAGTGTTGACATTTGGTTGGGTTTGATTGGGTTGGATTGATAACATGAGTTGAAGTTTGATAGGGCTGGAATGATTCCATGTGTTGAAGTTTGGTTGGGTTTGATTGGGTTGGATTGATAACATGAGTAGAAGTTTGATAGGGTTGGATTGATATCATGAGTTGAAGTTTGATTGGGTTGGATTAATTACATGTGTTGAAGTTTGGTTGGGAATGTTTGGGTTGGATTGATAACACGAGATGAAGTTTGATTGGGTCGGATTGATATCATGAGTTGAAGTTTGATTGGGTTGGGTTTGTTTGGGTTTGATTGGGTTGGGTTGGATTGATTACATGAGTTGAAGTTTGATTGGGTTGGATAGATCTCATGAGTTGAAGTTTGATTGGGTCGGATTGATATCATGAGTTGAAGTTTGATTGGGTTTGATTGGGTTTGATTGGGTTTGATTTGTTTTGATTGTTTTGATTGGGGTGGGTTGGTTTTGATTAGTTTTTTTATTGTGTTTGATTGGATTGATAACATGAGTTGAAGTTGGGTTCCGGTAGGTGGGATTGAAAACACTAGTTCAAGTTGGATTGGGATGGGTCGGCTACATGCCTACGCTTCATGGTATAATGTTATTTCTCTCATCCACCATCGAGCTACGCAAGGCCAGTGGCCAATGGTCTCTCTTTGCCAATTGGGAGAAACTCAAGTGCATGCATCCACACTTCTATTGACACACTACTTCATCTTGGGGTGCGGGCAGGGTACTACAAAGCACTCGCGGCAGCGCGATTTTGCACACGCTTTTCGAGCCCCAATGCGTGTTTCGCACAGTTTTTTCAAAGCCGTATGGGCGCTGCGCGCAGTTTTGCGCTTTTTGCAGTACTAAGCGCTGACCAATTCGACGTGTGTGCGCTTTAAGCGCTGACCAATTTGACAAAATGTAGTTCCCTGGGTGTGGCAGACTGACAGAAAACAATCAAGAAAAGTAGGAGCTGTACACTAGGGATCTGTAGCCCTACGGCAGCCTGCACCCTGTTCAGTGTGATACTGGGAGTCATAGAGTTTTACAGGGTGTACTGGGTGTTAGTGCAGAACCCACCCATTGGTATTACATTTGGGCCCCCATCCAGACCTGCAAAAACACCTGTTTATGTACATCATTTGTTAAACATTTAGTTGTTGAGCACCCAGAACACCGTAGGGTAAGACATGCAGGTAACCTATTGTTCAAGTGTCAATCAGAACTTCACTTTTCAGCTACAAGCAGCAGCTTCTAGGCGGCTCCCTTGGCTTGTCACCCATTCAAACCTGGAATCAAGATTGCCACAAATCAGAACATTACTTTTCAGCTACCAGCAGCAGCTTCTAGGCAGCCCTCTTGGCTTGCTACCCAATCAACCCTGGAATCAAGGTTGCAACTAATCATAGCTTTTCTTTTCAGCTACGAGCAATAGCTTCTGGGCAGCTTGAGCCAGCCACTGAGCTTTACCCCAATATTTCAGCAGTTATGGGTAGCTAATTGTCTCAGCTTCAAGGTGCACTAGGTCGCATTGGTTTGGATCAATAGCTAGCCAGGGGAGCTACCTAGAAGCTGTTAGCTGAAAATAAAAGCTATAGTCTCAATGCCAGACTGCTTGTTCATTCGCACCTCCCACATAATGTACCGGCATATGTCATTCATAAACATAATATTATATATACATCATTCATACCTCACACAACATATATAACCATTCGTTGGGGACCAGTTCAACAAATGTTTATTTTTAACTCACCCCTGCTGGTAATATAAGGTCGATCTTGATTGTTCGAGGTCGGGCACGTCCCTTGATCCTAGTTGGCTACTCCTGGACTGTAACAAACATACATACATAACATAACATAACATACATAAGATAACGTACATACATAACATAACATACATAACAGAACATACCTTGAGTCGGACAGAGTGGACTGTTCCACTGCCCTTCAACACCACAATAAGGCTATATAGATTTGACACGAGCTGCAAGTGCAATAAACAAGGAGTAAATGGGAATTGAAGTTGGGCATTTCGGAGCTGCTGGGCCATGTGGCTCACGCCTGGCTAAGGGGCAGGATAACATTTGTTTTGAAAAGAGAAGAGCTTTACGCGACTCTTCCAAGGCCCTTTAAAACTAACCCCAGGCTATATAGATTTGACCCAGCTGCAAGCAAAAACATGGAGAATGGGAATTGAAGTTGGGCTGTTGGGAGCTGCTGGGCCATGTGGCTCACGCCTGGCAAAGCGGCAGGATAACATTTGTTTTGAAAAGAGAAGAGCTTTACGCGACTCTTCCAAGGCCCTTTAAAACTAACCCCAGGCTATATAGATTTGACCCAGCTGCAAGCAAAAACATGGAGAATGGGAATTGAAGTTGGGCTGTTGGGAGCTGCTGGGCCATGTGGCTCACGCCTGGCAAAGGGGCAGGATAACATTTGTTTTGAAAAGAGAAGAGCTTTACGCGACTCTTCCAAGGCCCTTTAAAACTAACCCCAGGCTATATAGATTTGACCCAGCTGCAAGCAAAAACATGGAGAATGGGAATTGAAGTTGAGCTGTTGGGAGCTGCTGGGCCATGTGGCTCACGCCTGGCAAAGGGGCAGGATAACATTTGTTTTGAAAAGAGAAGAGCTTTACGCGACTCTTCCAAGGCCCTTTAAAACTAACCCCAGGCTATATAGATTTGACCCAGCTGCAAGCAAAAACATGGAGAATGGGAATTGAAGTTGGGCTGTTGGGAGCTGCTGGGCCATGTGGCTCACGCCTGGCAAAGGGGCAGGATAACATTTGTTTTGAAAAGAGAAGAGCTTTACGCGACTCTTCCCTTTAAGGCCCTTTAAAACTAACCCCAGGCTATATAGATTTGACCCAGCTGCAAGCAAAAACATGGAGAATGGGAATTGAAGTTGGGCTGTTGGGAGCTGCTGGGCCATGTGGCTCACGCCTGGCAAAGGGGCAGGATAACATTTGTTTTGAAAAGAGAAGAGCTTTACGCGACTCTTCCAAGGCCCTTTAAAACTAACCCCAGGCTATATAGATTTGACCCAGCTGCAAGCAAAAACATGGAGAATGGGAATTGAAGTTGGGCTGTTGGGAGCTGCTGGGCCATGTGGCTCACGCCTGGCAAAGGGGCAGGATAACATTTGTTTTGAAAAGAGAAGAGCTTTACGCGACTCTTCCAAGGCCCTTTAAAACTAACCCCAGGCTATATAGATTTGACCCAGCTGCAAGCAAAAACATGGAGAATGGGAATTGAAGTTGGGCTGTTGGGAGCTGCTGGGCCATGTGGCTCACGCCTGGCAAAGGGGCAGGATAACATTTGTTTTGAAAAGAGAAGAGCTTTACACGACTCTTCTAAGGCCCTTCAAAACTGCAACCAGGCTAGATTGATTTGACCCAGCTGCAAGTACAACAACATGGAGAATGGTATTTGAAGTTGGGCTGTTGGGAGCTGTTGAGCCATGTGGCTCACGCCTGGCAAAGGGGCAGGATAACATTTGTTTTGAAAAGAGAAGAGATTTAAGGGACTCTTCCAAGGCCCTTCAAAAATACCACCATGCTCTATAGATTTGACCCCAGCTGCAACTACAACATGGAGAATAGAAATTCACGTTGGGATGTTGGGAGCTGTTGGGCTATTTGGCTCACGTCGGGGGAAGGGGCAGGATAACATATAATTTTAAAAGAGAAGAGCTTTACGGGACTTTTCGAAGGCCCTTCACCACAGCAATCAGGCTATATAGATTTGACACCAGCTGAAAGTACAACAACATGGAGGATGGAAATTGAAGTTGAGCTGTTGGGAGCTGTTGGGCCATGTGCCTGGCAAAGGGGCAGGATAACATTTGTTTTGAAAAGAGAAGAGCTTTACGGGATTCTCCTAAGGCCCTTTAACACTACAATCAGGCTATATAGATTTGACACCAGCTGCAAGAACAACAGCATGGAGAATGGTACTTTAAGTTCGGCTGTTGGGAGCTGTTGGGAGCTGTTGGGCCATTTGGCTCACGCCGGGGGAAGAGGCAGGATAACATATGTTTTTAAAAGACGAGAGCTTTGAGTGTTGTTGATCCTGCCGAAGACAGCGAGCAGTCTTTAATGCTTCAGTATCAGATTCAGAGGATCACTAAAGTATCAGATTCAGAGGATCGCTAAAGTATCAAATTCAGAGGATCACTAAAGTATCAGATCCAGAGGATCGCTAAAGTATCAAATTCAGAGGATCACTAAAGTATCAGAATCAGAGGATTACTAAAGTTTCAGAAGTAGAAGATCACTAACATATCAGAATCAGACTGGTAGGCCTAATTGCAAGCAAACGGGCGGGCCCCCTCAACTTCAATAGTACACCTTGTAATAAGGCGTACTATTTATTTATTGATCAGAATCAGAGGATCACTAAAATATCAGAATTATAAGTGCAAGCAAACGGGCGGGCCCCCCCAACTTCACACCTCGTAATAAGGCATACTATTTATTTTGTATTTTTATCAGAATCAGAGGATCACTAAGGCATCAGATTCAGAGGATCACATAAGCGAAGAAATAACTAATGGCAGCTAGTTATGAGAATAAAATATGACATATGGTACGATATATATACCTCATCATAGCTTGTACATAGAGAGCTACATGCTGCTCATGTAAACTTGATCAAAGGTAGCATGGATTTTTTTCAAATCTGACATTTTTTCCCTTCTTCTAGCTCTATGATTTTAGGCCTCCTCCATGGACAGCGTTTGAGTGATTTGTGTAGCTTTTTATAACTTTCATAGCTATTAGGGCAATTTAGAGCAACAACAACAAAATTTATTGTGCACATTTTATAGCGATAACTTCGCCAAAACAGGGTCTAAACTAGCAATCGCTATATACAGCAGAAAAAAGCCCTAACAGGTAGCTATGAGAACCACACAAATAACTTATAACAGCTTGTACATGCAGCTACATCAGCTACATGCAGCTCATTTAAATATATGAAATGGCTCACGCCAGTAATTTGGCTGCTCGCTGTCTTCAGCGGACACAATAATTATCTGCCGCTTTTAGCAGTAACACGAAGAATCCGCCACCTTACACAGTAATAATAACAATCCACTGTATTTGGCAGTAACAATAATAATCCACCGTATTTGGCAGTACGATAACAATTCACCACCTTCAGCAGTAATAATAACAATCCACCGTATTTGGCAGAACAATAAAAATCCATTGTAGTTGGCAGTACAATAATAATCCATCACCTTCAGCAGGAACAATAACAATCCACCGTAGTTGGCAGTACGATAATAATCCACCACCTTCAGCCGTAACAATAACAATCCACCGTAGTTGGCAGTACAATAATAATCCACCACCTTCAGCAGTAACAATAACAATCCACCGTATCTGGCAGTACAATAATAATCCACCACCTTCAGCAGTAACAATAACAATCCACCGTAGTTGGCAGTACAATAATAATCCACCACCTTCAGCCGTAACAATAACAATCCACCGTAGTTGGCAGTACAATAATAATTCACCACCTTCAGCAGTAACAATAACAATCCACCGTGGTTGGCAGTAACAATACAGTGAATGTTCGTTTGGTCGAGGATCGGTATTTTCCATCGACCCTAGGTGCGCCTACTCTTTTGTAGGAGTGACAAATCCTCGGTGTCGCTGGTTTGTGTCGGGAGACCCACCTCCTGGGGTTAAGATCCTTTCACAAATAAAATAAAATAAAAAAGGAACAGTAGCTCAGTAACAATAGCTCATAGCCCGGTAACAATGCAGGCAGCTAGCTCAGTAACAATAGCTCAGTAACAATAGCTCAGTAACAATAGCTCAATAACAATAGCTCAGTAACAATAGCTCAGTAACAATAGCTCAGTAACATTAGCTCAGTAACAATAGCTCAGTAACAATAGCTCAGTAACAATATAGGCAGCTATCTCACCCGTCCATCTACCGTGGCATTCAGATCTCCTGGCAAAGGGAAGGCCAACACCCTAGCGTCCTGGTCCATAAACGAGGTACACGCTTGAATTCCTACACACACGATACACGAAGGATTTTAATTACGATTTTGATTGATGTAATATCAATACAATAGTTCATCAAATATAAAATATGATGATGATGATGATGATGATGATCACTTTTTTCCTGGTGCCCTACTGAACTCTATATGTGCCCTTAACATTATATACAGCGGCTGTAGGTCTCCAGGCAGGGGGAAGGTCAACACCCTAGCTTCCTTGTCCATGTATGTATGTTACAGTCCAGGGGTAGGCCAAATGTAATTTGGATATATATTTGGGGACGGACCAGGACGGATTTGGATATATAGTGGGATATATATTTGGGTATGGATTTGGATATATACTTGGGTATGGATTTGGATATATATTTGGGTATGGATTTGGATACATACTTGGGTATGGATTTGGATATATACTTGGGTATGGATTTGGATATATATTTGGGTATGGATTTGGATATATACTTGGGTATGGATTTAAATATATATTTGGGTATGGATTTGGATATATATTTGGATATATACTTTGGGTATGGATTTGGATATATACTTGGGTATGGATTTAAATATATATTTGGATTTATATTTGGGTATGGATTTGGACATATATTGGGGTATGGATTTGGATATATATTTGGGTATGGATTTGGATATATACTTGGGTATGGATTTGGATATATATTTGGGTATGGATTTGGATATATATTGGGGTATGGATTTGGATATATTTTTGGGTATGGATTTGGATATATACTTGGGTATGGATTTGGATATGTATTTTGATATATATTTGGGTATGGATTTGGATATATATTTGGGTATGGATTTGGATATATATTGGGATATATACTTGGGTATGGATTTGGATATATACTTGGGTATGGATTTGGATATATATTTGGGTACAGATTTGGATATATATTGGGGTATGGATTTGGATATATATTTGGATATATACTTGGGTATGGATTTGGATATATATTTGGCTATGGATTTGGATATATATTTGGGTATGGATTTGGATGTATACTTGGGTATGGATTTGGATATATATTTGGATACATATTTGGGTATGGATTTGGATGTATACTTGGGCATGGATTTGGATATATATTTGGGTATGGATTTGGATATATATTGGGGTATATACTTGGATATATATTTGGGTATGGATTTGGATATATACTTGGTTATATACTTGGGTATGGATTTGGATATATATTTGGGTATGGATTTTGATATATATTTGTATATATACTTGGGTATGGATTTGGATATATTTTTGGGCATGGATTTGGATATATAATTGGACATATACTTGGGCATGGATTTGGATATATATTTGGGCATGGATTTGGATATATACTTGGATATATACTTGGGCATGGATTTGGATATATATTTGGGCATGGATTTGGATATTTACTTGGATATATACTTGGGCATGGATTTGGATATATATATGGTTATGGATTTGGATATATACTTGGGTATATACTTGGGTATGGATTTGGATATATATTTGGGTATGGATTCGGATATATACTTGGGTATGGATTTGTATATATACTTGGGTATGGATTTGGATATATATTTGGGTATGGATTTGGATATATATTTGGGTATGGATTTGGATATATACTTGGGTATATACTTGGATATATATTTGGATATATATTTGGATATATATTTGGGTATGGATTTGGATATATATTTGGGTATGGATTTGGATATATATTTGGGTATATACTTGGATATATATTTGGGTATGGATTTGGATATATACTTGGGTATATACTTGGGTATAAATTGGATGTATATTTGGATATATATTTGGGTATGGATTTGGATATATACTTGGGTATGGATTTGGATATATACTCGGGTGTGGATTTGGATATATAGTTGGGTATGGATTTGGATATATACTTGGGTATGGATTTGGATACATACTTGGGTATGGATTTGGATATATACTTGGGTATGTACTTGGGTATGGATTTGGATATATATTTGGGTATGGATTTGGATATATACTTGGGTATGGATTTGGAAATATATTTGGTTATGGATTTGGATATATACTTGGGTATGGATTTGGATATATACTTGGGTATATACTTGGATATATATTTGGATATATATTTGGATCTATATTTGGGTATGGATTTGGATATATATTTGGGTATGGATTTGGATATATATTTGGGTATGGATTTGGATATATATTTGGGTATATACTTGGATATATATTTGGGTATGGATTTGGTTATATACTTGGGTATATACTTGGGTATAAATTGGATATATATTTGGATATTTACTTGGGTATGGATTTGGATATATACTTGGGTATGGATTTGGATATATACTCGGGTATGGATTTGGATATATACTTGGGTATGGATTTGGATATATACTTGGGTATGGATTTGGATATATACTTGGGTATGGATTTGGATATATACTTGGGTATGGATTTGGATATATATTTGGGTTATGATTGGATATATATGGGTTTATATTGGGTATTACTGGTATAAGTTGGCGTATGGATTTGGATATCTCTGGGTATTGGATGTTGATATATATTTGTATGGATTTGGATATATTATTGGGTATGGATTGGATAATATTGGGATGGATGGATATATACTTGGGTATATACTTGGATATATATTTGGATATATATTTGGGTATCGATTTGGATACATATTTGGGCATGGATTTGGATATATATTTGGTTATGGATTTGGATATATACTTGGGTATTGATTTGGATATATAGTGGGATATATACTTGGGTATGGATTTGGATATATATTTGGACTTAGATTTGGATGTATGTATATTGGGGTATGGATTGCTTACATGGTCTATCAGCCTTCAGGCTGCTCACCGTCTGCAGGTGGAGAAGGCATGGGCATAATAAACACTACAAACCCACACTCCTGAGCATTGTGCTGCTACTGGTGTGTGTGTGTGTGTGTGGGGGGGGGGGGGGGGGAGGAGCTGGCAAGAAGCTGGCAGCCCCTCAGGAGCTATAGGGTTCCATCGTGCTCCGCCTGGATGACCTGTCACATCCAGTGTAGGAATGCTCAGGGTGGGAAGAGAGTGTGTGTGTTTGTGCTGCTGCTGCTGCTGCTGCTGCTGCTGTGTGGGTGTGGGTGTGTTTGTGTACCAGAATGTTACTGTACTGGTGTACATACATAGAAGCATTCATATGTGCATATGCATAAGCATATACAAACATACACATATGTGTACATACATAGAAGCATTCATATGTGCATATGCATAAGCATATACACACATACAAATATACATACATATACATAAGCATACACATGTACACATACGCACACTACCCCCTGGGCTGTAACATACATTTGAATGGGCAGAACAATACACGGTGAGCAGTACAATGCAAGCCTAACAAAGATGAGTGATTCATGAGGTGAAAAACAAGGGCAGTTGGCTTGGCACCAGAGAACACAGTGAGCAGTACAATGCAAGCCTAACAAAGATGAGTGATTCATGAGGTGAAAAACAAGGGCAGTTGGCTTGGCAACAGAGAACACAGTGAGCAGTACAATGCAAGCCTAACAAAGATGAGTGATTCATGAGGTGAAAAACAAGGGCAGTTGGCTTGGCACCAGAGAACACAGTGAGCAGTACAATGCAAGCCTAACAAAGATGAGTGATTCATGAGGTGAAAAACAAGGGCAGTTGGCTTGGCACCAGAGAACACAGTGAGCAGTACAATGCAAGCCTAACAAAGATGAGTGATTCATGAGGTGAAAAACAAGGGCAGTTGGCTTGGCACCAGAGAACACAGTGAGCAGTACAATGCAAGCCTAACAAAGATGAGTGATTCATGAGGTGAAAAACAAGGGCAGTTGGTTTGGCACCAGAGAACACAGTGAGCAGTACAATGCAAGCCTAACAAAGATGAGTGATTCATGAGGTGAAAAACAAGGGCAGTTGGCTTGGCACCAGAGAACACAGTGAGCAGTACAATGCAAGCCTAACAAAGATAAGTGATTCATGAGGTGGTCCCAATGATATGACCTGCCCTAGTCGTCTGCTGCCCATGGTATACCGTACCGTACAAACATACATATACACACATACACATACTACCCCCTGGACTGTAACATACAAATACATTTACGCTCACTAAACCCTATGTATTTACATACACATACTACTCCCTAGACTACATACATACATACATACATACATACATACATACATACATACACATACACACATACATACATACATACATACGTACATACACACACATACATACATACATACATACATACATACATGCATACAAACATACACACATACATACATACATACATACATACATACATACATACATACATACATACATACATACACATACACTCACTACCCTAATGTACGTACATAAACAAACTGCCACCTGGATTGTAACATACGTACAAACACAAACACTCACCACCCCTACGTATGTACATACACACACTACCACTTGGACTCTGTAATTATCACACACACCATCGTACACACACTCGCACACACACCACCACACACATACGTACATACGCACACACACCACCATACATATATACGCATATATGCACTCACCCGGAAGGCTGATTTTACCAATCTCCGTAATGTTTGAGTGCTCGTGAATGTTTGTGTCCGCCTTCAAATTGACATCATGTTTCAAGAAGATATCGATGCTTCTGAAGTTTACTTCGGAGTTGTTCTCACACTGGTGGGGGGCACAGGGGAGGCAGAAGGAAGGGGAAGGTATGTGGAACCTGGGTGTAATGTTTGTGGAACTGAAGGTGGCAATGGGGGTGGGGGGGCACAGGGGAGGCAGAAGGAAGGGGAAGGTATGTGGAACCTGGGTGTAATGTGTGTGGAACTGAAGGTGGCAATGGGGGTGGGGGGGCACAGGGGAGGCAGAAGGAAGGGGAAGGTATGTGGAACCTGGGTGTAATATGTGTGGAACTGAAGGTGGCAATGGGGGTGGGGGGGCACAGGGGAGGCAGAAGGAAGGGGAAGGTATGTGGAACCTGGGTGTAATGTGTGTGGAACTGAAGGTGGCAATGGGGGTGGGGGGGCACAGGGGAGGCAGAAGGAAGGGGAAGGTATGTGGAACCTGGGTGTAATGTGTGTGGAACTGAAGGTGGCAATGGGGGTGGGGGGGCACAGGGGAGGCAAAAGGAAGGGGAAGGTATGTGGAACCTGGGTGTAATGTGTGTGGAACTGAAGGTGGCAATGGGGGTGGGGGGGCACAGGGGAGGCAGAAGGAAGGGGAAGGTATGTGGAACCTGGGTGTAATGTGTGTGGAATTGAAGGTGGCAATGGGGGTGGGGGGGCACAGGGGAGGCAGAAGGAAGGGGAAGGTATGTGGAACCTGGGTGTAATGTGTGTGGAACTGAAGGTGGCAATGGGGGTGGGGGGGCACAGGGGAGGCAGAAGGAAGGGGAAGGTATGTGGAACCTGGGCGTAATGTGTGTGGAACTGAAGGTGACAATGGGGGGGCACAAGGGAGGCAGAAGGGAGTCTAAGTTACGTGGAAACCAGGTTAATGTGTGGTGGTGTGTGTGGTGGTGTGTGTGAGGTGGTGTGCGTGTGAAAGTGTGTGTGTGGAAGAGTGTGAATGTGAAACTGAAGGTGACGGTGGGGGGGCACATGGGAGACAGAAGGAAGAAGAAGGTAAATATGTGAAACCTGGATTTAATGTGTGTGGTGTGTGTGTGTAGTGATGCGTGTGTAATGGTGTGTGTGTGAGAGTGTGTGTGTGTGTGTGTGTGGTGTATGTGTGAGAGTGTGTGTGTGGTGGTGTGGTGGTGTGTGTGTGTGAGTGTGTGTGTGCGTGGTGGTGTGTGTTTGTGTGAGAGTGTATGTGTGTTTGGTGGTGTGTGAGCGTGTGTGGTGGTGTGTGTGTGTGTGTGTGTGTGTGTGGTGTGGTGTGGTGTGTGTGTGTGTGGGGGGGGGGGGGGGGGGGGGGGGAGGGGTTTATTCCTCCTACCTGCAGCACCACGGCAGTCTCTCCAGGCACATCTGCGTCCTTCTCGACGTTTTGCGTGTGTGTGTGTGCATGTTGAGTGTTTACGTGTGTATGATCCATCAACCCACGCCCCCACCTAAACTACCTGCAGCACCACGCTGGCTGTCTTTCCAGGCACATATGCGTCCTTCTCAACGTTTTGCGTGTGTGTGTGTGTGTGTGTGCGTGTGTGTGTGTGTGTGTGTGTGTGTCTGTGTGTGTGTGTGTGCGAGTGAGTGTGTGTGTGTGTGCCAGTGTGTGCCAGTGTGTGTGGTGGTGGTGGTGTGTGAGTGTGTGTGTGTGTGTGTGTGCGGTGTGTGTGTGTATCCATTCCTCCTACCTGCAGCACCACGTTGGCAGTCTCTCCAGGCGCGTATGCGTCCTTCTCAACGTTTGTGTGAGTGTGTGTGTGCATGTTTAGTGTTTACGTGTGTATGATCCATCAACCCACGCCCCCACCTAAACCTAAACTACCTGCAGCACCACGTTGGCAGTCTCTCCAGGCACGTATGCGTCCTTCTCAACGTGAGCGATCATGCGAGCAGTGCCCTGTCCAAAGCAGCAGCATGCCTTCACCTCCTGGAAGTGCTCCACTTTCATCTCAGAGGGAGACTTGGCAGGGCGCTGGAAGACCATGATCTCATGAGTGTGCCTCACGTTGCACTTCAGGCTCCCAGGGACGACTGCAGTGGTGGTGGAGCACAGTTGTCAAGTCTTCAAGTTTTCAAAATGTGAAGTTGTTATTCTCGTGTGTTTGTACACCTCCTGGAAGTGCTCCGTCTTCATGTCAGAGGGCGGCTTGGCAAGGTGCTGGAAGACCATTATCTCATGAGTGTGCCTCACGTTGCACTTAAGGCTCCCAGGGACAACTACAGTTTGTTGCGGGGGCAGTTTTCACTTGTGGTTATGTATGTGTGCTGTTATGGTGTTCGTGATCTCATGAGTGTGCCTCACGTTGCACTTCAGGCTCCCAGGGACAACTGCAGTGGTGGTGGGTCACAGTTGTCAAGTCTTCAAGTTTTCAAAATGTGAAGTTGTTATTCTCGTGTGTTTGTACACCTCCTGGAAGTGCTCCGTATTCATGTCAGAGGGCAGCTTGGCAAGGTGCTGGAAGACCGTGATCTCATGAGTGTGCCTCACGTTGCACTTCAGACTCCCAGGGACGACTACAGTGGTGGTGGGTCACAGTTGTCAAGTCTTCAAGTCCTCCAAATGTGAAGTTGTTATTCACATGTGTGTGCAAAAGTCCTGGATGTGCTCTGCCTTCATCTCAGAGGGCAGCTTGGCAGGGCGCTGGAAGACCATTATCTCATGAGTGTGCCATATGCACTTCAGGCACCCAGGAACGGCTGCACTGGTAATGGGTCACAGTTTTCAAGTTTTCAACTTCCACCATAATGACAATGCCTCACGTTGCACTACAAGCTCACAGGGACGACTGCACTCAGGTGGTGGTGCACAGTTTTTACTTGTTGCTATCTACATGTGCTGTTATAGTGTGTAAGTGTGTGTATACCGAAATGTTATGGAACACAGAGCTCTCATGACATTGCACAGCAGGCTCCCATGGACGGCTGCAGTCGGGTGGTGATGCACAGTTTTTACTCATTGCTATTTACATGTGCTGTTATAGTGTGTGGTTGAGTACACCGGTATTGTATGGAACGCAGAGCTCTCATGACAGTACTTCACGGTGCACTGCAAGCTCCCAGGGGCGACTGCATTCAGGTGGTGGTGCACAGTCTTTACGCGTTGCTATCTACATGCGCTGTTATATTTTGTGTGTGTGTGTACACCGGTATTGAATGGAACACAGTGACCTCATGGCTGTACTTCACGATGCACTACAAGCTCCCAGGGGCGACTGCACTCAGGTGGTGGGGAACAGTTTTTACGCACTGCTATTTCCATGTGCTGTTATGGTGTGTGTGTGTGCGTACATCGGTATTGGATGGAACACAGCGACCTCATGACTGTACTTCACATTGCACTACAAGCTCCCAGGGACAACTACAGTTTGTTGCGGGGGCAGTTGTCACTTGTGGTTACGTATGTGTGCTGTTATTGTGTTCGTGATCTCATGATGTTGCACTGCAGGCTCCCAGGGACCACTGCATTCTGGTGGTGGGGCACAGTTTTTAAGCGTTGCTATTTACATGTGCTTTTATAGTTTGTGTGTTTGTACACAAGTATTGAATGGAAAACAGTGACCTCATGGCTGTACTTTACCGTGCACTGCAAGCTCCCAGCGACGACTGCACTCAGGTGGTGGGGAACAGTTTTTACGCGTTGCTATTTACATGCGCTGTTATAGTTTGTGTATGTACACCGGTATTGAATGGAACACAGTGACCTCATGTCTGTACTTCACATTGCAATACGACCTCCCAGGGACGACTGCAGTCAGGTTGTGGGCGCAGTTTTTACGCGTTGCTATTTACATGTGCTGTTATAGTTTGTGTGTGTGTGTACACAGGTATTGAATGGAACACAGTGATCTCATGGCTGTACTTCACATTGCAATACGACCTCCCAGGGACGACTGCAGTCAGGTTGTGGGGCGCAGTTTTTACTGGTGGTTGTGTCTGTGTGCTATTATTGTATGTGCGTGATCTCATGACATTGCACAGCAGGCTCCCATGGACGGCTGCAGTCAGGTGGTGATGCACAGTTTTTATTCATTGCTATTTACATGTGCTGTTATAGTGTGTGGTTGTGTACACCGGAATTGTATGGAACGCAGAGCTCTCATGACAGTACTTCACGATGCACTGCAAGCTCCCAGGGGCGACTGCAGTCAGGTTGTGGGCGCAGTTTTTACTGGTGGTTGTGTCTGTGCGCTGTTATAGTTTGTGTGTGTGTACACTGGTATTGAATGGAACACAGTGACCTCATGGCTGTACTTTACATTGCAGTACAACCTCCCAGGGACGACTGCAGTCAGGTTGTGGGCGCAGTTTTTACTGGTGGTTGTGTCTGTGTGCTGTTATTGTACGTGCGATCTCATGATGTTGCACTCCAGGCAACTAGGGAAGACGACAGTTTGGTGGCGGGGCACCGTTTTTACTTGTTGCAATCTACGTGTGCTGCTATGGTTTGTTTGTGTGTGTAAACCGGTATTGTATGGGACACTGTGACCTCATGACTATACTTCACGGTGTACTGCTAGCTTCCAGGGACGATTGCATTCAGGTGGTGGGGAACAGTTCTTATGTTTTGTTGTTTTGTGTGTGCTGTTGTTTTAATTGGGTCATGTTTTGATGTTTAAGCGTGTAGATACAGTATATGTGTTGTTATGTCATTGTGCTTTTTGTGATGCTATGACCTTGAACTTGGTTACATGGCTCAATGATCGCGGTTCGGCGAATGGCTCATTGGTTGATGATTTGGCTGGACTGAAGAAGGTGCTGGGTTCGAATCCCTACGGGAGCGTTCTAGTGTTTGCGGTTACTGTCAACCCCCGTGGTAGCTTTGTCCAGATAAAGTAGCAGCCCATTCTCCACCGCTGCAAGACGGGGCTCCGTCAATACCACGCTCCACCAGGTGTTATCATTACATAAAATTATATGTACATCAGTCATACCTCACGCAACAGATATAACCATTCATTGGGGACCGGTTCAACAAAAGCTTATTTCAACTCACCCCTTCTGGTAATTTGGGGTTGATCTTGATTGTCCGAGGTCGGTCCCCTTACCCTATTTGGCTACCTCTGGACTGTAACAAACATACATACATAACATAACATACATAAGATAACATACATGCCTTGAGTCGGACTCGTCCCCTTAACCTATTTGGCTACCACGCCCCATCAGGTGTATCTTTGCATTACTTTGGCTCACACCTTAATCTGCCTGAATGTAGCTATTATTCATATGGACTTGAACTTGGTTACATGGCTCACGCCTAATTGTGCCTTAATGTAGCTACTTTGAATATGAACTTGAACTTGGTTACATGGCTCACGCCTGAATGTGCCTTAATGTAGCTACAATTAATATGGACTTTAACTTGGTTTACATGGCTTACAGGGGGGGGGGGGGGGGGGGGGGGTATGGATAACCTATACATATGTATACCAAGCACTACATCGTGCAGTCGAACATACAGTTGTAGCAGTACAGGTGTAGCAGTACAGTTGTAGGTACACGGCACTCACCACATTCAGCCTTGATGAAGTACTGCACCTCAGCCCTACATGCAAGGGGACCAAAGGGTTGACAGTTGAGAAAGGTACAAGCAAAGGTACCATAGGGTTGACGGTTGAGAAAGGTACAAGCAAAGGTACAAGCAAAGGTACCAACAGGTTGACAGTTGACAAAGGTACACGCAAAGGTACTAAGTGGTTGACAATTGAGAAAAGAAAAAACGATTTGTTCACGTTTTCATTTTCCTGGTAAATGTGTTTTTGGTGAATGTATTTTACTCTTGGTAAATGTAACTCTTGGCTCTTGGTAAAAATAAGATAGCGCCTGGAGGGGCGTGGTGTTAAGGGGACCCTCCCGTACGCCGCAGCGTTCTTGGTAAATGTATTGTATTGCCGAAGACGGCTAGAAACTAAATTGATGGCTGATGCTATGTGGCCAAGTTCAAGTTGACAGCTGAGTCAGTTTTTATGGCCCAGCAAACATCCTGGATGTTGTGGAGCGAGCTTGCCTTGGGCCAAAAATGGCATGTCGATGACAATGTAATGATAACGCCTGGTGGGGCGTGGTGTTAAGGGAGCCCGTCGTACGCGGGTGGGGAGCAGTCTCCTACCTCAACTGGACAAGCTACCATCGCGGTTGACAACGACCTGCAACGCCAAGAGCGACCGAAGGGGGAGTCGAACCCCCGGCTCTTCATCCTGAAGCGATATGGTCTACCACTAGACCATTGTATATCACTGAAAGGGGCTATGACAATGTAAAGTAATAGGAGCTGTAAGTTATAAGCAATTATCATCTGCCGGAAGAAAACAAATCTGAATACAGGGGGCCTTGAGGAAGACCTCAAATGGATAGCTCTTCTTGAAAGGATCACCATACACCCTACTACTATGACCCCCTAATTATAATTGGTGAAGGAGATATTAGCCTCATAAGCTGGGGGGGGGGGGGGGCAAATTAAGTAAAAACGAGCGAAGGGTCTAGAAAAAACTTCTTCAAGGCCCTCCTATCAATATCATCATTTTTGTGTAGCTGGGTTATAAGGTAACATTGGGAGAGGGCAAACACAATGTCAGGACCATGCCCAAAAAGTTGAAGCCAGGGGGGGGGGGGGGGGGGGGGGGGGGGGGGGGGGGGGGGGGTTCTTGATTTAAACCTTGGCAGAACAAATTGAAACATGGCTCGCTTCATCAAATATATCCTTCTGAACTAAGGTGAGGCGAGGCAAGGCAAGGCGAGGCAAGGCGAGGGAAGAGAAGGCATTGGAAATAACATTGACAATAACGACATATACATATGATGACCAATCTCTTTGTACCATGCCTTCCCACCTTGCACTCTCATACGAGACATTGTACTTGAAGCTCCCTGGCAGACCATTAGGCAATGTGAACGAGAAGGGGTACTGCGCAGGTGGTGAGCGGTACATATTTAGTCTCCGCAGCCACCTAGGTGTTCTTTTGATCATGCTGTGTGTGTGAGGTGGTGGTTTGTGGTGGTGGTGGTGGTGTGTGTTTGTGTGTGTGTGTGGGTGTGTGTGTGTGGGGGGGGGGGGGGGGGGGGGGGGGATGCAAGCATATGCACATGGAGTGTTTATACGTGTGTGATCCACCAAACCATGCATCCTACATAGACCACCACTTCGGAAGTCTACCCAAGCACGTCAACGTCTTTCTGAACATGCTGTGTGTGTGTGCATGTGTGTATGTATGTGTGTGTATGTGTGTATGTGTGTGTGTGTGTGTGTGTGTGTGTGTGTGCAACTATCTGCACGTTGAATGTTTACACATTGTGATCCACCAAGCCCCTCATGCATCTAAACCTGAAAACCTTATTACACTTTCATTAGTAGGCCCCCAGAAACTGAGGGTTAGGTTTGAAAGGGAGAGGGGAAGGTGCCTCATAATCAAAACTTGACCAACTTGAAAAATAACGTGTGATCCACCGAGCATACATTTTATACATGTGTGTGTGTGTGTGCGTGTTGAATGTTTACACATGCGTGATCCACCCAGCCACTCCTGCATCAAAACCCTAAAACCTTATTAAGCTTAATACATGGCTATTGCTGGTTGCCCCCAGTGCAAGTAAACAGGGTGGCCAGCAGCAAGTAAACAGGGTGGCCACCCTGGGACTGCCAGGGTGGCCACCAGGGCCCCCAGCAAGTAAACAGGGTGGCCACCTCAACCTCGTGCCTCGCAATAAGCCGTACCATTTAATGATTTCATGATTTGTTTGTTTATTGGGACATGAACCCGCATGAGCACATGAGGTAATGATAATGTTATCATGCAATATCATATGATGCTGGCAGTCTGACTAGGCTAAAGTTACCATTAACATACAATATCATATGATATCATACTGGCCTTTGGTCAGTATCATATGATGCTGGCAGTCTGACTAGGCTAAAGTTACCATTTACATACAATATCATATGATATCATACTGGCCTTTGGTCAGTATCATATGATTTACCGATCCCTAAGTAATGATAACGCCTGGTGGGGCGTGGTGTTAAGGTAACCCGTCGTACGCGGGTAGAGAGCGGTCTTCTACCTCAACTGGACAAGCTGCCATCGGGGTTGACAACGACCTGCAACGCTAAGAGCGACCGTAGGGGGAATCGAACCCCCGACTCTTCGTCCTAGAGTGATTCGGTCTACCACTACACCAATGTATATCACTGAAAGGGGCTTTGAGCACATGAACATGCCAGGGTGAATGTGCATACCCATCCGAACCCTTAGCCCATCCTACAGGTTTACCCATTCTAACTTTTGACCCATCCTTTCATTCTACACATCATTCCCCACTGTTTCTTGTTTTGGCTACACGTAGCAGATTCTAGGCAGCTCCTTTACCCCACGCTTGGGCCAAACCTGAAGCTAGCTAGTGTGTCTCAAAAAGCTTATACATAACATATAGGGCATTTGACTGTAGATGAAACCTGATGAAGGTGATTTCCAAATTTGATTTGGAGAAGATTTTTTTTGAAGAAAAATTGCCCCACCCCCCCGCACACACACACACACAGTCACACACACACACACACTTCATAGCAATTTTGGTTCTGAAGCCAACTGCCCAGAATCCAGAAAGAGCAAAAATTGCAGAATTTTTAAAAAATGAAATGGGATAGGCTTGATCCAGTGGCTGACTAATGGATCTGGTGGGAAGCTGCCATGAGTAGCCAAAAAAAGAAACAGTGCCAACCACAATCCATGCATTGCAATCATCCATCTCACTTTTTTTTACAACGCGTCCCTTTCCCTGACCTTGGGCCAAACCTGAAGCTAGCTAGTGTGTCTGAAAGCTGACATGACAGGCGGTCAAATGATGCTGCAAGATATGGGTTTGATCCAGTGGCTGGCTAATGGATCTGGTGGGAAGCTGCCATGAGAAGCAAGAAACAGAAACAGTGCCAACCACAATCCATGCACTGCAATCATCCATCTCACTTTTATTTTGTGTGTCTTTTGTGTTTTCTTGTGCAACGCCAGGAGGTGTCAAGGCCTCCAAATTTTTCCCTCTCCCGATCGATTTTTTCTGATAATGGGGCTGTAATGGCATGTATCATGGCGATATTATGAGACATTTTTCAGGTCATTCTGAGCACCTCATTTAGGGGGGGGGGGGGGGGGGGGGGGTCGGCCCTCCTCAGGTTTTTTTCTAACTTTTTACTCAGACCTCCAAATGACATTCTGAGACCACCCATGAGTAGGCCTTGGCAATGGCAGTCCATTGGCACCAGTTTGGAACTCGTGCAATAAGTATCACCCCTTGGGTGGGTGGGTGGGTGGGTGAATGGGGTGGGAGGCTGGGTGAATTTATGGGTGAGTGGGTGGGTAAATGGGTGAGTATGGGTGGTATGGCCCCTGCCCTGTTTGGGAATTCTGATGATGCCATTATGTGCGCCATATTGTAACCCCCCAGAATCCATATCTAAGTTTTAAAAAAAAGGTATTTCTGTTTAAGGGGGGATGGGGGGGGGGGGGGGGGGGGGGGGGGGGGGGGGGGGGGGGGGGGGGGGGGGGGGGGGTCAGCCTCCCTCAGGTTTTTTAGGGATCCGTGTCACCCATTTTTTTATACTCCCGGAAACGCTTCCCTTTCCCTGCCCTTGGGCCAAACCTGAAGTTAGCTATTGCGTCTGAAAGCTGACATGACAGGCGTTCTAATGATGCTGCAAGCTATGGGCTTCATCCAGTGGCTGCCTAATGGAGATGGCTGGAAGCTGCTGTGTGCAGCCGGCTGTATGCATGCATGTTTGTTGTTACAGTCCAGGGCTAGGCCTAATAGGCTAAAGGATGTAGCCCCCCCCTATCCCTGTTCATAGAATGTCTCGATGGCTGAGCTCCTCGAACGACAAAGGTGCCGGGTTCAAATCCCCACGGGTGCGCTTTAGCATTCGCGGTCGCTGTCCACCGCCATGGTAGCTTTGTCCAGGTAAAGTAGCACCCCGTTCCCTACCGCCGTAAGACAAGGCTCCCTCAGGGCTACCACGCTACAGAGTAACTTCTATAATGTACTGTCTTACCAGGTACTGTCCAGGCTGGCAGGCTTGTGGGAAGGCCTGAAGTACGATGGACTGCTTGAAAAAGTCGTTCACTACTTTAACAGAGTAGCTTCTATCATGTTCTGGCTCACCTGGTACTGTCCAGGCTGGCAGGCTTGTGGGAAGGCCTGAAGTACGATGGACTGCTTGAAAAAGTTGTTGTTTCTGGAGGTAGCACATGGGAGGGGAGGAGAGAGTGTGTGCGTGTTGTGGTGGTGTGTGTATGCGTGTGGTATGGTGGTGGTGGTGGTGGTGGTGGTGGTGGTGGTAGTGTGTTCGTGTGTGTACGTGTATGCGTCCGTGTGTATATGTGCGTGTCTGACTTAGTGTGTATGTGTGTGTTGTGGTGGTGGTGGTGGTGGCGGTAGTGTGTCTGTGAGTGTACGTGTATGTGGTGGTGGTGGTGGTGTGTATGTGTGTGTCTGACTTAGTGTGCCAGGGTGCAGCTTCCCTCAGCCTCTGTAGTAGATGAATGGATGCTCTCATCCCTAAAGCATCTGTGAGTGTGCGTTCACGTCAACCTTGTATGTGTGTCTGAAAGTTGTGCGTGTGTGTGCGTTTGTGTGTGTGTGTGTGTGTGTGTGTGTATGTGTGTGTGTGTGTGCGTGTGTGTGCGGATGCGTGTATGTGTGTATATGTGTGTGTGCGTCTGTGTCAGCATGTGCTAAACTCCGTACAGAAACGGTGCCCCTCACCCAGTCACCCATTGTGGTAGATGATCCATATTGTGCGTATGAGTGTGTGTGTGTGTGTGTGTGTGTGTGTGTGTGTGTGTGTGTGTGTGTGTGTGTGATAAACCCCCTAATGAATCAGTGCCCCTCACCCTCTGTGGGGGATGATCCATATCGTGTGTGTGTGTGTGTGTGTGTGTGTGTGTGTGCTAAACCCCCTAATGAATCAGTGCCCCTCACCCTCTGTGGTGGATGATCCATATTGTGTGTGTGTGCTAACCCCCCTAATGAATCAGCGCCCCTCACCCTCTGTGGTAGATGATTTCCTCCCTGTCGTTGAGGCTAGTGCTGAAGCCGTCGCCATCACCACTATGATGACCTTGGGATGTCATACGCGTCTCCTCCCGGCACGTCGACTCCGTTCCCTCCACCTTCAGTAAAACCTGCAAAACGGAAGAAAGAAACGTTAACAACGCCATGGTGACCTTGGGATTTCATTTGCGTCTCCTCTCATTACGCCATCTCTGTTATCTCCGCCTTCAGTAAAACCTGCAAAACGGAAGAAAAAAACGTCAACATCGCCATGGTGACATTGGGATGTCATTCGCGTCTCCTCTCATTACGTCATCTCTGTGATCTCCACCTTCAGTAAGACCTGCAAAACGGAAGAAAAAAACGTCAACAACGCCATGGTGACATTGGGATGTCATTCGCGTCTCCTCTCATTACGTCATCTCTGTGATCTCCACCTTCAGTAAGACCTGCAAAACGGAAGAAAAAAACGTCAACAACGCCATGGTGACCTTGGGATGTCATTCGCGTCTCCTCTCATTACGTCATCTCTGTGATCTCCACCTTCAGTAAGACCTGCAAAACGGAAGAAAAAAACGTCAACAACGCCATGGTGACCTTGGGATGTCATTCGCGTCTCCTCTCATTACGTCATCTCTGTGATCTCCACCTTCAGTAAGACCTGCAAACGGAAGAAAAAAAAACGTCAACAACGCCATGGTGACCTTGGGATGTCATTCGCGTCTCCTCTCATTACGTCATCTCTGTGATCTCCACCTTCAGTAAGACCTGCAAAACGGAAGAAAAAAACGTCAACAACGCCATGGTGACCTTGGGATGTCATTCGCGTCTCCTCTCATTACGTCATCTCTGTGATCTCCACCTTCAGTAAGACCTGCAAAACGGAAGAAAAAAAACGTCAACAACGCCATGGTGACCTTGGGATGTCATTCGCGTCTCCTCTCATTACGTCATCTCTGTGATCTCCACCTTCAGTAAGGACCTGCAAAACGGAAAAGAAAAAAACGGTCAACAAACGCATGGGACCCTTGGAGAGTCATTCGCGTCTCCTCTATTACGTCAGTCTCTGTGATCTCCACCTTCAGTAGGACCTGCCCCCCCAAAACGGAAGAAAAAACGTCAACAAAAGCCATGGTGACTTGGGATTTCATCGCGTCTCCTCTAATTACGTATCTCTAGTGATCTCCACCTTCAGTAAGACCTGCAAAACGGAAGAAAAAAACGTCAACAACGCCATGGTGACCTTGGGATGTCATTCGCGTCTCCTCTCAATACGTCGACTCAGTTATCTCCGCCTTCAGTAAAACCTGCAAAATGGAATAAACATGTCGAAACCACCATGCTAGCCAAACAACCAACTGACCAAACAACCAACTGTCCAAACAACCAACCAGTAGCCTAGCTCATGCATGTTAGCTTGATTTGGTCGTAGCGTTGAACTTTGGCTGGGGTAAACTCCAGGGTACTACATTTGGTCATTTTCAGTTGTTTCAAAAGCGCAACTGCCTCCTTTTGGGTTGCGCTTTTGACTCAACTGAAGACGAAAATCTGCGCGCTGCACCCAGAAGGGGTTTTAAAAATTGCTTCAATCGCGCAGTCAGGGTCCATTATCTTGCGAGCTAGCGTGCAATAGCGCGCGTCATGTCTTACCCTGGTAACCTCCACAGCGTTTGTTTTCCTTTCTACGAGCAGCAGCTTCCAGGCAGCTCCTTGAGACACAGCATAGCTTTTATTTTCCTCAACGAGCAGCTAGGCAGCAGCTTCTAGGCAGCTCCTTGAGACACAGCATAGCTTTTATTTTCCTCTACGAGCAGCTAGGCAGCAGCTTCTAGGCAGCTCCTTGAAACACAGCATAGCTTTTTTTCCTCAACGGGCAGCACCTTCTAGGCAGCTCCTTGAGACACAGCATAGCTTCTCTTTTCCTCTACGGGCAGCTAGGCAGCAGCTTCTAGGTAGTTTCTTGAGACACAGTATAGCTTTTATTTTTCCCTACGAGCAGCAGCTTCTAGGCAGCCCCATGAGCCAGCCACCTGGGTTAGCCCCAAGATTTCATTAGTAATAGAACGATGATTATGTTAGCTTTCAGGTGCACTATGTTGCTTTGGTTTTTGTTGGGTAGTGTCACAATGGTGAACTACAGGCAAGCCAGCTGAGCTGCCTAGAAGCTGTTGGTTGTAATGGTAGCAAGCCAGCTGAGCTGCCTAGAAGCTGTTGGTTGTAATGGTAGCAAGCCAGCTGAGCTGCCTAGAAGCAAGCCAACTGAGCTGCCTAGAAGCTGTTGGTTGTAATGGAAAAGAAAAGCTATGGTAACCCTGTTGCAGACTGCTTAAACAGTTCATTTAGAATCAAATGATTCATTCAGACAGGTTTGATATTAGATATGTGCCCAAGCTCACTATTTCTGTCTTTGGCTACACCTCGCAGCTTCTAGGTAGCTACCTTTCCCCATCCTGGGTCTAATCATGAAGCTTCCTAGTGCGTCTGAAAGCTGACATGACGGGAATTGCAAGGCAGCAGACAGCTTTGGGTTTGACCCAGTGGCTGGCTGATGGAGCCAGCTGGAAGCTGCCATGCGTAGGCCAAATAAGAAACAGGTTTCCATGCGCCAATGTTTGTTTAACATGTGTGCATGAGTGTGCTTGCTGGTACGAAGCATCCGCATGGGCGCGCGCATGAGTGTGTGTGAGAGAGAGTGTATGTGTGTGAGTATAGTGAGTAGTGTGGGAGGAGGGTGGTGGTGGTGGTGGTGGGTGGGTGGGTGGGTGGGTGAGTGTGGGTTTGTGGGTTGGTTTGGTGTGTGTGTGTGGGGGGGGGGGGGGGGGGGGGGGGGGGGGGGGGGCATTGTGTAACACCCCGTGCACGTAGGCCTTTGCATGGGAGAGGGTTCCATGATCCTGCAAACTGAGAGGCACCGTTTTTCAATCACGTGTGTCATGATACAAAGAGCCAGAAACAGCTTGCCTCACTCCTCCCACCCACCACCACCACCACCACTGAGTGGTCAAACTCGAACTCCATACCAGTGTGAGTCACCATCAAAACCCTGACACCGCATGAACTTCTCGCTGGCGACATCTGCTGGCCAAAAAATTCCTGCTGCGTTCGTTCTTAGCATCGCATCAGTTATCAGACCAGTGAGAAGTGAAGAGAAGTGGCGCGGGCTCCTGGGTTTTCATTTTGGGGCTATGGCGCCTAGCTGGAGACTCCGACCCTCGCTCTCGTCGACGCACGGAGTTGTCGAGTACTATAACCAGTAGACGAAACAAACACCCCTAGCAGGGTACTGGGGGAATGCTACAGGCAAATCGGCCCGATCGAATTCGAATCCGGTAGCCCACCAGGCCTTCAAGGCTTGTTATGAAAATGCAATGGACGATGTGCAGGTGCTGTGAATCTATGGACCTGCCTGGTTGCACTCGAACGGGGTGGTGACATTGAGCAGCACTTGGCCTGAGACGGTGTCTCCTCCGTAGTAACAGGGCTGGTCGCAGTAGACGTACACGTTGTTGCCGCTACTGAACGCTTGCCCCATGGTGTAGAGATGGTCAAATGATGCGATGAGATTGAAATGCGACTGCGAGTGGGGGAAGGTTTGTTACACCACGACACCTGGTTCCTGAGTTAAAAGGTTTGAGAAGAACGCAGATACTGTCATCCGTTGATCTTACAAGCATCCGGTCACCAACGATCTCGAGATTGAAACAGATGCCAGCCTGGCGGCCCGGCCAACCTGCCGGCAATCAGTTGGGCACCTCTGGTTATGGGCACCGCTATACTACGCCCAGACTACGCCTTAAACGATATCGTTGACGTCAGCAAGGCTAGGGGGCGATATCGTGTAAGGCGTAGTATAGCGGTGCCCCGATCAGTTGTAGCCAAGGGGGAGGGGGGACATGGGACACCAGCCCAGGGGGGGCGCTGCGTTACACTCATTTTCGGCTACAAGCCCCTCAATGCTCGACCCCTGGTTATAGTCAGCCCCTATTTGGTTGTTTGCTAACTTTTTACTCAGGTCTCCAAATGAAATTCTGAGACCACCCACGAGTAGGTCTGAGCACGGGAAGTCCATTGGCACCACTCTGGGGCCTTGAGCAATAAGTATCTACCCCCACCCCACCACCACCACCACCCCACCCCCCACACACAAAAACAACCCCCCAGCCCAGCCCAGCCCAGCCCTTCACCCTCCCTCCCATGCAGCCCCCCCACCCCCACCCCCACCCCAAACCCCATCAGAGTATATAGGGAAGCTTGTCAAGCGGTTGAAGCCAGACAGACAGACCTACAGCCAGACAGCTGAACTGTTGCTGAATCATGAATTCATGATACAAAAACAGACCATATGTATCGTTTTGTTTTTTATTTGCGTATAGAGTGTCTGTGCTGGGTCTGAATTGTATATACCGGTATTTGTATATATTACAATGGCCACCTCCAGCGAGGCAGAGACGGCAAAGGGTGACTGAGGTACTTGGACAACCTGGGGGGGAGGGGGGGGCAGAACCGTTTTGTTTGCAATCACGCGATCCCTGCAGTACAAATTCGAAAACGCCATTGTGTGCGCCATATTGTACCCCCCCGAAGCCATTTCTAAGGTTTTTTAATGGTATTTATATTTAATGGGAGGGAGAGGGGGGGCAGTCCTCCTCAAGGCTGATTTAGCAACGAGAGATTGAAGGTTTACAGACTGTTAACGTTTTGTAACCAACGCCTGTAACCAGAGAAGAGTAGTTTTTTACAGAGGTAACGGGCCCTGAAAAGGGCCGGAATATGTACGATTTGTAACCAGGGGCGTACCAAGCTGAATGGACAGTTTTAAGACTTGTCAAGGCTGGTCCATTCATAAGTCTAGAGGATAATTATAGACTATCACGACTAAGTCTCCTCCATGTCCACTTGCCCAAGGCACAGATCGATGTGTGCATTTATTTCCTTAGTTCCTCCCGAGAGCACCTCATTGCACATGGGGCACTTTTTGGCGGCACGAGTTGGTGCTACAGCCTGGGCAGCTCCGAAAAACGAGCGGATGTCACGGCCTGTGTGCCAAGAAGAATGGTTTTGTTTTGTTTTTGTGACAGTCTCAGTGACAGTAGACATGATTGCATACAGCATGGTGACAGTCATAATAGTACTAGCCATAAAGCATGGTGACAGTCTCAGTGACAGTAGACATGATTGCATACAGCATGGTGACAGTCATAATAGTACTAGCCATAAAGCATGGTGACAGTCTCAGTGACAGTAGACATGATTGCATACAGCATGGTGACAGTCATAATAGTCTAGCCATTAAAGCATGGGACACGTCTCGTGACAGTAGACTGTGCATACAGCTGGTGGACAGGTCATAATAGTACTAGCCAAAAGCATGGTGACCAGTATCGGACAGTAGACATGATTGCATTTAAAGCACTTGGTGAGTCCTTTAATCAGTTTATCTAGCCATAAAGCATTGGGTACAGTATCTCATGTTGTACATTAGTTGAAATGATTGTTAACCTATGTAACAGCATGTGCTGACAGTCATAATAGTACTAGCCATAAAGCATGGTGACAGTCTCAGTGACAGTAGACATGATTGCATACAGCATGGTGACAGTCATAATAGTACTAGCCATAAAGCATGGTGACAGTCTCAGTGATACAGCCGTGATCTATGATTGCATTACAAGCATGGTGACTAGTCATAATAGTACTTAGCCCATAAATACCATGGTGGGACACGTTTCTTTCTTTTTAGTGACGTAGACATGCTTGGCTCTATAAGCTTTCCTTCGCGCTGCACACTTAGTCCCCAGTAATCCCACCCTACTAGGACTAGCCATATTTTAAAGCACCCCAGGTTGCACAGGTTTTCTCAGTGACAGTAGACCATTGTTGCATACAGCCTGGGGACAGTCATAATAGTACTAGCCATAAAGCATGGTGACAGTCTCAGTGACAGTAGACATGATTGCTATTATACAGTCATGGTGACATTGGACATTAATCCAGTATAGCCATATAAAGCATGGTTGACGTCTCAGTGTTTGAACAGTAGACCAGATGCATCCGCATTCTTTGGTGACAGTCAACCATATTTGACTAGCCTAAAGCATGGCTGCCAGTCTAGTGGACCAGTACGACAGACTTGCCATTATACAGGACACTGGGAACAGTCATAATAGTACTGTGCCTAAGCATGGTGACAGTCTCCCAGTGACAGCTAGTACATGATGCCACATACAGATTTTGGTGACAGTTCATTAATACGTTACTGTAGTACCATTAAAGCATGTTTTGGTGGGACCCTCTAGTCTCAGTGATCATGTGAGTACATTGATTGCATACAGTGCATGTGTGACAGGCCTCATAGTACTAGCAACAAAATGGTACGCATTGTGGTGCATATTGTCGTCTCAGGGGTACAGTGACATTACGTGATTCCTGAGCATCTTTTACAGCATTGGTGACGTTATCATAGTCATGCCATAAAGCATGGTGGATGGTGACAGTCTCAGTGACAGTAGACATGATTGCATACAGCAATGGTGACAGTCTACTTATTACTAGCCATTTACAAGAATGGTTGACAGTCTCAGTACCAGATAGAATGATGCATACGACATCGTCGACGGTATAAGAGTGTCACTAGTCCATAAGCATGGTGACTAGTTCTCACTAGTGAAAGGTAGACATGATTGCATATACAGCATGGTTTGACCGGTTCCAATGACTTAGTACTAGCCATAAAGGCATTCGGTGACGTCTCAGTGACAGTATGCCATCAGATGCATACAGCATGGGCAGTCATAATAGTACTAGCAATAAAGCATGGTGACAGTCTCAGTGACAGTAGACATTGATTGCATTAACAGCATGGTGTTACTAGTAATATATAGTTATAGCCATATAAAAGCATGTGGTAGACCGTCTTCAGTGACAGTAGACTATGACTTGCAATCAGCATGGGTGAACAGTCATAATAGTACTAGCATAAATGCATTTGGTGACAGTCCTCAGGGTACTATTAGACCCATTGATTCATACAGCATCGGGACAGTCATTAATAGGACTAGCCATAAAGCAGGGTGACAGTCTACAGTTGACAGTCAGTCATCATGATTGCATTACTCAGCCATTTGGTTGACAGTCATAATTAGTGACAGCCAATTAAAGCATGGTGAAAGTTCTCAGGAAGTCGACATGATGCATACAGATGGTTGACAGTCATAATAGTACTAGCCATACCAGAAATGGTTGACCGTCTCAGTGTGACAGTTAGATCAGGATTGCATACAGGCGGGGGACAGGTAATAACAAGTACTTAGCCATAGCATGCGTGGGACAAGTCTCCAGTAGACAGTAGGGGATCAGATTGCCTACAGCAGTCGTGACGATTAATAAGTACTAGCCAAAAGCATGGGCAGTCCAGTGACAGTAGACATGATGGCAGAGCACATGGTTGACATGGCCATGTAATTAGTACTACAATAAAGCATGGTGACAGTCTCAGGTACAGTAGATTTATGGGCATTACAAGCACGGTGACAGTCATAATAGTACTAGCCATAAAGCATGGTGACGTCTCTGGTGACAGGCAACATGATTGCAGGTACCGCATGGTTTGACAGTCATAATTGTATAGCCATCACGATGTGTGTGCCAGTTCAGTGGAGTAGGACATTGCTTGCATAATAGGCATTGGTGACAGGAATTTGCGAATAGTTTACTAGATCCATCATAAGTAATGGTGACAGCATCAGTGTGACAGAGACATGATTGCATTTCACAGATATGGGGACAGTCATTAATAGGATAGATGTAACGCTCTGGTGACAGTTGCAGAGGACTAGTAGCTATGATTGCATAAGCATGGTGACCGTCTACTAAGCTGTGGTAATACGTCCTTAATAGCATGGTGACAGGTTCGTGACAGTAAGAATGATTGCTTTACTTTCTCTATACAGCATTGGTGTACATGTCGAGTAGTACGTAGCCATAAAGACTATTGGTGGAAAGTCTCAGTGGAAAGAGACAGGATTTGATTACGGAACTGGGTGACAGCTCATATCTGTATAGACATAAAGCAAGTCGGGGACAGTCTCAGGACGGACATGATTCATAGCCAAGCATTTGTGCTGACAGCATAATAGAGAATCGAACATAAAACAGGTGGTTCAGTCGCT
>JACBWV010000610.1:135484077-135501712 GCA_013435795.1 Chlamydomonas sp. ICE-L | reverse complement strand
TTTTTTTTTTTGTTTTTTGTTGTTGTGAGAGGGAGGGGGGGGGATAGGCATGGGACAGTCTCAGTGACAGTATAGGACATGTGATTGGCATACAGACATGGTGGGCAGTCATAATAGTACTAGCCATTAAACGCATGGTGGACAGTCGCAGTGACAGGTAGGACATGATTGCGGCCTACAGCCATTTGGCGTGGAACAGTCATAATAGTACTTAGCCATAAAAGCATTGGGGACGTCTCAGTGACCAGTAGACATGATGCATAACAGCATGGTGACAAGTCATAATAGTACGAGCCATAAAAAAGCCAGGTGACAGTCTCAAGTGAACAGTAGGACATGATTGCATACAGCACAGCCATAGTGGACAGTCAAACAATTAGTACTAGCCATAAAAGCATTGTGGGACAGTTCTCAAGTGGAACAGGTAGGTACTGAGTGCATACAGCATTGGTGACAGTCATTTAAAGTACTAGGCCATAAAGCTGGGTGGACCCAGTCTCAGTGAAGTAGACATGATTTTTGCATTACAGGCAAGTGACAGTATTAATAGTACTAGCCATTTAAAAAGGGGCATGGTGACAGTTCTCAGTTGACAGTAGAACATGATTGCATATACAGCATGGTTGACAGTCATATAGTAGTACTAGCCATAAAGCATAGGTGACAGTCTCTCAGTGACAGTAGACATGATTGCATACAGCATGGTGACAGTCATAATAGTACTAGCCATAATAGCATGGTGAACAGTCTCAGTGACAGTAGACATGATTGCATACAGCAATGGTGAAGTGTCAGTGTGTCAGTTAAGACTATGTCAATAAAGGCAGGGGTTGACAGTCTCAGTGGCAGTACACAAGATTTGATCAAGCATGGTGACAGCCTCAGTGACAGTAGACATGATGTTATAAAGCATGGTGACAGTCTCAGTGACAGTAGACATGATGTTATTAAGCATGGTGACAGTCTCAGTGACAGTAGGCATGATTGCATAAAGCATGGTGACAGTCTCAGTGACAGTAGACATGGCGTCATCAAGCATGGTGAGAGTCATAGTAGTCCTAGCCACAAAGCATGGCGACAGCCTCAGTAACAGTTGACATGATGTCATAATTCATAAAACATGGTGACAGTCTCAGTGACAGTAGGCATGATTGCATAAAGCAGGGTGACAGTCTCAGTGACAGTAGACATGACGTCATCATGCATGGTGAGAGTCATAGGAGTCCTAGCCACAAAGCATGGCGGCAATCTCAGTGATACTAGTCATGATAGTCCCCACCCTCAATTGCGATAAAAACACAAATTTACAAGTCGCTCTTGCGCTTGAAGCTAAACAAATAAAACATAAATTTACAAGTCGCTCTTGCGCTTGAAGCTAAATACACAACCATGTATACCTTGGGAAAGGCTAAGTAAGTTAATATAAGTGAATAAATAATGGCAGTGAATGTTAGTCAATATTAGACTGACCAGCCGTCTCACCAGGATAATGAATTTATTTGAAAAATAATATTAGTTCATATTAGTTTTTCAAACACAAATATAAGTTGCCGTTCCCTACACACTTGCACACACATTCATGCACTCACACATGCCCCCACACAGAGGAGCATTTGCTCGCACTGGACTGATGCACTCACTTGCACGTCCACATGACTGTCTAGCATATATTCCTGCTGTACTACACAGGGTACTACATTTTGTCATTTTTGGTTCCGCTTTTGACGCAACTGCCTCCTTTTGTGTTCCGCTTTTGACGCAACTGAAAACGGAAATCTGCGCGCTGAGCCCAGAGGGTGTTTGAAAAATTGCGTCAATCGCGCGGTCGGGCTCCAAAACCTTACGCACTAGCGCGCGTCATGTATGACTGCAGTCCTACACACTCACAATTATACCACCTACCACCTTTTACCTACCGCCCTACATTATTTGATCACCTACCGCCTCACACTACTTTCATCTCACACCTAGCTCAGTACCCCTCACACCATTATACCACCTACCACCCCACATTATTTGATCACCTACCACCTCACACTACTTTCATCTCACACCTAGCTCAGTAAACCTCACACAATTATACCACCTACCACCCAGGAGGTGCCTAGGCCTCCAAATTTTGCTTCATGCCGATCGATGAATTCTGAGAATGGGGCTATACTGGCATGATTCATGTCTATGTTTTGACCCATTTCAGGTCATTCTCAGCACCTCATTTGGGGAGGGGGGCAGCCCTCCTCAGGTTTTTTGCTATCTCTTTACTCAGACCTCCGAATGACATTGTACCACCTACCACACACCACCTTTCACCTACCACCCCACATCATTTGATCACCTAACACCTTACACTGTTTTAATCTCACACCTAGCTCAGTACACCTCACACCATTTTCCACCTCACACCTCTCACCTCACACCCTCGTACCAGCATACCTCACACCACATTACATACCTGGCGCCTGGCTTGCCCCTCTCGCCACTTGGCTTGGCCCTCTCGCTCCTTGGCTTGGCCCCATGGACCCCTCACTCAGGCCCAGGGATTTCCCAGCCCCCCCTGCCTGACCAACCCCTCTATCCACGCACGCCTTTGGCCCTTGCCTGGGGCCAGTCCCTGGGCCAGCTGAAGAGGGCGCCAACCCACGAGCCGCTGCATTACATCCCTCCGCCACACCCCCTAGGGCGGCTGTCGCAGCCACACCTCGCTTAGTGGCCTGTCGTGCACCAGGTCCTGCACCCCCACCACCAGGAGGGGCGCAGCCCCCACCTGGTGGTGCCCCAGGGGCTGCACCACTACCACCAGCCCCTGCCAAGTCTATGTCCACATCAGCACCTTGTGTGTGCAAACCAGGGGCAGCTTGCTGTTGCTTCCGGTAAGGTGAAGAAGCAGTTGCTTTGCCTGCCCATGCCATCGCGGAGGATGCGGGATGAGACAAGCTTACACCGTGGGCCACCTGTTGCCGCTGGTCATGAGGAGGTGTTCTGCCGGATGATTCGCCCGCCCACACCATGGCAGAAGACGTGGGACGAGACACACTTGCGCCGTGGGCAACCTGCTGCTTGTCACCAGAAGGTGCGCTGCCAGGTTGCGTACCAGCCCACGCCTGAGCAGAAGCTGTGGGGTGAGACTCTCTCGCACTGTGAGCACCAGGTAGCTGCGTGTCAGCCGGTTGTATGCCAGCCCATACCTGAGCCGACGTCATGGGATGAGAGACACTTGCACTGTGAGCACCATGTTGCTTCCTCCCATCCAGGCTTGCAGTATGAGCAGCGGCTTCTAGATGCTCCCCATCCACACAGCCTTGGTCCCTCCCATCCACACGGCCAGGCAGGCATGTTCTGTTTCTTGGTGCCTCCCATCCAATTGTTTCTTGCTGCATTCCATCTACACGGCCAGTCACGTTTGGGATGTCCTGTCTTCCGCTGCTATGAGCTGCTGCTGCCTGTTGCTGCTTTCCATCCATCCGGCCAGGCCCAAGAGGGGCCCTACCTGTTTTGGGAAAGCCTGGGACGTCCTGTCTCTCGCTGCTATGAACAGGTTCCTGTTGCTGCTTTCCATCCATCCGGCCAGGCCCAAGAGGGGCCCTGCCTGTTTTGGAAAAGCCTGGGACGTCCTGTCTCTCACTGCTATGTGCAGTTGTTTGTTGCTGCTTTCCATCCATCCGGCCAGGCCCAAGAGGGCTCCCGCCTGTCTTGGGAAAGCCTGGGATGTCTTGTCTAGCGCTGATTGAGGCACTGCCCTCTGCCATGCTGCACTCCGCCTCTTTCATAGTCTGCACCCCTCGAATGGGACTGAGGTCAGCCACATAGCTGGCGCTTGGTCCTGGCAGTAGGGGGCTACCTTGTTTAGTCATCTAGAGTTTTGTTATTTGAATTTGAATTGTTATATGGTTTTCCAGCCAACTCTGGGCTGCTCGCCGTCTTCCAAGTCCAAGTCCTCCCTTGTGATACCCATGGAAACCAGGGAGCACACTAAACAGGTTAGACAGTTAGAAGACTTTCCATTTCCATAAGTTATATTCGATTCTTGCCCAGATGGCTTGATGTTATCTTTTCCTATATTTGTTATATCTGTACATTTTTATCTCTCCGACTCAATATTAGTGTCAGTTCATGTTATTCATGTTTATCGTGTGGCTGGACTGCAGCTTAGCTATGTAACAATAGCTATGTCCAGGTGCAGGGATTTTTACGCTATATATAGCGGTCGCTAGTTTTGACCTTGTTTCAGCAAAATTATCGCTAAAAAAAAACAATAAAAATACAGTTTTCTGTGTGCTCTAAATGGCCCTAAAAAGCTAGAAAAAGCTATAGAAAGCACTAAAATGCTGTACCTGGAGGAGGCCTAAAACCATATAGCTAGGAAAAACCCACGTGCTGATTTGAAAAATAATCATAGCCAAGGTCATGGCGATGGGGGGCTCTGGGGCTCTGTGCCACTGGTGGAGCATTTCAGGGATGTTAGGTTGAGATTGAGGTTGAGAGTGGGGGTGAGAATGGGGGTGAGGGTGAGATTGAGGGTGGGATTGAGGGTGAGGGTGAAATAAGCAAAAAGAAGAAGAAAAAAGAAGAAGGAAAGAAAAAGATGAAAGGCAAGAAAAGAAGAAAGAAAGAAAACATAAAGGCAAAAAGAAGAAGGAAAACAGAAGAAGAAAAAAAGAGGAAGGCAGAAAAGGCAAAAGGATAAGATGCAAAAAAAGAAAAAAACAGAAAAAACGAAACAAAAAGAAAAAGGAAACAAAAAGAAGTAGAAATAAGCAAAAAAAAGAAAGAGGAAGCATGATGAAGCCAAAAGAAGGAAAAATAAGAAGGAAAGAGCAAAAGCAGGAGAAAGACCAAGAAAAGGAAAACAAAAAGAAGCAAACAGAAAAGGAGAAATAAGCAGATAGAAGCAGCAAGAAGTCAAAAAGAAAAAGGAAACAAAAATAAGCAGAGGAAGCGGCAGCAGCAGCAGCAGCAGCAGCAGCAGAAGAAGCAGCAGCAGAAGAAGCAGAAGCAGAAGCAGAAGAAGCAGAAGAAGCAAGTAACAAGAAGAAAGACAATGAAACATCGAAATCCGATCCAAATAAAGAGTTGCCGTGCTCACCTTTGTTTAACACCTGACTAGGTTGTCGAGAGGGGGCACCAGGGAGGGGCCTGAAGAATCGATTCAACGTGGCTGCAAGGTGCAAGGATCAACAAGACAGCCATTATGTTATCGTGTGTGAAGGTGCTTATTGTATATCAAACATATACATATATATAAACAATTAATTTTAATATGTTTGTTTTTTATTTGTTTGTTTGTTTTGTGTCTGTTTGTATTTTATCTGTTAGTTAGTTAGTTAGTTAGTTAGTTAGTTACCGGTAGTTAGTTAGATAGTTAGTTAGTAAGTTAGTTAGTTATGTATTAGTTAGCTGGCTGGCTTGTTTGCTATCTGTTTGCTTGCTTGGACTAAGTACAAGCAGGCAAAAAGATAGTTAAGCAAGCATACAAGCAAGCATACAAGCAAGGAAGCAAATGAACAAATCAAATTAAAATATATTGTAATATCTGGTTAAATGATAGTATATACCATGGTATATACATAAAAAACAAGCTGAAATCACCTGAAACGACGACCAACACCTTACCTACCTTGAGTTGCATCATGGCCAAGAGCATGGGATGGAGCTGGTGTTGGGATGGCGCTCGGAGTGGGCTTGGTGCAGCATACATAAATGCATTTTGCACTATCTAGATAAACAACCCCAAATCACCTGAAACAACAACAGACACATTAGTGCATTGCCCACCTTGAGTTGCATCATGGCCAAGAGCTGGTGCTGGGATGGAGCTGGTGTTGGGATGGCGCTCGGGTGGGGTTGGTGCAGCATAAATAAATGCATTTTGTACTATCTAGATAAACAACCCCAAATCACCTGAAACAACAACAGACACATTAGTGCATTGCCCACCTTGAGTTGCATCATGGCCAAGAGCATGGGATGGAGCTGGTGTTGAGATTGGCTCTTGGGGTGGGCTTGGCGCAGATGTGTATTGGTCTGACGTCGTGGCAGCATACATAAATACATAATGCACTATCTACATAAACAACACCAAATAAGCTGAAACGACATCAGACACCTCACCCACCTTGAGTTGCATCATGGCCAAGAGCATGGGATGGAGCTGGTGTTGAGATTGGCGCTCGGGATGGGCTTGGCGCAGATTTGTAACGGTTTGACGTTGTTGCAGCATACACCGGATCCGATCGATGGCTGCACCCGCCGTCCAGTCTCAGCAGCCTAAACATCTTGTCCCAGTCCTCTGGGTCGTTCAATGGGGAGTCCTACGCAGCAACAGGCCGCCACTGGTTGGTTGGTTGGTTGGTTTGAATTGTGCGGACAACACTCAAACTTAGGTTCTCTGCTGCACAATTTTGAGTCTGCACAGCTTAGACATCTTGTTCCAGTCCTCTGTGTCGTTCAATGGGGAGTCCTACACAGAGAATAGCATGCCACCATGGGTTGGTTGGTTGGTTGGTAGGTAGGTTGATTTGAATTGTGCAGACATCCTCGCAACCGAGGTTCTATGATATTCTCTTTTGAGTCTTGACAACTTGTTCCAGTCACTGTAAATTTTTGGGTGTTCGGCACTCCTTAATTTGGATTAAAGATTGTATTCTGGGTGCGCGCGCATATGTGTGTGCATATGTGTGCGTGTGTGTGTGCATGTGTATGTGTGTGCATGTGTGTGTGTGTGTGTGTGTGTGTGTGCGCATGTGTGCATGTGTATGTGTGTGCATGTGTGTGTGTGTGTGTGCATGTGTGTGTATGAGTGCGCATGTGTGTGTGTGCATGTTTGGGTGTGCATGTATGTGCGTGTGCATGTGTGTGTGTGTGTGTGTGTGTGTGTGCGTGTGCATATGTGTGTGTGTTTGCGCATGTGTGTGTGTGTGTATGCACGTGAGTGCGCATGTGTGTGTGTATGTGTGTTTGTGTGTGAGTGTGAGTGTGTGTGTGTGTGTGTGTGGTACCTGTGTGGGAGAAGCTGCTTGGGTCGGCGCACCCTGTAGCCCTGCCCGCCCTCCACCTATAGCAGTGCTTGTGCCCCCTGCTTCACCCTCACGCCCTGGAAGCTTGGTGAAGGCGGCAATGGAAGAAGCGCCAGGTAGAGGAGTGAGACCTGGAGGGAGGCTTGACGCGCGGGCGGGGTGCTGAGGCCCAGCTGACGCAAAGAGAGCTGTTTGGATGTCCATGGCTGATCCCTCCTGGCGGACGGAGGTGAAGTTGGGCTGGTGAGTCTTCTGACCGTCCACTTCAATAATGTCGGGGCTGCCAGGCACCTGCAGATGGAGTTGAAAATCAATATAGATTTGAAATAATAATAATAATAATAATAATAATAATACTGATAATAATAATAATAATAAAAAATGGAGTTGAAAATCGAAGTAGTACTACACGATGATTTGTCAATAAGTGTGAGTGCAAATCGGTAAATATTTTTAAGGGGACCAGCCCATTTGCTTGCTTGCACTGGGGACAACCCCCAAATCAATTTGAAGTAGTTGTACACATGAATTGGTAAATGAGTGTAAATAGGCAAATAAACATCAATTAGCAAGTAAGCATGATTATAATACATATTTCATCTCATGTACAATTGTACATGAATACGTAAATACATAAATATGTATTAATACATGAAAACATATACATTAAGTTACACATTTCTGAAACTAGCGGACAGAGGTGAAGTTGGGCTGGTGAGGCTTTTGACCGTCCACTTCAATAATGTCGGGGCTGCCAGGCACCTGCAGATTGAGTTGAAAATCGATATGAAGGAGTAATACACAATATTGGGTCAAAAAGTGTGAGAGCAAATAGGTATATAAACATAAATTTGCAAGTAGGCATGATTTCATAGATATTTCATCTCATGTACGGTCATGGACATGAATACATAAATATTTATTTATGCATTAAAACAGATCTATTTTGCTATACATCTCTGAAACTGGAGGACGGAAGTGAAGTTGGGCTGGTGAGGCTTCTGATTCACTTCAAGAAGTGAGGGAAGTGAGGTGGGGTGAGGTGTGAGGGAAGGGAGGGGGGGGGGGGGGGGGGGGGGGGGGGGGGGGGGAGAGGTGTGAGGGAAGGGAGTGGGGGGTGTGAGGTGTGAGGGAAGGGGGGGGGGGGGGTGAGGTGTGAGGGAAGGGAGGGGGGGGGGGGTGAGGGTGAGGTGTGAGGAAGGGATGGGGGGGGGGGGGGTGAGGGGTGAGGGGTGAGGGGTGAAGGAAGGGAGGGGGGAGCGGGGGGGGGAGGAAGGGAGGGGGGGGGTGAGGGGTTCGGGAAGGGAGGGTGAGGTGTGAGGGAAGGGGGGGGGGGGGGGGGTGAGGTGTGAGGGAAGGGAGGGTGAGGGGTGAGGGGTGAGGGAAGAAAGGGTGGGGGCTGAGGGGTGAGGGAAGGGAGGGTGGGGGGTGGGGAGAGAGGGAGGGGGGATGAAGAGGAGAATCAAAGAGATGTTAAGGGGACTGGCAAATGAATGCATGAATGAATGAATGAATGAATGAATGAATGAATGAATGAATGAATGAATGAATGAATGAATGAATGAGTGAATGAATGAATGAGTGAATGAATGAATGAATGAATGAATGAATGAATGAATGAATGAGTGACTGAATGACTGACTGACTGACTGACTGACTGACTGACTGACTGACTGACTGACTGACTGACTGACTGAATGAATGATTGAATGAATGAAATAATAAATTAACACATGAATGAAAAATCAAAAGCACAAATAAACAAACAAACAAATAAATATACCAAATACTTATCATCAACTTCGTATTAAAACAAAATACAAATGAATCCTTCAGATCCCTACAACAAGAAATCCTCTGCCCCAAAGACAACCCACAACAAATGCGATGCCACCCACCCTCCCTCAGCTTGATAACTCCCCCACCTGATAAGCCCGCAAACGCATTAGACACTCCCATTCAGCCGTATTTGTACCTAACAGCCCAGATGTGAGGGTGCATTTAAGGGGTACCTCTGAAGGACAGGGCTTTTGGCCCAGATTTGAGATTTGAGGGTGCACTTCAGACGTACCCCTTCAATAAAACAGACCAAAAAGCTAATCTCTCGACTCTTTCTATGGGCAAAGCCCATAAGGCGTATTAGTAGGGATCGGCAACTAATATTATTGGGGAAAAAACTAATATTATGTCATATTATATAACATTAAAGTAATATTAGTTCAATATTAGTCAGATTTAGTTGTCCAAATCATTTTTTTGAAAGAAGTACCCAATATGTTGTAAAATAACCAAGCCTTAAATGGAGCTGGATTTTGTTGGGAGCCAATCTGGGATGTTACAGAAATATGGCAAGGTACCATTTGGACCAAGCCAACTTCAAATCCAATTTAAATAAAATTGGTATGATGGAAATTTAATATTATTGCATATTGTGAAAGAGGAGATCAAGACCTTTCACATAAGCTATCTAAATGTATTTTTAACAAAAATCCCCCAACAGCTGTTTTTTTGCCCAAGCCACCCTATATTGGGCACAAGCCACCTGAGGCCCTTTTTCTCAAAAATTGCCCGTTGAAAACTTACTTGTATTGCATATTGTGAAAGAGGAGACCAAGAGCTTTCAAATTAGCTATCTAAATTCGAATTTGAACGAAGAAATGCCTTGACGTACAGGCAGTACAAATCCGTCTAATATTATATAATATTATATAATATTAATTATTTTATAACATAGCCGACCCCTACGTATAAGCAAACCACATAAATGGGCTTTCATACCTCTAAGCCTGAAATATGGATGATGTATCTGCTCCCCATTGCATCAACACGCAAAAGAATCAGATGCAAGATACAATGGTAATCAACGCAGTGCCCTTGTTTTTGGTGCAAGACAACACATAGAATCCAAGCTTGCAATGCTTCTATAGTACCTCCCCACCTGTCTGCTGTCACCAGCTTGTTTGCTTGAGGGAACTGTGCTATAGGAGGTACCCACATCACGGTGGCTGTTAACTGTTGCTGCGTTAGCCGGCATGGCAGATGTGGTGCATTGGCGTTTGACGCTCATGTTCAGATCTCCTCCCTCCAGGTTCAAGGTGCGCTTGGCAGGGAACGGCTCCATTGGGGACAGCATGATTTTACGATGGCCACGTTGGTGCTGGTTACGGTCGTGCTGTTTATGGTGGTACTGGCTGAGGTGGCACTGGTGGTACTGATTAAGGTGGTACTGTCAGGTCTTAGCTGAAAGGCAGGCAGAGCTCCGAGATGCTCAGCTGCTGCCTGCAAGCGCGTGCTGGGGTGCAGTGAAAGTAGTGTCTAGCTGTGTCAGTGTTGACAAGCTTTCCAGCCCTATTAAGGTGGGGAGAGTACTGAGCCGAGAGGGGGGAATATGTTGGGCCTAGTGGGAGTCGTCGCAGATATCACCAGGCACCAGTGAGCTCCTGGTCGTACTTATTCCAGGAGGTTGAGGAATGAGGGGTAGGCTTTTCTATCATGAGCTGTACTGCGCGAAATAGGACACCGCGGAAACTTCAAGAAACAGCAGAATTCCTCCCTGTGAATAGCTCAGCGAAAGCAATCTGGTATGGCAAGCAGTGCCGGCCGGAAAGGAATTCGTTCAGTCGTAAGTTCGGGCTTCTTTCTTTCGACTTCTGGACAGATGCGGACAGCCGATGAAGAATCTGGTCGAAGAACTTAACAAGGACGCAGAAGGATTTTCCCAAAGGAGACAGCAGCTCGTCAGTCTACGAGGAAATCCGAAGTCCTCGAAGAATTTGTAACGGGATATGGCTTGCCTTTCGAAAAAGTAACTGCCACAGACAGCTTGTGATCAGGCTTCTGATCCCAGGCGAGCTGACGCAACCAGGGCCTGCCAAGCAGGCTCCTGCTGCCAAGGGACGCAACCGACTTCTTGATCTTGGTATCTTTGCCTCGCCCCCCCCCCCCCTCTCTCTCTCTCTCTCTCTCTCTCTCTCTCTCTCACACACACACACACACACTTTTCCTCACCTCCCTCTGTGTTTATACCACTACGCATGTCCGTCTGTCTAGTGAACATTATTACACAGCTAAGATGCGAGCCAGCCACACGGTAAACATGCACAACAGAAACCGACAATAAAAGCGAGTCGGAGAGATAGAAATGTTCAGATATAATAAATATAGGAAAAGAGAACACCAAGCCATCTGGGCAAGACCGCAAGAATCGAATCTAACTTATATATGGACAAGTCTTTAAACTGCCTAATCTGCTTAGTTGGCTCCCTGCTTACCATGGGTATCACACGAAGGGACTTGGCATTTGAAGAGAGTGAGCAGCCCAGCATCGGCTAAAAAAAAAATTCAATCCAATCCTAACTTATAGCTCAGCTTATATAGTGGTGGATGGCTTGCCCTCTGGGTGAAAGCAACTAAATGAGACAAAACATTATATTTCCAGGAGTGTCATCAACTTATGAGGAATCCCTGATGGTTGAATTCAGCCATGTTTTGGGATTTGATGTACCAGTCATTTGACAGTCTTTTTGGCAGAGCTACCCAATTTCCGCCTCCCTTGGCAGGACTTGTTTATGGTGTTACAGACCAGGGGTAGGCCAAATGGGCTATAGATACTTGCCAAACCGTGACAGGAGGGGCTAAAACGAAAAAGCTCTGATGGACTGAACCCCAAACAATCACATAGCTCACATAGGCTGTACAATTAAATGGATGGAGGACAGATGGGTGCTTGGATTGGTGGTTGGCCCCAGTGCAAGCCAAACAGGCTGCCCCCCTCAACCTCGTGCCTCGTAATAAGGTGTACTATTTATTAGTTGATATATTTATGGGGTGATGGATGCCCTTCAAGACACAGCCACCAATCTCACTTCGCACTTAGTTCTTGAAATGGGCACAAGAAGAAGATGGGGAAATGGATGCCCTCCAAGGGACGTCCGCCGATCTCAGCTTTGGTGTAGCTCTTGAAAAGGGCTCATGAAAGAGATGGGTCGTTGGATTTCAACCAAGACACAGCCACCAATCTCACTTCGCACTTAGTTCTTGAAATGGGCACAAGAAGAAGATGGGGAAATGGATGCCCTCCAAGGGACGTCCGCCGATCTCAGCTTTGGTGTAGCTCTTGAAAAGGGCTCAAGACGGAGATGGGTCGTTGGATTTCAACCAAAACACAGCCACCAATCTCACTTCGCACTTAGTTCTTGAAATCGGCACAAGACGAAGATGGGGAAATGGATGCCCTCCAAGGGACGTCCGCCGATCTCAGCTTTGGTGTAGCTCTTGAAAAGGGCTCATGACAGAGATGGGTCGTTGAATTTCATCCAAGAGACAGCACCCAAGCTCAGCTCTGACGCAGCTCTTGAAATATAAGCAATACAGAAATAGGGCGATGGAAGTCATCCAAGAGACCCCAGCCGATCTCCTTATACTGTATCTCTCGACATAGATGCAAGACCAAAAGTGTGTCGTTGGATTTCATCCAAAAGATAGCTGCCAGCCTCACTTCTAACGGAGCTGTTGAAATTGAGACAAGACAGAGAAGTTACGTTGGATTTCATCCAAGAGACAGCTGCCAGCCTCACTTCTAACGTAGTTGTTGAAATGAACTAAACACATAGAACTAACTTCACTCAGCAGACGGCTGCCGATGTCATGCCGATCTCATGCTGATCTCATGCTAATCTCATGCCGATCTCATGCCGATCTCATGCTGATCTCATGCCGATCTCATGCTGATCTCATGCCGACCTCACTTTGAGGTAGTTCTTTCAGGTAGTTCTAGCTCTATTGATGGGGTTTTGGCTTCTGCATGGAGTAGTGGAGAAAGAACAATGGGTGAGAAGCTAGTTCTAGCTCTATTGAGGGGGGGGGGGGGGGGGGGCTCCTGCATGAAGTGGTGGAGAAAGAACAAGGGGAGAGAAACTGGCAAGGGACGCATGCACACAGGAGCACATGGACACATGAACACACACAGGTGCAAACATGCACACACACAGACAATAACACGCACGCACACACGCACACACACACACACACACACACAAACAAACACACAGAAAGGGGAGAGAAACTGGCCAGGGAAAGACACAAGGGAAGAGAGGGTGAGACAATATGCAGTGTTGACACACATGTTCTCGTGTGCGCAAGCACACAGGAACACATGAACACAAGAACACACACAGGCACACACACGCACACACACACGCACACACACACACACACATGTCTACACACGCACCCATGCCCCCCCCCCCCCCCCACACACACACACACACACACACACACACACTCACACACCCACACTCATAGTAAATATGGTAAATATTTATACAGTTAACATGCACAACAAATCTACCACCATCCATCCCCACATACCCGTTAGCAACAAGGACTGCAGCTCCTCTCCCCGTTTCCTGCTTACTTCAGATTCCCAGTAGATTTCCCATTCTTTAACCCGCAAGTAGTGGCTGTCAAACTGCACGGAGAAGCCAGACACACACAGGGTGAGTCTGAGAGGTCAGAGAGTGAGAGTGGACTGATGACTATGACAGATACGTAGTTGCTGTCAAGCTGCATGGAGAAGCCAGACACACACAGGGTGAGTCTGAGAGGTCAGAGAATGAGAGTGGACTGATGACTATGACAGATACATAGTTGCTGTCAAGCTGCATGGAGAAGCCAGACACACACAGGGTGAGTCTGAGAGGTCAGAGAATGAGAGTGGACTGATGACTATGACAGATACGTAGTTGCTGTCAAGCTGCATGGAGAAGCCAGACACACACAGGGTGAGTCTGAGAGGTCAGAGAATGAGAGTGGACTGATGACTATGACAGATAAGTAGTTGCTGTCAAGCTGCATGTAGTTGCTTTCAAGCTGCATGAAGAAGCCAGACGCACACAGGGTGGGGTCAGACCATGAGAGTGGACGGGTGACTATGACATATACGTACTTGCTGTCAAGCTGCATGAAGAAGCCAAGCACACACAGGGTGAGGTCAGACCATGAGAGTGGACGGGTGACTATGACATATACGTACTTGCTGTCAAGCTGCATGGAGAAGCCAAGCATAAACAGGGTGAGGTCAGACCATGAGAGTGGACGGGTGACTATGACATATACGTACTTGCTGTCAAGCTGCATGGAGAAGCCAAGCACACACAGGGTGAGGTCAGACCATGAGAGTGGACGGGTGACTATGACATATACGTACTTGCTGTCAAGCTGCATGGAGAAGCCAAGCACACACAGGGTGAGGTCAGACCATGAGAGTGGACGGGTGACTATGACATATACGTACTTGCTGTCAAGCTGCATGGAGAAGCCAGGCACACACAGGGTGAGTCTGAGAGGTCAGACCATGGGAGTGGACTGATGACTATTGATGGTTGGCCCCAGTGCAAGCAAAAAGGCTGCCCCCCCTCAATCTCACGCCTCAATATAAGGCGTACCATTTATTTAATATTTATCCAAGGGTGTCCAAACAAATTAATGGATGCAGCGCAATGATCTGATCCCCTCACGTGCAACGCGCATGACATGGGCCCAGGTCAAGCTATGGATGGCTGACACAGGTCAACGACCTAGCTACAACCAACATACATGCAAGGCGTACGCATGCACGTGGACTCAGCTGCAGCAATGCAAAGCACCCACACGGGCAAGGACGCAGCTTCGGCCAATAGGCATGCAAGGCATACACATGGGCATGTGCATAGCTACAGCCAACGTGTGTGCACAGAGCAAAATTGGGCAAGGACCTAGCTGCAACCAACATGCATGCATCGCGCATGCATGGTCATGCACTAAGCTGCAGTCATGCAAGGCACCCACACAGGCAGGGACGGCCAACAGGCATGCAAGGCATACACATGGACATAGGCCCAGCTACAGCCAACGTGTGTGCATAGAGCAAGCTTGGGCAATGACCTAGCTGCAACCAACATGCATGCATCGTGCATGCACTAAGCTGCAGCCATGCAAGGCACCCACATGGGCAAGGACGCAGCTACGGCCAACAGGCATGCATACACATGGACATGGGCCCAGCTACGGCCATCATTTGTGCACAGAGCAAGCTTGGGCAAGTACCTAGCTGCAACCAACATGCATGCATCGCGCATGCACTAAGCTGCAGCCATGCAAGGCACCCACATAGGCAAGGACGCAGCTACGGCCAACAGGCATGCATACACATGGACATGGGCCCAGCTACGGCCATCGTGTGTGCACAGAGCAAGCTTGGGCAAGGACCTAGCTGCAACTAACATGCATCACGCATGCATAGTCATGGACTCAGCAACAGCCAATGCGTGTGCAAGGTGACACATGGACAGGGACGCAGCTATGGCCAACATGCATGCAAGGCATGCTCATGCACATGGACATGGGCCCAGCTGTGATGACCAACTTGTGTGTAAGGCACAAAGCCGGTAAAGGACCCACTTTAGGCCACTGATTCATGCAAGGCATGCTCATGCACATGGACAAGGATCCAGCTGTGATGACCCACATGTGTGTACAGCACTAAGTTGGACAAGGAGCCACTTAAGGCCACTGATACATGCAAGGCATGCACATGGACATGGGCCCAGCTGTGATGACCAACGTGTGTGTTAGGCACAAAGTTGGACAAGGGGCCACTTAAGGCTACTGATGCATGCAAACATGCACATGGACATGGGCCCAGCTGTGATGACCAATGTGTGTAAGGCACAGAGTTGGGCAAGGACCCACTGGAGGGAAGCAATGCATGCACATGCACATGCACATGCACATGCACATGAACATAAACCCAGCTATGACCCACGTGTGTGCAAGGAACCACATAAAGCCAGCAATGCATGAAAGGCATACACATGCACATGCAAATGTATATAAACCCAGCTATGACCCACATGTGTGCAAGGAGCCACTTAAGGGCAGCAATGCATGCAAGGCATGCACATGCACATGCAAATGTATATGGACCCAGCTATGTCCAACGTGTGTGCAAGGAACAACTTAAATCTAACAATGCATGCAAGGCATACACATGCGAATGGGCATGGACCCAGCTATGACCCACATGTGTGCAAGGAACCACTTAAGACCAGTAATGCATGCACATTCACATGCAAATGGACATGGATTAATCTGACCCAAGTGTTCGCAAGGAACCAATTAAGACCAGCAATGCATGCACATTCACATGGGCATGGCAACTTCACCTGGCATGGGCCCTGACACCCAGGTAAATCCCACATGGAATAGAGCCACACTTACCAAGGACACAGCAGTGAGAGTGATGAGGCCAGCACCCACAACAGCTCCTCGCCTCTCCCATTTACCAAGGCTTGCCCACACCTCCCAGAATCCCATTCTGGTCTTGGCTTGGGTCCCTAAGTAGCTGTCGGCCCTGTCCTCTGTGTTCTCTGCAAAGTGTTTAAGAACTTGGTAACTTAGATCGTAAGCTTGGTTACTTGGTTACATGGCTCCAGCCGTTAAGGCTGCTCGCTGTCTTTGGCAGGGACACCAACATTCCAATCATTGCTTACGTGTCTTAGGAGCTCAATTGCGAAGCAAACTCAGAAGCCCTGTCTGCTCCGTGGTTGACAAAAGCAGGTCCCACAGTGTGGGGGTAGCCTTGCAGGGCGTTGGGCGTTTTTTGTTTGCAAATTACAAAGCTTTAAATGATACCTAGCATTTGAAAATGACTGGAAAACGACTGGAATAGACTGGAATAGACTGGAATAGACTGGAATAGACTGGAATAGACTGGAATAGACTGGAAAACTGGAATACACTGGAATACACTGGAATACACTGGAAAACGACTGGAAACGAGGATATAGATCCAAGATCAGAGATTGGATCGGTGTGCGACCTGTGGTACACAGAGAAGATATGTCGGCGATGTCTGGAAAAGCTTGAAGTATCCTTGGTCAGATCAACCGTTGGAACGTCGGGCGCTGTCGAAGAGTTGGTTGGCTCGGCTCGCCGAAGCTAATCGAAATGAGCTTCACCCGGCTTCCCCCCTCCTTGACCAAATGGGGGGCCGCTTTCGCTTCGCCGGTTATAGATAGCCCCACTCCAGGCCGCCGGCCGCGGGGCTAGATCGGGCTAGATCACAGATCAACTCCACGACCCAACTCCACGACAACAACGAGTAGACTTCAGCACACTCGTTCCTGGCGAACTACCTGACTTCAAAACAGCCCTGCTTAAGCATCCCCCTCGACTGTTAGACTTGACAGCGTCCTAGCAGGCAATTTGCAGCTCTAAGCTCGCTGTGTCCACTAGTTACAATAAATATAATAACTTCCTAAACACTTTTCCTTGGACACGATACCCGTCCAAACTATGTAAACTTGTAAGAACCATATACTAATTCCCTCTTCTGCTTTTCTGCTTCTTTGCTTTTATTTTTCCAGTTTTGGTTCTGTGCAACCTCCCGATGTTGTTCTACGAAACTAAGCCTGTACACCCCATGGTCGAGGTACTGATTGACCTATTATCTTCTCAACTTTCATGCCATTGCCACACCTGCAGCTTCTTAAAACCTGCAGTTAGGGATATCACTTCTGTGGTATCATGATTTTGAATAGATAATACCCTGTCCTCCTATTTATGGGGTACCATTTACTCAC